>CM030361.1:308785099-309276436 GCA_017893485.1 Hemerocallis citrina
ACTCAACCAATGCCAAGTATCTCTCCCAACTACCACCGAAATCCATAACACAAGCCCTCAGCATATCTTCCAGCACTCGATTCACCCTGTCCGTCTGACCATCGGTATGTGGATGAAATGCGGAACTAAAATCAGTTCTAGTGCCTAAAGCTGCTTGTAGGCTCTTCCAAAACCTTCAAGTAAACCTTGCATCTCTGTCGGAAACAATCAACATAGGAACTCCATGAAGCCTCACAATCTCACCAATGTACAACTCAGCCAATTTCTCCAACGACCAAGTAATCTTCATGACTAGAAAGTGAGCCGACCTAGTCAAACGGTCCACAATAACCCAAATCGAGTCATTGCCCTTCGAACTCCTCGGCAAACCCGTGATGAAATCCATACTAATATTCTCCCATTTCCACTCCGGAATAGGCAACGGTTGTAACAAACCTCCAGGTCTCTGATTTTCTGCTTTGATCTGCTGACAAGTCAGACACCTTGCCACGAAATCTGCTACATCCCTCTTCATACCAGACCACCAAAAATGCTGTTTGATGTCCCTATACATCTTCGTGCCTCCAGGATGCACTGACAACAATGTACTGTGTGCTTCCTGTAAGATACTCTCTCTCAAATCTGCATTATCCGGAACACACAACCTCTCACCCATCCAAAGAACTCCATCTTGGACACAAAACTCTGATAGCTTGCCCTCTGAAACCTGTTGCAACATCTTCTAAATCTCTGAATCTGATTTTTGACCTTCCACAATCCTCTCTCTTAAGGAAGGTTGCAGCCTCAACTGAGCCAAAGACGCCCCCAAACCCTGCAGCACCACCTCGATACCTGCCTGATCAATCTCTGCTGCCAACTCACTTCGAGTAGTGATCAAACTTGATAAACTACTCTTCCTGCTAAGTCCATCAGCCACCACATTCGCCTTACCCGGATGATACTTGATCTCAGGGCAAATGTCTTCCAATACCTCCAACCACCTTCTCTGCCAAAGATTTAGATCCTTCTGTTGATAAATATACTTCAGGCTCTTGTGGTCAGTATACATATTGACCTTCTCACCATAAACATAATGCCTCCACTTCTTCAAGGCAAAGATAATAGCGGCTAGCTCCAAATCGTGCGTCGGATAATTCTTCTCATGCGGACGCAATTGCCTCGAACCATAAGCAATAACCTTGCCTTCTTGCATCAAGACACAGCCCAAACCTCTGAGAGACGCATCACTGAAGATATCATAATCCTTCCCAGCTTGTGGCAAAGCTAAGATAGGTTCAGTAGTCAACCTCTCCTTTAATTCAAGGAAACTCTCCTCACACTTATCAGTCCATGAAAATGACACATTCTTCCGGGTCAAACCTGTCAAAGGAACTGCAATCTGAGAATAACCCTGGATGAATCTCCTGTAGTAACTAGCCAAACCCAAGAAACTTCTGACTTCCTTCACAGACGTTGGCCTGGGCCAATCCTTCACTGCTTCAACTTTCTGAGGATCAGTGGTCACTCCCTGCTTAGTAAGGATATGACCAAGGAAAGCTACCTCAAACTTTCAAAACTCACACTTCGATAACTTGGCCTACAAGCTATGCTCCTGCAATTTCTGCAGTACCGCTGTCAAGTGCATAGAATGCTCCTCCTTCGACTTTGAATACACCAAAATATCGTCGATGAAGACCACTACGAAGGAGTCAATAAATGGCCTCAAAACCCGATTCATCATATCCATGAACACTGCTGGCGCATTCGTCAACCCGAATGGTATTACCAAAAACTCATAGAGTCCATGATGAGTCCTGAAAGCTATCTTACTCACATCTTCCTTCTTGACTCGAACCTGATGATACCCTAATCTCAAATCAATCTTCGAAAATACAGCTGCTCCTCGAAGCCTGTCGAACAAATCATCAATCCGCGGCAGTGGGTACTTGTTCTGAATAGTCACCCTATTCAACTCTCGGTAGTCAATGCACATCCTCATTGACCCATCCTTCTTCTTGACTAACAATATCGGCGCACCCCACGGTGAGAAACTCGGCCTAACAAGCCCCTTGTTCAACAACTCCTCAATCTGCTTCTTCACTTCGTCCTGCTCTACAGGTGCCATCCTGTACGGAGCCTTAGAAATCGGCGCGCTCCCTGGCTGAACATTGATGCAAAACTCCACATCTCTCTGCAGCAGTAATCCTGGAAAATCTTCTAAGAACACCCTAGGAAAATCTCTGACAACCGGAATGCCCTTGACTTCATCTGGAATCGCCATCTTGGATACCATTGCAGTCACCTTCGGAATCTTCTTCTTCTCTTGGAAAGTTACTGCGGGACCACCTGGTGCTTTCACTAACACCTCTTTCTGCTTGCATTCAATTATGGCATCATATATTGCCACCCAATCAATGCCCACGATCACATCCACTCCTAAGACTTGCAGCTCAATCAGATCAATGCCGAATAATCTCCGGCCAATCTCAATATCACAGCCCTCGTAATATCGATCCGCAATCAGTTCTTCACTTGATGGCGTTGCCACCGACAAAACCTTGCCTGGAAATAACTTAGGCTCCACACCTAAGACCTTTGCAAAATTTGGTGACACAAAAGTATGCGATGAACCAGTATCGAATAAAACCTTTGCCTTTATTCCATTAATCAAAACAATTCCTGTTACATGAAGAGTGATACTCAATCTCCAATTATTTTCAAATAAAGGTTTTATTTGTTACATTGATTTTAAAATAAAAATCAAAACTCTTGCATACCCTATATTACATCTTCCGAGTTACCCGCGTCCTCCTAGGTTAATGCAGATACTCGCCCTTGCCTCTGGAATTTACTTCCACCTGAACCATCCTTCCTCAACTGTGGACAATGAGACAGAATATCCTGCCTGCCCACACTGGAAACAAGTCTACTTCGCCAACTTAGGACATGCTGACCTGTAATGACTTGCCTCCTTGCAGTAGTAACAAGTCACTTCCTGAGTTGCAGATGCCTTCTGCACTGGTCCACTGAACTTGACTTGCTTCGCCGGGAATCCCTTCCCACTCTGACCTGATGCTGGCATCTTGTTCCTGTTCCAGGTCTCTTGCTTCTTCTGGAACTGGTCCATGTCTTTCTCAGTCATAGCTGCTCTCCTGACCAGCTTGTCAAACCTCCGTATGCCCAACGGAATCATTCTCGACCTCAAGTTTGGCCTCAAGCCCTGCTCAAACTTCTTGCCTTCTTCGCCTCGTCAACGATCAACTCTGGTGCATACCTCGACAGCTGAGCGAACTTGGTCTCATACTCTCGTACGGTCATGCTGCCCTGCTGAAGATTCAAGAATTCTGTCGCCTTCTTCTCCTGAATATCTAGGGGAAAGAAGTGATCCCTGAATTCCTCCAGAAAAGCCTCCCAAGTCATTTGCTGGTCCCCCAACATCCTCTTCACCGTTTGCCACCAAACACCAGCGTCCTTTTCCAGTTGCATAGTGACCAACTTCACCTTATTGGCTGCCGGAGTTTCCGAGACCTCGAAGATTGTCTCCATCGACCTAATCCAATCATCAGCTTCGTTTGGATCAGATTGCCCCTCGAAAACTGGCTGCCTCATCCTCTTGAAGGACTCGATCTGCTTGATGGGATCGGCATTAACCAATCCTGGTCCAGCTCCATGATTCTGATGCTGATTCTGATTCTGAGCCAAATTAGATGCCATCAGTGCCTCCAAAGTCTGATACACCCTGGCAAATTTGGCCTCGAGATCAATTCCAGTTCCTCGAGAACTTTCAGATCCATCACCATTGTTACCACCATTCCTGGGTCTGGGTGCAACCATACTGAATACTGCAAAACGAGAAAAAAGTTAGAGCACCACACACACAATTCATTCTCACATCAACACCCTTTGGCAAAACCTCAACTGTACCCCAAAGATAAAACATCATGTTTCAGTTCTATGTGATACTCGCTCTCTAATGTCCACACCTAGGTACTCACACTCTAGTGTCCACACCTAGGTTACTTTTATACCATATTTAGTATTACTATTGAAGCATGCTCTGATACCATTTGTAATGCCCCGCCCCAATACTCAAACAATTTTAATATTTTTAGAATACAAATTAGATACTATGTAGTACAACTGCCCACCACAGGCTGCCTCTCAAAAGGTGGTTAACCAATTAGGTGACTCTTGATCATAGGCAATTATATTTATACTCAAATTATTTTTGTATATCTCCAATATGGGACTATTATTTCTTAAATCCTTCACAATTACCGTGAGCATTCAATACCAAATCCAAACCATTAACATATTCTTAATCAAAGTCGGGCCCCATAAATCCCTTCCACATCATCGTGAGGGAAACAAATCTCAACAATCCAACAGCACACTTAATCCTATTCAAACCGTGGGCCATTCTCTTCAAATAACCGGATTTTCAAACAATCCTTCCCATAGAATAATTTTATAGGAAACAACCCCAAATTCTTATATATATATATATATATATATATTTACATATTATATATATTTCAGAAATACGGGGTATTACATACACCCCACCTTAGAAATCAGCGTCCTCGCTGAGTACAGGGCACACATCTAGTGTAGGATCCGCCTTTCTAGCCGATGTAGCGTCGTCCTCGATCCCGATAATTCCGGAGACTAGTCCCACACCGCAGGTAATTCCGGATACTATTTCACACACACCTCGATAATTCTGGGGACTATCTCACACCGCAGATCATACTCAGGCCCTCTTCTACATTCGGTGTCGAAAGTCGGCTCTGATTTTTCTTAGAGCGACTATAGAAAAATCGCTCTAATTTCCCTCACGATAACGTGGAAGGGATTTGTGGGGCCCGGCTTTGATTAAGAATATGTTAATGGTTTGGATTTGGTATTGAATGCTCACGGTAATTGTGAAGGATTTGAGAAATAATAGTCCCATATTGGAGATATACAAAAAATAATTTGAGTATAAATATAATTGCCTATGATAAAGAGTCACCTAATTGGTTAACCACCTTTTGAGAGGCAGCCTGTGGTGGGTAGTTGTACTACATAGTATCTAATTTGTATTCTAAAAATATTAAAATTGTCTGAGTATTGGGGCGAGGCATCACAAATGGTATCAGAGCCGACTTTCGACACCGGATGTAGAAAAGGGCCTCAGTATGATCCGTGGTGTGAGATAGTCCCTGAAATTATCGAGGTGTGAGTGAAATAGTCTCCGGAATTACCTGCGGTATGGGACTAGTCTCCGGAATTATCGGGATCGAGGACGATGCTACATCGGCTAGAAAGGCGGATCCTATACTAGATGTGTGCCCCGTACTCAGCGAGGATGCTGATTTCTAAGGTGGGGTGTATGTAATACCCCGTATTTCTGAAATATATATATATATATATATATATATATATATATATATATATATAAAAGAATTTGGGGTTGTCCTATAGAATTATTCTATGGGAAGGATTGTTTGAAAATCCGGTTATTTTAAGAGAATGACCCACGGTTTGAATAGGATTAAGTGTGTTGTTGGATTGTTGAGATTTGTTTCCCTCACGATGACGCGGAAGGGATTGGTGGGGCCTGACTTTGATTAAGAATATGTTAATGGTTTGGATTTGGTATTGAATGCTCACGGTAATTGTGAAGGATTTGAGAAATAATAGTCCCATATTGGAGATATACAAAAATAATTTGAGTATAAATATAATTGCCTATGATCAAGAGTTACCTAATTGGTTAACCGCCTTTTGAGAGGCAGCCTATGGTGGGCATTTGTACTACATAGTATCTAATTTGTATTCTAAAAATATTAAAATTGTCTGAGTATTGGGGCGGGGCGTTACAAATGGTATCTGAGCTGACTTTTGACACCAAATGTAGAAGAGGGCCTCAGTATGATCTGCGGTGTGAGACAGTCCCCGGAATTATCGAGGTGTGAGTGAAATAGTCTCCGGAATTACCTGCGGTGTGGGACTAGTCTCCGGAATTATCGGGATCGAGGACGATGCTACAACGGCTAGAAAGGCGGATCTTACACTAGATGTGCGCCTCGTACTCACCGAGAACGCAGATTTCTAAGGTGGGGTGTATGTAATACCCGGTATTTCTGAAATATATACATATATATGGTTAAAAATGTGATGTTGCCTATAGAGATTTCTATAGGGGATTTATATAAAATGTTTGGAAATATACAAAAAATAATTTGAGTATAAATACAAATGCCTATGATCAAGAGTCACCTATTTGGTTAACTATCTTTTGAGAGGCAGCCTGTGGTGGGCAGTTGTACTACATAGTATCTAATTTGTATTCTAAAAATATTAAAATTGTCTGAGTATTGGGGCGGGGCGTTACAAAACCTCTGTAGCGCCCCGAATTTCTGATATAATATCTTAGAAAATACGTGACACAATTCCTAGCATCAACTTTAATGTAATATTAAACACAATTTAATACCAATAAAATTTTTAACTTTCATTACAATAATCAATTACATAGCACAGCGGAATACAATACATCTCATATCATAATTCTCTTTTCTTTACAACACTTTCTTTTCATTTTACATATGTCACTAAATCAACTGAACTCAATCATCCAAATCTGAAGCTCTAATCAACAACAACCTGTAAACATTAGGCTAGAGATGATCCCTAACCCCCAAAACTAAAGGGGTCAGCCATAAAGGTGTGAGTGACATAAAAACAAACAACATAAATAAACATTAAGCATGGATTCATAAACAACATGTAATAAACAAGAATACATAATTAGGACATAGCAAGGAAACATGTAAACATCAAGTGAAGCTAAACTAAGTGTCAAGTGTATAAAACCAGAAACCACATGCATAAAACCAAGTCAAGAAGACACAATTCTATATGCGGACTCTCTAATACATACTGTCGAAGTCTATGCATCCCACTCTACATAGGTCCGGTGCAAGCCCTTAACGTCTCCACATTATAGGGTTTAATCCCCGACATGCAACTAATCCTACTACAATGACTACTTCGAGATAAAGATAAACTGTGAGTATTAACCCATGCCCTGATAATTCCGGAGGTCAATCTCTATCCACAGATAAATCCGGAGACTATTTCACTCACACCTGGGAATCTTCGAGAATACCCCACACTGCAAGCAATGGCACCTCATCACATGAATACCATATGTGCGTTGCCTCGACCCTGATAATTCCAGAGATCAATCCCACACCTGGATAATTTCGGAGATCATCTCACACCACAAGCCATACTGAGGTCCATAACTCATGTTCCCGTTCATCATATCACCACCAGTGCTTGTCCTTATCATTTAGGTTATTTAATTACTTAACAAATCTCCTAGAATTGGTGTACCCTACCGGACTTAAGTCAACAACTGATCAACTAAATGCCTCGCAGGCCCAAACATAAATACTCAACCGCCGGTATACTAGGGTCACATACACCCTCTAGAGACTCACACTCAAATATCCAAACCGAACTTCCAACATAAATTGTTCAACTTAACATCTTGAAAACATATGTTCAATAGGAGGTAGAGTATAATAATAATAAGTTATAGATCAAAACATCTAGAGAATAGATCATTTGAAAGAACATTCATAGATATAAGGATACATCAGTATCAGTCAACTATAGAAAGCACAAGTCAACTGTCCAGAAAGAAAATTCCATGGTTTTAAGAAAATAAGCTAAGTGTTATAAGTCGACTTATAAAAGTCATAGGTCGACTTACCAGAGAGAAATTCCAGTAATCTTTAAGAAAATATTCTAAGTATTATAAGTCGACTTATAAAAGTCATAGGTCGACTTACCAGAGAGAAATTCCAGTAATCTTTAAGAAAATATTCTAAGTGTTATAAGTCGACTTATAAAAGTCATAGGTCGACTTACCAGAGAGAAATTCCAATACAACTATAGAACATAGCAGCCGGGTCGTATCAGTCGATTGAAAGGTCGTGCCAGTCGACTGTCGGCCTACAGACTGTATAGTTTTGGTTGTGCATAATTCAACCGATACGTAGTTTTACTTTATGAAAACGATTTCTTCAAAAAAGCATATTTCTTATACGTTCAAATATAACTGGTAGGACATATAATAGTCTACAAAACTAGATCAACTACTTAAAATCATAAAAATAGAGATTTTGTTGATTTCTTTCAATTAAAACATGAATTTGTGCATATAATCAAAATTTAGTTTTCTTAAAATTTTATCGATCACTGAAATAGTTCGTATTCAGATCCCAAAACATGTAAATACCAATCTCAAAGAAAATCCCCAATTTGGATATATTTCCTCAATTCAATTAATTTCTCAAATTTCAATTCTCAAGACATGATCTCATGATTCATAACTCTTCCATTCAATTTTCTCAAAAATCTGAATTTCTACCACAACTCATAACCATAATCAAATTTGTAATCACATACCATTAGAGTTTCACAAGATCCAATTTATCATCCAATCCATAATATGCATAATCATGTTCAACCCTAAACATGCTTTCTAGTAATACAATTCAATATCCCAGATCCAATAAATATTCATAGATCAAACAACCAATCCATTACATTACTCACATTCACACCATAAAAGAAAAACAAACATGTCAAAAACAAACAACAAAACAATCGCTCACATAAATCAAAATCACAAAACAAATTTACATCACTCACATACAACATACACATAATAAAAGAAAACAACATGTCACTTACATACAATATACGCATAATTAAAGAAAACAACATGTCACTCACCTTGAAATGAAGAAATCCAACAAGAAAGCCTTCACTTTTTTGCGAAATCCAAGATCCTTCTCTCAATCCTCCAAAAATAATAAATCTTTGTATTGTGCAGCGAATGATGGCTGCGTTCTTTTCTTTTAAATACCCGGAAATAGGATCTTAGGGTTTTAGACATATTTGCGAAATAACCCTTCGAAAATATATCTTTACATAAATAGATTCCTATATTTGGAACTTGCTAAAATTAATTAAATTGAGATTTAAAACCAAAATAACCCTTAATTTCCAGCCGGCTCTGATTAAAAGCCCAAAAAAATAGTTTTGCACTTTCACCCCTCAAAATGACAAATTTGCAAAAAGATCATTCTTTTTCTCAATATTTGCAAATAGATCCAATTAATTTCAGAAAAATCTGGAAAAATTATAAATAAATCCAAAATAATAAATAATGATTTTCCATAAAATAATTTTGGCTTTTGAACTTTTCAAAAAAATATTTGCACGTGTTTCGCACGTGTAAAAGATAAATTTCCAGAAAATATTTATTAAATCCCCAAAATCATTTTAATCATTTATAAACATTTAAAAATAATATTTAAAAATAAGGGGTACTACAATTGCAGTACTGTGATCGACATTCATTGGAGACAGCATATCCATCTTCAAAGTATAACACATAGGTTTCGATATGTCCTTGTAATATTTCTGCTGTGTATTTGATCTGAGACTACCATCGAAACCTAACATATCAGAGACGGTATTTTCTCACCCCGTGTCATAAGTATCGCGTGGTGAATAGTCACTCAGATTTTATCAAGGATTGGAAAATGAAGTATTTCATCGTGTACAGTCCAGAGCCTTAGGATATCCTCACCCGGTGGTCGTATGAGATCCTGAAGAGGAATGGCCCGAAGCCATCAAGTTCTCTCTGGTAAAGGAGGTAGAGTTTAAGAGGATGTTCTAGGGGGTCAACAGCCAATAGCATAGACTCGGTGAGGGTGATTGAGACGAAGTTGCGGCGTGTGGCCAGAGTCCCTTCTTTCCCATATGTTCTTAGATTCTTTTTGTGGCACTCTCTCTTCTTGTTTTAATGTAGTGTTTTCCTTTGCATCCATGAAGGTGGATGATGCAATCGCGGCTTGTCGTGCCGAACTGGCGGAGAAGAAGGCTATCTAGGAATCCAAGGAGATGAAGAGGGTGTCTGCCTCGACCCCCGACGTATCTTCGAGGGGATGACCTGATAGGGTGAAGAAATTAAAGGCTCTATTCATCCATGACTATGAGGAGTCTTCGAGGGGTCAACCAAGTGAGGGTGCGCTCAAGGCCGCCGAATTGACCGCATTTCCGCTTCCCCCGTTCCATCCTATGGTAAAGGTTATCCTTGGCTGACGAGACTTTTAGGCCCGATTGGGCCGTGAAGCTGGCCGACTCCATAATGGAGTCTCCAGTGGCTCCCGAGGTGGTGAACAATGGAGTCTCCAGTGGCTCTCGAGGTGGTGAACAACAACATAGCTCCACCGAGGTACGGGAGGGTTCTCGCCAAGCAGACTTGTGGTTCAAGCTATCTGAAGTTTGCTCAAGCCTATGTTATGGTAGGTGTGAGGTATTGATCAGTTGTGTCTTTTCGCTTTCACTTTTGGTATTTATCTAAGTGTTTCACTCTCTTCTTGCAGACCATGCTCCAAGCGGCTGAATAGGCAGTATGAGCATGAGCTCAACTGTGCCATCCACAGGGCACAACGGATTGACAAGGAGTGCAAGGAGGAGAAACTTCGTGCTGAGTCCCTCGAGAAGAGGAAAAAGGCCCCGAAGAAGGAACTTATGCTGATGACCGTAAACCAGGAGCATATGCAGATGAAGAAAGAAGCTTGGGAGGTGGAGCGGAAAAATTTGAAGGCGAACCTCAAAAGCACCATGGGCATGGTCATCTTGGGTAGGACCAGGGCTATGAACGAGCCCTCGAACATGTCAATGAGAGGTATCCTGACCTCGATCTCGATGGCCTTTCCTTCGAGCCAAAGATCAATAGTACCCCTCCGACTCCTGTAGAGTTGCCTTCGGGTGATAAGGAGATTCCTTCGTTGCCAGCCGAGTTTGTAGAGGTCGGGCCCGAGGTTCCTTAATGTTCTCCTCGGGAGGTGCCCCTATCACTTAAGTAGAAAGCCATCATAATTTATCTCATTTTTGTATTGATGTCGAACGCAAACTGGCCACCGCCGCCTGTATCTTTTTGGCTAATGAGAACGCTTCGATTTTTGATATCTTTAATATTTGTTCACCTTTTCCGCGTCTTTGCCCGATCCTTGACACTTGAATTGTTTTGTTGACTAGACTGTAAGGTACGAGCCTCGGGGAAGTGGGTATAGGGAAGAGGTCTGAATCCTCTGAGGCAGCTGCGTCAGGCAGAGGACACCATCATCCGTCTTCAGGAGGAAGCAGCTGACCGGGAAGGGGCATTCGGCTACCATATTCGACGATCACATGAGCTTTCTCTCCTGAAGGCGTCTGTTCCCGATATCAGCTTAGCTCTTGTTCGAACCAATGGGGATACACTCTTTGGCTAGGTTGAGAAGAGGTCCTTGGATTTTGTCCTCAAGTGAATGCTCATGGAAAGGGACTTGAAAATATATCGGCTGAGGGTCAAGCTAGGAGAGGCAGACCCAATGTTTACCTTTTGGAGTCTGTATTCAAGGCGAGATCCCAACCCGAGGACCCATTCCGGATCGAGGGAGCCTGGGGACGCCCAAAGTGGAGTTGTCAGGTCTTCCAGAGTCGCTAGTGTCCTAGGGGTCTTGGTCCAACAGGGTTAGACATATGTCCCTCAGGGACTGATGTCGCAAACACAGGGCCTAATGTTGCCAAGGGAGATCCCAGGGGTCAAGCCTTCATGCCTTGAACATGTAATATCACAAGTAATCTTGCGATTGTAACCTCGACATGTATTTTTTATATCTTGATAGTAAAAGTATTTGCACATATTTCGGCCATTTTACGAGTATGTGACAACTACCCGACACAATAAACAGAGGAGTGAGGCATGAGCCAACGTGCAATGAAATTTGTGGGCCCACTTGTGAGGAAGTTTGCGAGGGACGTCAGAATACCATGCCGAGGGTCGAGGCACAAGGCATGAGCCAATTCGCGGAGAAATTTGGTTGAGTGGCACGGAGTACCATGTCGAGGGGTGAGGGGCGAGGGGGGATGCGCGAGTTTTTTTGCGAAAAAAATTCGTGAGTGACCCGGAGTACCATGCCAAGGGGTAAGGCATGAGGCACAAACCAAGTTGCAAAGAAATTCGCAAGTCCTCAGAGTACCATGTCGATGTGCAAGGTACGAGGCACCAACCAAAATTTGAAGAAATTTGCGAGTGGCTCGGAGTAACATGCCGAGGGGCATGGCGTAGGGAGCGAGCCAATTTCTCAGGGATCTTGCACGTGTGCCTCACACATTCATGTGTGGTATCACGTGGTAGGCACAGTAATCGGTGCATCTCATTTCCCTTTTATATACTTTCCCTTGCTTTCATTTCCATTTACTTGCCTCACTTTTATTTCTGCTTCTCCTCCTTACTCACTTCCCTTACCTCTCATTCTTTCTGTAAACAAGCATGGTGACCGACGAGATGTTGAAGGAGAGGCATGCGGCCCTGAAGGTAAAGGTGCAGAAGCCTCCTGCTCCCTCGGAGCCTAAGGAGCACTCGAAAAGGAAGAATTTTTCTAGCGCCGCCATGGTGACCGGGCCATTGGTGAAGCAGGAGGCTCCGAAGCCTCCTGTCTCATCTATTAAAAATGTTGTAGTGCCTTCGAAACCACCTTCGCCGGCGAAGGTGTGGGTCCTTCTTGGTCCATAACCGAGACGGACTTGTTAGCAGAGTGTCTTAACACTTTGTAGGTAATCGATCACCTCATTAATCCCCACGATCGAACGGCTCTAAAAAAGAGTTAGAGGAGGATGTTTATACCTGTTGGGCGCAAACTGTCTTTCTAGTAAGGGCGCTTGTTTATTGCTGACACCTTGTGACCCCATCCCCTTTTCTTTTATTTTATTTTGCTAAAGCATACTCCATGTTTCTTGTAGGCAGCCATCAACGGGGAAAAACTAAGGCAGAGGCGTGATGCACTCCTTCAGCGGGCTTTATTGGCTGAGGCGGGTCGGAAGGAGATCATAGGTCGGAACAACGATCTTCGGCAGGCGATGAGGGAGCTGAAGGCGGATCTAGCGAAGTAAATGAAGGCTCAGGAAGTGCTGTCAAAGGATAAGGAGGAGCTGGCTGAGGAAAAGCTGGTGTGGCAGGCGAAAGAGAGGCAGATGAAGCAGGAACATGACGACACCCTCGACCGTATCATCGAAGGTCATGATGAAGGGAAAAACTATGCCCTCGAGCATATTGGAGTTAAGTATCCGGATCTCGGCATCCGGGGCATTTCCTTTAAGATGAAGCTGGGCGAGCCAGCTCAGCCAACCGGAGAGGAACCTTCAAGAGGAGATTGTTTGGCAACCCGCGAGCCAGGTAGCTTCGCTGCCCAAGCCAAAGGGGCTCTTCTTGCCCCCACCATCGTACAGGGGCCTGTTTCCAAGAAATAAGTTCTAGGCTTTTTTTTGTCTTCGTCTTATTGCGGACTGGCCACCGCCTTCCCTTGTAATCTTTTCATTGAAATGAATAAAATCCATTCGAAATGAACTTCTTTGTTTCAAATTTTCATGTCGGGTTTCCATAACTTGTGAGTGACTCTGATTACCACCCCGGAGGGGAGATTCGATCCAAAATGGTTTGCGTGCGACCCAGACTACCAAGCTGAGAGGTGAGCGGCGAGTTGGGCCCTCGGTGGTGAGGGGTCATGTACCTTTTTTTTGGTCATCATGTACACTTTGCGGATATCAGTGCATTTTTTCTTTGAAGCTGATACATTTTCTTGCTTGAGATCGGAAATGCCCCTTCATCTTGACCACTGGGTGGAGATGGAGGGTTGGGATCTCTCCATGTGCATTTTGCAAAAATCAAGAAGCATCTCCCAAGAGGTATAAATTCCCTCATTCCTCCAAGCCTTTTTGCAAACAAACCTCATGGTTGCAATTTTCGGAGTGATCTTTCTCACGACGAATCTTTTAGTGAGTGCCTCAAATGGCAATCCGATGGTCGATACAGAATAAGATGGATGCCTCGAAGCTGAGTCGGGCAGGATTCATCCCGTGGTCCGAGGGTTTAATCCATAGGAGATTGGCATCCTGGTGTGGAACCTGGGGAGATTTAGCTCGGGTTCCAAGATCTAAGACGAGAAAGAATGAAGACCAGATCGTGGAACTTTGGGAATTTTACCCCGAGTTCTAAAGATCGCCTGAAGGGACTGGTGCTCTTGGAAGGAACTTGGAGATATTTAGCCCGAGTTGGGCTTCTCGTTCTTGCAAAGTTCTTCCAGCTTTCTTCTATGACCAGCCAGCATTCATCACATTGCTGATGCTTACACATGGCACTTCTACCGCACGCTGACAGTTAGGGGTAACTGACAATTCGCGATACGAAAGGTTGCTTATGCTTAGGTGCACTTAGGTGTAATTTCTTACTTATTCGTTTTGTGTTTGATTTGTCAATTATAACTATCTTTCATTCAATAATTTTTTTATGACCTTTTGTCCAAACATGTTTATCGAATGAATTGGCAGAGTCCCAAGGGGCAGATTTAACCTGAATTACGGCGAGGTCCGAGACTGATGTCTAAATGAGGAAAATTCGCGAGTGACTCGGAGTACCGTGAGGTCCAGGACCAAATGACTTAGCAAGAAAAACTCGAGTGACACAGAGTACCACGCCAAGAGGCGAGGTCCGAGACTAATGACTAAACGAGGAAAACTCACAAGTGACCTCGAATACCACTCCGAGGCACGAGGTTCGTAACTAAATAACTTACGAGAAAGACTTACGAGTGACCCGTAGTACCACGCTGAGGGCCAGGTTTGGGACCAAATGACTTAGCGAGGGAAACTTGCGAGTGACCCTGAGTACCATGCCAAGACTTTGGCAAAATCTGAAAACTTGTTGAACTGAAATAAAATTTTATTCATTTGCTATCAATGGGCGAGCGCTTATTACATCCACTGGATTTTTAGGGCCTTGTTACAAGCATAGAGTGCTAGGGACCTTCATGGAACTTCAGTAATTGTTCTGCATTCCAGGTTCTCTTGATCACCCTGCCCCTTGGGTCTTCAGGGCGGTAATTCCCTAGGCGAACCACTTTGGAGACCCTGCCTAGGCCTTCCTAGTTGGGAGCTAGTTTTCCCATCTTGCCTGGTTCAAAATTTTCAAGCCTCCGTAGTACCAGGTTTCCCCCGTTGATGTTAGCCGGACGAACCTTCTTATTATGGAAACACTCTACCTTTTGCTAGTAGATGCTTCTTCTGATGACCGACCTCTCTTACACTTCATCAAGGAGATCCAGGTTGGCTATGAGGCCATTTGAGTTCAGGTCCTCATTGAAGCTCATTATCCAAGGTGACGCTAGTCCGACATCCAGGGGGATGACAACTTTGGTTCTGAACATGAGGTTAAAAGGTGATTCATCCGTTGGAATTCTCTTGGTCGTTCGGTATGACCAAAGCACGTTAGGTAGCTCGTCGACCCATAATCCCTTGGGGGATTTGTCTAAGTCCATTTTAATGCCTTCCATAATTTGGCGATTGGCGTTCTTGGCCTGTCTGTTGGATTGAGGGTTCAAGGTAGAAGAGAACCTCTGCTGGATTCATATATCTATGTAGAAGTTGTGGAACCCTTTGCCCGCAAACTGGGTGCCGTTGTTAGTGATTAGAATCCGGGGGATCCCAAACCAGCAAACAATATGCTTCCGGAAGAACTTCTGGGCTTGATGCTTGGTGATGGAGGCTAGAAGCACAGCTTCGGCCCACTTCGTAAAGTAATCAATGGCAATAATCAGTTAGCATCGCTGACCCATCGCTTTAGGGAAGGGCCCGACCATATCCATTCCCCACATGGCATGGGGAGCAGGGCTTACCAGCAATTTTCAGCCTGGGTGACGTGCATGATGGAAGAGAACCTTTGACATGGACCACATTTTCGAACGAGGTCCTAAGCATCCTATAACTGAGTTGCCCAATAATACCATGTTAAGAATTTTTCTTGTGAGCAACCTGCCGCCTATGTGGCAACTACCAATTCCCCATGCATTTCTCTGAGTGCACACTGGGATTCTTTGGGGGTCAGCATGGAGGTAGGGTCATCCGTTGGCCTGTGTGCGATCGCTTGAACAATACCCCTTCGATGAGCACAAATCTCTCAGCTCGGACTCAGATCTTCCACGCTTCGGATGGTTCCCGTGGCAGTTCACCATTTTTTAGAAAGTTTAGGATTGGTTCCATTCATATCGCTAACTGCGCAGGCGGTTCGATGCAAATATTTTGGGGGTTCTCCCTATAGATTCTAGGTCGGATGAGGACTTCTACCAGCACAGTGTGATCAAGACCCTCGAAAAAGGACAATGTTAGCTTGGACAATGCATCGACCTGACTGTTCTGTTGTCTAGGGATTCTGACGACGGGAGCCTTCTCGAAGTCCGCCAAGAGTAGCCTGGCATGGGCCAGAATCATATGGGTGTCATGGGCCTTGTATTCCCCGCAGACCTTGTTGACTACAAGCTGAGAATCACAGAAGACCTTGACCCATTTTGCCCCGACTTTGCTTGCTAAGAGGTGTCCGGCGATCAGTGCCTCTTACTCGACCTCGTTGTTGGAGGCCCAAAAGTTAAGGCGTAAGAAGTACTTGAGGACGAAGCTATACGAACCGTTCAGTATCACGCCCACTCTGCTTCCTTCTTGCATGAGGAATCGTCCATATCGAGCTCCCATAATAGTTGCTCTTCCTGAACCTTGGACGACTCATGGATAGTGCATTCAGTGATGAACTTGTGAAAGCTTGACCCTTAATAGCGGTTATCGTCTTATAACTAATGTCATACTAACCGAGCTTGATGGACCATTTGATCAATCGTCTCAACTTCTCTGGCTTGTTAAGGACCTGCTTCAGAGCCTGGTCCGTGAGGACTTAGATGGAATGGGCCTGGAATTAGTAGGGGCAAATCTTCCATGCAACCATAACCAGGGCATAAGATACTTTCTCCATTTTGGCATAACAGAGCTTGGTGTCGTAGAGAACTTTGCTCATATAATATATGGGCTTCTGTGCCCCTCATCTTCCCGGACCAGGACTGTGCTGAGGGCATGTTCGGACGCCCAATTGCAGCCAGTCCACGATATCTTGAATCTTTGACGTTCGTAGGAGGGGCCATGTCCAGGATAGCTTGAGTCGGCCCGTGAGCCTCTTAACTTCTTTGACGTTCGAAGGAGGGGCCATGTCCATGATAGCTTGAATCTTTTACGTGTTCGCCTCTATCCCTTTTTGTCTGACCATAAAGCTTAAGACATTTCCCGAGGTTACACCAAAGGCGCACTTAAACAGGTTAAACCTCATGTTATTCTTCCTTAAGATTCTGAAGGCTTCCTCGAGGTCCTTCATGTGATCTCCACTTTTGAGGCTTTTTATGAGCATGTCATCCACGTACACCTCCATATTCTATCTGATTTGTTCATTGAAGACCCTGTTCACCAATCATTGATAGGTGGCTCCTGCTCTTTAGGTCGAAGGAAATAATTCGGTAGTAGTAGAATCCATGATTTATGACGAAAGACGTATTCGGGATATCCAGAGGAAACATCCAGATTTGGTTGTACCCAGAGAAAGCATCCATGAAGATCAAGAGCTCGTGTCTTGATGTTACATCGATCAGGGCGTCAATACTTGGAAGAGGGAAGGGGTCTTTCGAACACGCCTTATTGAGGTATGTGAAGTCGATACATATCATCCATTCGCCGCTAACCTTTTTCACCATCAATACGTTCACCAACTTCTCCGGGTAGTTGACCTCCTGGATAAAATGGGCGGAGAGCAGCTTATGACTTCTTCCTTTATTGTCTGCTGTCTCTCGGGTATGAACTTTCGGTGCCTCTATTGTACCGGTTTAGAATCTGGATTAATACTCATCTTGTGCATGATTAGTTCCTCTAAGATGCCTGACATGTCCGAGGGAGTCTAGCGAGGCAAACTGGTCTTGGTTTTGTCGGACACAGCTGATGATCTCCTCCTTGAAACCGGAAGGTAGGGCCTTGCTCACTTGAAACCACTTGGTCTCGTTTGCTTCGGGGAAAGGGGTCTATTCCAGTTCATCGACTGGCTCAGAGCCAATCGAATTTCTAATGCTGGGGAGTTCGATCGCATCGGGAGGAAGGACCGAGCCCCCTATTGTGGTGGTATAGCATGCTCCAGCGGCCTCCTGATTACCCTTCACGACCCTAACCTTCGTAGGTAACTTCATTCTCATATGATAGGTGGAGGGTATGGCTTAGAGAGATGCAGGACCGGGACGCCTGAGAATGGCGTTACATGCTGCTTTGACGTCAACCACCATGAAATCCATGGGCTCGGTTTAGGTGGTCAGAGATTTTCCTGCAGTAATGTTCAGAGTGATGATCCCCTCGATTTGGACCGGAGCGCCATAGAAACCATGGAGGGTGTAGCACACAGGCTTTAGGCTTTCTCGGGAGAGCTTCAATAACTCAAAGGCGGTGAGGAACAAGATGTTGACAGAGCTACCATTGTCCACGATGATCTCGACATCAAGGGAAGAGATGAACCTGGCCTTCGTAGTAAACCTCTGAACGAAGTCTCAGAGGGACTCCCCATCCTTATGTTTTCAATCGAGCAGGGAGGTGCTCGTCTTTTTGGCCTTACATTTAGTCACGAGTTGGTTGAAGGAGAAGATAAAGTTTGGGGCTAGTCTGGTGTTCCACTCTCTCGCGGAATCCCACAGCATGGCAAGGAACGCGCGACAGAGCAGGGCGTCCGAGGCATTATGAATCATCATGAGGGTTTGAACCCCTCAATGTGATTAGCTGGGTTTGACTACCCATTGTAGGTCTCGAATGCGGGAGGCTTGAAACTCCTTGGGACTGAGGTTTCGAGGGTGTAGGAAGAGAAGGGAGGTCTGATAGGGCGGTACCCCCTGTTTGACTGCCACTCACCTTCTCCTATTCGGGCGAGCCAGTCTTCCATTTCTTGCAATCACTTCATGAATGCATCTTCTTGTCCGTTGGATTGTGTCATTCCTTTGGACTCCTCATTCTCGGTCTTTCTGGTGCGAGGATTGTCCGAGCAGTGGTCATCTCTGCCCCCCCCCCCCCCCCCGCGGAGAGCATGGAGGATCTCATTCCGGAACTCCTCGAACTTGGCTTTGGTCATGTGAACATGTTCTTCTCTGGGGCCATCTGGGGTTCATCGATTTCTGGGAGAACGGCTTCGCTCCTTCTCCTACCCGTGGGAGGAGTGATGGTTGCAGCTTGGCTGGTGATCTGAGGGTCCTTCGCTGTTTCTAGAACGGTTAATGTGATGACGAAAGTCCTTCGCATTCTGATGATTGTTGATAAGATTTCGGAGGTCCGAATTTGCTGGACGTTCGACCCTTCGTGCGACCGAACGAGAGGCACTAGGAGTTGACCCATGTTGGCGGTCGACTCGCAGCTGTTGAGACCTTGAATGGCTACTCAGCTGTGGGACAAAAAACTGGAGGAGGAGGAGGAGGAGGAGGAGGCGGGGGTCAGCTTAACACCCTGCGGTAGTTGTCTTCCTAACCACGGGGGCCATGGTAGAAGAAGGTGAATATGATCTAGGATCTGAGTATGAGGCTGGATCTGAAGTTTCCCACAAACAGCGCCAATCTAATGTTGCTGATTACTGTTGTGAGATCAACAGATGATGAGTTCTTGTATTTAGTGGAAATCTCATATATCAGTCGTCGATCCGATTTTGATGAGAGGCTAGTATTTAATTGAAATTTGTGGATTTGGTGGTGGTTGTGTTGGTTGGTGGTCACCGGAAACTTGCAAAAAGCATGAAACACTGGGAGTTTTCTCGGCGACAGGCCATCTGACGAACAAGTCAGTATTCCAAAATATTAAACTGGGTTTAGTAGGCCAAAGGTTGATTACCTTGTAAAAGAGGAGGGGGGCCTATATTTATAGACTCGTGGTGAATCAGTTAGGGAAAGATTTCCCAACTGTCTAATCAAATATTGCGGATTAAGGATGCGATTGGATGATTAATCTCCTGATTTTAGGGGATTTAATCACTAACGATAAATAGCTGGTCAACATTTTTTGGCGGGTTAATTCATGGTAGTGGCCCCATGGAAGGCCCATGAGTTGGTTCTGGACCCGTAGCTGCTGTGAGATTACTTTCTTGACTCGAGATTCATGCAAGAATCGTGTGGTGTTGATTAGTCGCGGTTTTTACCCTCATCATAATTCATTCGATAAGCTGTAACTTGAGACAATTAAATACCCGTATCAATATGCTGATCATTTTTCTTTGAATACACATAGGCTTGAAAAGAAGATATAAGTGTGCTTACACATATCAAGCAAATATTGAACATCTAATTACAAATTCTTCCTAATTACAAATCCAAAGCCAAGATCAAAATGAAAAAACTAAAAAGAACATTGTGTCTTGCATACTATGGGTTCGATGTAAAGAGAAGACGATGAAGAAGATGTTCGAAGCATCGTTGGTAGAAGAAGAGAGAGCAACACAACAATAGCGAGAGGCAACATTAGTTCAGTCAACTGCCACTATGGATAGTCTGTTGGGAGTGTTTCTTGCACACTATGGTTCAATGTAAAAAGAAGACGATGAAGCGGAAAGAGGTTTGAAGCGTCGTTGGTAGAAAAAGAAAGAGCCACAACCAACAACAGCAACTGACAGTCGATTAACATACTAGGCAGTCGACTGTCATAACTTTCTGTCTTGGGGTAGAGACATTGCAGTCAATTGCCACTTTAGGCAGTCGACCAACAATGACTGGAAGTAGCAAACATGTATGGTCTGGGTAATATGCTTGTGGCGGCCTCATTTGAAAGGAAAAGCGTGTACAGAGCAAAATAGAGATCATTGGAGCTCTCCATTGTAAATAGCAGGTTATCTTCTAGTGAAGCTTGAGAGATAGATAAGTTCTTGGTGGTAGTGTTTGTAACACTTATTTTTTCTTTAGTTGAATCATATCATGGGTATTTCTCCCCCGGATTAAGGTTCACCCAAACCGGGAGAAAACTGTGTGCTTTGTATGTTTGGTTTAATCTACTATTGCATGGTGGTTTGTTCATAGTGATTGGTTGTCACAAACTCAGCAGCGAATTTCGAACAATTGGTATCAGATCATCGGGTCGTAAATTTTCGCAGTTCATGAGTTGCTCGAGTTCCTTAGAGAAGATGGCAGATCAGGGTTTCATGACGATCAAGCAGTTTGACGGTAAGATCAACATTAATCTCTTAAAAGAGGGCATGCACGATGCATCGGTTTAACAAGGCTTGGATCTATCCCTAAAAGTAGATAAAGAAAGACCAATCAACATACAACAGGAGAATTGTGAAGAGATGTGTGAAGAAGCTTTGGGTTCAATCCGGATGTTATAGGCGAACGAAGCCAAGTGTAGAAGCGTGGCGAGCAGGGGCGGATCCAGGATTAAAAAGTGAGGGGGGCTAGAAAAAAAATTCGCACAAGGTAACATACAAAATATATATAAAGTTGTTATAAATACTAGAGAAGTAAAGTTGTTATAAATACTAGATAGAATAGAGTTGAGCTTGGGCCAAAAAAAATAAATAGAAGGCTCAAATATATATTGGGTGGGCTGTAAAAAATATTTGGGGGGCTAAAGCATATATATATTCCACACTAATATACCCAAAAAAAAAAATTACAAACGAATACCAAATGTTGGGGGGAGGTGGCTGTAGCATACCCCAGCCCCCCCTTAGATCCGCCCATGGTGGCAAGGCTGTGGACAAGACTCAGAACTAACTAAAACATTATATAATATGAAGTCACTAGAATTATTGAAGCGAGACCACGACGTTCGAATATCTTCAAGATGTGAAGAGTGCCTTGGGGTAGGTGAAGTTTGTGCAGAAGGCATCACCTCCATGTTAATGCCTTCTGGGGTTTGTCCTTGAGGGGGCATCTAATTGGAGAAATAAACCTGGGGATAGATGTAGCTAGCTGAAGAAGCCACTGAATGAAAGAGTGTAGAGGCGATTAGTCACACAGTGTCGGAAGCATGAGTATTCAAGCCAAGGAGAATATTGTTGGAATTGTGTCTTGCATACTATGGGTTCGATGTGAAGAGAAGACGATAAAGCGAGGAAGTTCGAAGCGTCGTTGGTAGAAGAAGACAAAGCAGCAGCAGCAAGAGGCAGTAGTAGTGCAGTTGACTGCCACTAAGGATAGTCGACAACTATTGCCCTTTAATTTGGGGTTGGGGCTAGGGTTGGCAACATGCCGAGTTTTTGCTAGACACATATAAGCCCAAGCATGATGCTTAAAACATGGGCCCAAGCCCGACCCGACTTTTCATCAAGCTTAAAAAATTAGAACCGAACTACTTATGCATGTTTTAATATATAACTTTTCAATAAAACAAAACTACATCGAGAATAATATACGATAAAGAAATGAAAATAATATGAATACTACTTTAATTTTTTGTATAATTTATATCCCATTTGATTATTTTCATTTTAACTCTATCTATGTGGCATAATTTCTTACTTTATAAACTTTAATACTCATTTCAACTTACATGAATATTCTCTTTAAAAAAAATCATATATAAATATGCATGATACATCCATGAAATATACACATGCACATGAGAAATGTGATTTGGGACCATCGGGCCTAAGTACTTGAGCCCGAGTCCGACCCGAATTTAAAATTATTAGCCCAAGCCTGTTAATAACCAGATCGGACCTAGGCAAACCCATGTTGGGTTCAAGCCAATTGCCACCCTTAGAAGAGGCATTACAATCGTCAGACATCAACTATAATTGCAAACGGGCCATGTCTGGGTGATCTATTTTAAGTCCATCTTTTCTTCAGGTTAGATCTTACAGTTCCTATCGTGCAACTTTATCTTTATGATATATCATACAACTATTGTATCAAGACTACAACCTAGGATTTCTCTAAATCTATATATATGATTGTAATGGCCTCCTTTGAGAGGTAAGAGCGTGTAAAGAACTTAAGAGAGAAAATACTTCATTAAGAGTTCTCCATTGTAAACATCATATTATCGTTCAGTGAGGTTTGTGAGATAGATATGCTCTTGGTGAGAGTGTTCGTAAATCTTGTATCTTCTCTAGTTGAATAATATCATGGTTATTTCTCCTCCGTATGACGGTTCGCCTAAACCGTGACAAACTTGGAACATAAAAATGTGATTCTGGACAGCAATACACTACTATACAAAAACTCACTTTTCCCACTGCTACGAAAAAACAAAATCGGTTCCGTCAGGGGTTCTAGAAAGTAGACTCTCTACTGGATCCAAGTTCAAAAGAGTGCTTGCCTCTTACGACGATTACAATCATGGATATAACACCGACGGCTATGGCAGCAACGTGACAGCAGGGCAGCAATCCATAGCAGTGACAACGGCAAGGCATCAACAACAGGAAGAAGACGAAGACAACAACAACAAGAAGGTAGCAAGGGGTTGATGTTCTAGTTGGATTGGTGTCGAGTGTTTGATGGAGGGCAACAATAGGTCGGTAGGGGTGCGATGGAGAAGGCAACAAGGTGATCGGGGGCCATCGATGGTGATAAAGGGGATGGCAGCAAGGGTGTTCGACTGCTCGGTGGCTGATGGTGCAAAGGGTTGTTCAGGGGTCGGGATGAAGGGTAGTAAGAGGAGATTTGGAGGAGCTTCGAGTTGTATGGTGGAGTTGGAGATGGTGTGGGTGAAGGAGGCATTGGTTAGGTGTTCAGAGGTTGAGGAGGAATAGGAGGCAATCAGGGTGAGGGAGAGTGTAATAGGGAATAATGGGGTTGTGTTTTGTGCAGTTGAGGAGTATTCGAGTAGGGTTTAAGGTAAAGGGTTTCAGGCTTTGGGCTTGGGTTGGGCTAGAATTCTGGTTGGGCTCCAATAGGAGATCCAAAAATGAATTTAACAGAAAAAATTGAATTTAAGAGAATGATTTTTATTATAAATAATCGAATACAAAAATACGTATAAAATTCGTACAATCGAAAATGAGAGTTACAGTTTGGTTTGATCTACCATTGCTTGGTGGTTTGTTTGTAATGTTCGGTTGTCGCAAACTCAACAGTGAATTCTTAACACATTGTGTATAATTCTCCATCTTTATATCAACCAGAATAAACATGCACACTTGTGGCTACAATCAAGATGGTGAGAATTGCAAAGTAAAGAATAACATGAACTAAAATAGTGCGTGCACTTGTGTTCATGTTCCCAAACTCCACCACGCTCGCCCTCGCCGGTAGCTGGAACAAGAGGCCTAGTGAGAGGACGATCAACAAAACCACCGCGATGATCAGCGGACCCTAGTCAGTTGCTGATATGGCTAAAAATAGGGTTAAATCGGAACCGTTCGAATTAGGCATGAATCTTAAAGTTCAGGGGTAAAATGGTAATTTCACCTATAAACGGGTCTGAAATGGAAACTGGGTCTTTTGTCAAAGCCCAATAATCCATAAACGGACCTGTCTTACTAGGTACGGGTTCCAACCCATAAGAAACCCACTCAAACTGGATAAAGAAGAATTCAGATTCACAATTATCCCTAAGAGGTGGTTTTAACCACTTCTATCCATTCACACCGGGAAGAAGAGATATGTTCTTATCTCGAAACTGACTCCTAAGGTGGCTATAAATACCCCTCTCCCCCCACCATAACAAGGTAATCAATCTTTTGCCAATTAAACCTCTTTCTTAATCATTCAGATTACTGACAAGAGCGTCGAAGGGTGCGTCGCTGGAATCAACCCCGTGTCTCGCACTTTTTGCAGGTTAACGGCGAAAGAATCACAGTCAGGCTCCGGTAAAGTCATTCAGGTTTGACTATTCACCTTCCATTGAATCTACAAATCTATCTGTTTGCCCCCACACCGATTTCAACGGCAACAGATTGGCACCGTCTGTGGGAACACTCGAATAGCAGTTCAACCTCTTCCACCAGTCAAGATCGCCTCCAGCCATGCCACCAAGAAAAGTAAGATCTACGGTCTCCAACCATAGACCCACTCCCATTCCTCCCCAACCGCAACCGGAGGCTCCCATCCAACCCGTCCAACCCGTCCAGCAACGGGGACCGCTCCCTCCTCAACCTGTTCAGCCGCTACAGCAGGGGCAACCTCCTCTTCAAAATCCTCAACCTTAGCAGGCTCAACTCGGGCCCCAGAATGCTGGCGTAGGGACCTCTCGTCCTAATCCCCAGAATCAACCTTTTCACCGCAATCATATCTCGGTACATAACCCTTCCACCGACTCCATGGCATCCCATAACCCTTGGCCATCGGAAGATCTCCATAACATCATAATCAACCGGCAGAATGAGGAAGACCTTCGCTGCCATTTGGATGAGAGGCGGGCCCGAGAGGGAGGCTCCCGCTTAGAACGTCCAAAGGCTCGATCTCCTCGCCGCCGCGATCGCAAGGGGTCCCCTTCTCCTAGGAGGCAGAGGGAGTCCCCCCCAAACCGTCGAAGGGGAAACCGTTCTCCCGCAGGTAGACTAGCCCAAAGGGACCATAACGGACCCATCACCATGGCAGAATTCCAATACTTTCAGGCGGCAGTCCTGCGGGCCCCCAATGCCCCGCCAAACAACAACAATAATATGCAGAGGGTCCCCACTCCTGAGCCAGTTAGAAGCCATCGCCATCGATCCTAAAGTCCTCGTCAAGCTCCGAGCCACTGCCACCACATCCCCAGTCCTCACCAGTCTCCGAGCTACCATCGCCGTAGCCCACGTTCCCCTTCATACGAAGATGAGTTCCGAGGCTCACCAGGGTACCGTCGAAGGGAGGATGCTGTCTACCACCATCTCTACGAGATGGAGAGGCGCCTCGGTTAACTCGATAGGGACGAGGAACTAAGAAGGAGGACCCTTCGTCCAAGCAGGCCTCCATTCTCTCGTACCATCATGGAGGCCCCCGTCCCGGCAAATTTCAAGCCTCTGCAGTTCGAGACATACACGGGGGAATCAGACCCCATGGATCACATCGAGAGTTTCAAAACTCTCATGATGATCCATCAGGCCTCCGATGCCCTCCTATGCAAGACATTTCCGGTCACTCTCAAAGGTCTGACTCGGGAATGGTACTCCCGCCTCGCCCCGTCCTCCATCTTCTCTTTTGACCAGTTCGAGGCCCTTTTCATAACCCATTTCGTGAGCAGCCGCCGCTCCAAAAAGACGAGTATTTCACTACTCTTCCTTGGTCAGAAGAAGGGCGAGAAACTGAAGGACTATGTCAAGCAGTTTACAGCGGATGCCAGGTCCATTGCCTCCCTTGATCAGTGGTCGCCTCGGCCGCCTTTCAATCCAATGTCCTCAATGCTGACCTCCGGACGTCCCTGGCCAAGAAGCCCCCGCGAGACTTCTTCGAGCTTCTTCTCCGAAGCGAGAAGTACATCCGAGCGGAGGAAGATGTGCACCGCCCTACATTCGAGGGGTTGTCTTCTGGAAGAAAGAGGAAGGCTGCTGAAGACGAGGGAGCTAAAAAGCTCCAAAAGGACAACAGGGGTCAGCGTCGCCCACCTCCCAGGTTTGAGAGATTCACCCCTCTCAATGCCAATGTCTCGGCCATTCTAATGGAGGTTGAAAAAGAAGGAATTCTGCCTCCTGCCCCAAAAATGAACACTCCTGGGAAGAAGAGGGATAAGGAGAAGTGGTGTCGCTACCATCGAGACCACGGCCACGACACCAACGACTGTCGGGTCCTAAAAACGAGATCGAAGCCCTCATTCAGAGAGGCCAGCTCACCAAATTTGTAAAGAAGGACCGAGCCGATCCTCCTCTACCCCCCAGGGGGGCTAACAAGCAGCCCAATAGGCGTGAGGAGACTCCCGACTTCGAGGAAGAGCGCATCTTGCACCTCATCCATG
Source organism: Hemerocallis citrina (assembly GCA_017893485.1). NCBI lineage: Eukaryota > Viridiplantae > Streptophyta > Magnoliopsida > Asparagales > Asphodelaceae > Hemerocallis > Hemerocallis citrina. The sequence goes on from CM030361.1 coordinate 308,811,887, forward strand.
GAGGTCCAATGGGAGGAACTTCCAACTCCTCCCGAAAAGTCTTCGTCAGGGAAGTCAATTCGGTGCATAGCCTCCCCCCTCCCAAAGGTCTTGGAGTCCCAGTTACTTTCTCGAATGATGATCTGAAAGGTGTCCGAACCCCCCACTGTGATGCATTGGTGATTAACCTCCACATGGCCAACTTCAAGGTAGAGAGGGTCCTAGTGGATAATGGCAGTTCTGTCAACATCCACTTTCTAGAGGCCTTCCGAGGGCTCCAATTATCGAGGGACAGACTCAAGCCCGCCTGTAATACCCCGATTTTTCTTAATACTTAAAGATTATTTATTTATTTTCATATGGTGTGCTTGTGTAACTTGTCGTCTATTATTTTTTCCACATGATGAATAAAGTATTATTTTCGATAAAACATTCTTCTTAAAGCCCAAATGTTGATTTGTTTATTTTCTCTTTTAAAAATATTTTGGCCCAAATGAACTTAAGCCCATAAACTTAACCTTTTATTTATTTAAATTCCTACAACTGGTATGTGTAGCATCTTTTTCTTCTTTTTCTTCTTTTTCCGGGTATTTTGATGTACCTTTTATTGTAGTGGAGTTTGTGTGTACACGTGCACTCCATGTACACGTGCACAAGGCACAAGCTTGGCCGGATTGTGGGTAGTGGACTTAGATCATGGGTAGTTACATCTTGAGGTGTGGGTAGTTTCTCAACTCCCGATTAGATCTCAGCCCTTGATCCTCCAACTCCCCAATGTATCTTAACCCTCCATTCTATTTATCTCCTAGTATAAATACCCCTCCTATTTCCCTATCTTTTTACACTAAGATTTTCTAAGATTTCTTTGAGAGAGTATTCGTGAGTTTGTGTGGGAGCTTTTTCTGTGGAGACGAGCAGCATTTCTGAGGAGCTCGGTGTGGAACAAAGGAGCAAGGAGTGCAGTACCGTGTTGAGGAGTTCTTGCGGGATTTCGTTTATTTCTTCATATAAGATGGGTGTTTCTCAGGACTTCTAATGTAGGAATGATACTATAATTATAATGATTGATACCATGTTACAAAAGTGATTTGAATGTAGTTGAAACTGCTTGAACATGCCATTAATATTGAGAACAAGACTGTCGGTACAGTCGACTGCCATGTGAGCCAGCCGACTGGTACGAGACACTATTTTCATAATGTGCTGATAAAAATGTGTGCAAATGGACATGATGGTGTGATTATTATATGTATATTTTTCCCTATGACACACATGATGGAGGGAAGATAAATGAACGAAAAGAACTAATGGTGAGTAATAACTTAGAATTGTCGGAGCAGTCGACTGATATTGGATTCAGCCGACTGGTACCGTACTTGAGTATGACTGTTTTGGGAATTCCATGAATTAAGATATTTTATTTACGTAGACCTAGTATATTGACTTGGGATTCACATCTTCATGGTCGTAAGAAAGTGTGAGCAATGTGAACGCATGTTTAAAGTATTTTTTCTAAAGAAAGAGCATATTAGTAACTGAACATTCATGCTGTAATGTTACTGAACGATAAGAGACTCTGTTTATGAAACATGAATTTATGTATATGGTAAATTGATATCATGGTGCAAGCATACGTAAGAACTGTAAATAATCTCCTTAATGGAAAATGGATCTGTCCAGTCGACCGAATGCGTGTAGCAAGTCGACTGATCTGGACTTAGAATTGTGCTGTTTGAAATCTCCAGGACAGACGACTGGTCGATGAACAGTCGACTGTCGTGTGGATTATATTGTGAACATGGAAAGTTGCGGGACAGGCGACTGGTTGAGTACAACAGTCGACTATCCCGAGCTTTTATGAGGAACCTGTATGTGACTGTATAAGTCGACTGGTGTTCTTCCAAGTCGACTGTACAGAGTGGACTTTGATATATTTGAATTCATGTCATTTGCTGTTGGTAATTGTGAACTGTATGATTTAAGTCGATGGACTCTGTTTATGACTGTATGAATTATCCAAATGAATCATAGATGAGAATTGAGAATTAAATGAATTTATGAAAGGCTAAATCATGATGAGAAAGTCTGTGAGACTCGAAAATGAATGATGAGCTGATGATGCTCAATTGGATATTGTGAAATTGAAATTGAACGAAGGAGTAGCTAAGTCTCCCCGGCAGTGAAATGAAATGATGTGAGAAATAGACCAAGGTTGGTCATGTGAAATGAAATGATAAGTCCGGTTGATGGATAGGCTAACTCTAGAGCTTGATTTTTATTCATGATTCTAATGTAACTTTAATACATAGTGTGGAGGTGATGAAGGTGAGAGAAAAACATGAGTATGAGAGCTAGGGTACGGTGCGGGTGTGTGAGCCGCAGAATGCATGCTTGATGAGTCAAGACATGGCGCGGGCACAACTCAGTAATGATCGGACTTTAGTCACGCTCATGGGATGCTTTGGTGACTGCAAGAGGATTGTGTTCAGGGAGGAGGCTGAATTGTCGCAGAATGCATGCTTGACGAGTCAAGGCATGGCGCGAAATTCTACTCCAGGGGCCAAGATACATGCTTGTACTCATAGAATCATCTAGGATACTCATTGAATTTACAGAAGTAGAGTAAGTCATGGCGGGGGATTGAACCCTACAAAAATGAAGAACGATTAAGAGGCTTGCCCTCGAACCTATGTAGTATGAGATGCATAGAATTCGAACAAGTGTGCATTAGTGTCATGTGAAACTCAACTAAATTGCATTAAGGATTAAGTGCACAATCACGACACGACATCTTTAAAAGTTCCCTTTTTGATTTGCATGCTTATTATGAACAAGTTGTGATTTGTTAAGAAATGAGATTCATTATACTGTTTCTGGCATAGAGAGGATGGCCATGTATAATTATCGTCGGTTGAATAAACTGACGTACCCACAGTTGTGTATGCAGGATGGATTACATGTAAAGAGGAATGGATGCATAAAGAGCTTATTATGTTGTTGTTCATTTATGTAAATGTTGTATATTTTGCTTCCGCTGTGTAAATTTAAATGTAAGATGTAGTAACTCTGATGTAAAAAAAAAAAAAAGAAAAGTTTGAAATTTCCTTGTAAAATTGTACTCGAGAAAAGTGAAAAGATCCTGAAGAACATCTCGAATTCAGTAATTTGGGATTCGGGGCGTTACACCGCCGATTACACTCTCCATGGGTTCACGGGAGTACCAGTGACGATCGAGGGTGTTATAACGCTCGACATAACCGTTGGCAAAGCTCCTACTACTCGAACGGAGCCGATGGACTTCATGGTGGTTGACGTCCAAGCCGCCTACAATGTTATCCTAGGTCGACCGGGCCTAGCTGCTTTAGAAGTCGTCCCATCGGCTTACCATCTAAAGATGAAGTTTCCCACCAAAGTGGGCGTGGGAGAAGTGAGGGGAAGTCAGGAAATAGCCCGCAAATGCTATATGACCTCGACTAGAGGACCCGTCCTCTCCCTCGAGGCCCTTGAGATTCCCCAGGTGAACACCCAGCCTATGTTGGAGCCGGTAGATGAGCTAGAGGAAGTGCTCTTCTCGGAGGAAGATCCGACCCGCAAATTCTTAATTAGCAAAACCCTCCCTTTTGCCCTTTGCTCCGACATAGTCCGGTGCATAAAGAGAAACCGCAACCTCTTCGCTTGGACAGCAACCGACATACCGGGGATCTCCGAAGAGCGCCTCGTCCACCATCTAAGTGTCGCTTCGGGGGCCAGACCGGTCCAGCAGAAGAGGCACAAGTTTGCCCCTGAGCTCCAGCAGGCCATAAAGGAGGAGGTGGAGAAGCTCCTCAAAGCCCGGTTCATACTGGAGGTCAACTATCCAGAGTGGCTCTCCAACGTTGTGATGGTAAAAAAGGCCAATGGAAGTTGGAGGATCTATATCAACTTCACAGATTTAAACAAGGCATGCCCCAAGGATCCATTTCTACTCCTTAGCATTGACACCTTGATCGATGCCACTTCGGGCCATGATCTGCTGAGCTTCATTGACGCATTCTTCGGAACAACCAAATCCGAATGTTCCCCCCAGATATCCCGAAGACATCCTTCATCACGGATCAAGGCCTCTACTGCTATAGGGTGATGCCCTTCGGGCTTAAAAATGCTGGTGCCACCTACCAATGTCTCGTCAATAAGGTCTTCAAAAATCAGATCGGGCGAAACATGGAGGTTTATGTCGATGATATGTTGGTGAAAAGCATCAATGGGTCTGACCATGTCGCTGACCTTCAAGAAGCCTTTGACGTGCTAAAGAGGCACAACATGAGACTAAACCCGAATAAATGTGCATTCGGAGTCTCATCGGGTAAGTTCTTGGGCTTTATGGTCAGCCAGAGGGGAATTGAAGCCAACCGTGATAAGATAAAGGCCATACTCAATATGGCTCCCTCCTCAAACGTGAAAGAAGTGCAAAAGCTCACCGGGCGCCTCGCTGCTATAGGGCGCTTCCTCTCCAAGTCCGGGGAAAAGTGTCTCCCCTTCTTCAAAGCCCTCAGAGGGGCTAAGGGCTTCGAGTGGGGCCAGCAACAGCAAGAGTCGTTCGACCAACTCAAAGCCTACTTGGTCAACCCCCCACTCCTCAGCAAGCCAACACCCGGGAAAACCCTTTACCTCGCTGCCTCTAAACAGATCCTCAGCGCTGTCCTGGTGAGAGAAGAAGACAAGGCACAAAAGCCTATCTATTACGTGAGCAAGGTCCTTAAAGATGCCGAGCTCCGTTATCTGAGGTTGGAGAAGATAGCCTATGCCCTAGTTATGGCGGCCCGAAAACTTCGTCTCGATTTCCATTCCCATTCGGTGGTCGTCCTCACCGACCAGCCGCTCAAGCAGGTCCTGTATAAGCCCGAGACCTCCGGACGCCTCCTGAAGTGGTCAATCGAGATGAGTCAACACGACATATCCTATCAGCCTCGGACCGCCATCAAAGCTCAAGCGCTAGCCGAGTTCATAGTGGAGAACACGATCCCTGAGGACAGTCAAGCGGCAAATGGGCCACCCATATGAACGGTGTATGTGGATGGGTCTTCTTGTGCTGAAGGGAGCGGAGCCGGAGTTATCCTGGCAGGCCAAGATGACTTCATCCTCCAATACTCCCTCTGCATCAATTTCAAGGCTTCCAACAATGAGGCCAAGTACGAAGCCCTTATAGCGGGCCTGGGCATGGCTCGCAAGGCAGGGGCGAAGCGTGTTCGAATGTTCAGCGACTCTCAGCTCGTGGTGAATCAGTTCTTAGGAGAATACGAGGCACGAGACGACCGTATATCTAAGTACCTAGCCAAGGTCAAAAGTCTCATGGCGTCATTCGAGGAAGCACAACTCCAGCGGATCCCCTGAGAAGAGAATGCCCAGGCAGATGCCCTCTCGAAACTAGCCTCCTCCTCCCTCCAAGGGCTCGAGCAGACCGTCTTGATCAAAGTTCTACTAAGGCCCAACATCGAAGAAGAAGCCCCCGACTCAATGGAGTCGCTACCGGTCCAACTCGAAGATAACTGGATGAGGCCTTTAGTTGAGTTCCTCAGAGACGGGAGCCTTTCCCAAGATCCCAAAGAATCTCGCCGAATCCGAACAAGAGCGGAGCGGTACACTCTCATTGAGGGAATCTTGTACAAACGCTCCTACACCCAAGTAAATGGCCGACCCAACTTGAGGTGTCTCTCTCCAGAATAAGCCCTACATGCTCTGAAAGAACTCCACGAAGGGATAGGCGGAGCCCATTCGGGATCAAGGTCCCTCGCCCGCAAAGTCCCAAATTATGGGTACTTCTGGCCTACCCTCCTTCGGGACGCCGAGCAACATGTCCAACAATGTGGCCCCTGCCAACAATTCTCCACTATCCGTCGCCTACCACAAGCTCAACTCTCTTCCCTTTCAAATCCAACCCCCCTTGCAATGTGGGGAATGGACATGCTGGGTCCGTTCCCACCGGCTCCAGGCCAGCTCAAGTTCCTAGTCGTGGCGATCGACTATTTCTCCAAGTGGATTGAGGCCGAACCACTATCGACTATTACTGAGAACAGGGTGCAATAATTCTTCTGGAAGAACGTGATCTGCAGATTTGGCATACCCCGAGTCTTGGTGACAGACAACGGAACACAATTTGCAGGAGCAACATTCTGCTCCTTTTGTGAAGACCTCGACATTCAGCAGCGGTTCTTCTCTGTCTCCCACCCTCAATCCAATGTCCAAGTAGAGAACACCAACAGGCAAATCCTCTCGGGCATCAAGAAGAGACAAAGTAAGTCGGCTAAAGGATTATGGGTAGAGTAGCTTCCTAACGTACTGTGGAACTATTGCACTACAAAGAGAACCCCCATAGGAGAGTCGCCCTTCAACCTCACCTACGGATCCGAGGCCGTGATCCCCTTAGAGGTTAGTTTGCCATCCTCCTGCCTAATTGCATATAATGAAGAGCAGAATGCAAGGGAGCTCCGAGCCAATCTGGATCTTATCGATGAACTCCGGGAGAGAGTTTCGATTCGCCAAGAGAATTATCGAAGAAGGATCGAGCAATCCTACAACAAAGGAGTCTATAGGATCTTAAGGAGGGGTACTTAGTCCTCAGAAAGTTAGCCATCTCGTTCCCCAACCAGAGGGGCAAGCAAGCCCCAAATTGGGAAGGACCCTATAAGGTCTCCAGAGTAGTTTGCCCCGGAGCGTACCAACTTGAAGACCTGGGGGGTAGAAAGATACCAAGAACATGGAACGCCGATCATTTACTGAAGTACCACGAGGGCGTTTGAACACCTCTCCAAGCAACATCAGTTTTAGGGCTATTCTATTTGTTTTTCCATTATAATAACGGCTCGCAACCTAGAAGCGGCTGATTAGCAGTATTTAATAAAGAATTTTTTTTTGAATAATAATTCTCTTGTACTCAGTTTATCTCTGTTTAATACCTCTAGTGTATCGTTTTAAACAACAAGTTTGGAGTCCAACACTTGGCTCGACTCCGCTTCCTCAACTTGCTCATAAGCGAGTAAGAAGTGGTTTGCCATTCGGAACTGCTCCCACAACCGTTGAATCTCTTTTAAATGACGAGTTCAGAGTCCAACACTTGGCTCGACTCTGCTTTATCAACTTGCTCATAAGCGAGTTAGAAGTGGTTCGCCATTCGGAACTGCTCCTGCAACCGGTGATTATCTTTTAAACGATGAGTTCGGAGTCCAATACTTGGCTCGACTCCGCTTCATCAACTTGCTCATAAGCGAGTTAGAAGTGGTTCGCCCTTCAGAATTGCTCCCACAACCGTTGAATCTCTTTTAAACGACGAGTTCGGAGTCCAACACTTGGTTCGACTCCGCTTCATCAACTTGCTCATAAGCGAGTTAGAAGTAGTTCGCCATTCGGAACTACTCCCACAACCGTTGAATCTCTTTTAAACGACGAGTTTGGAGTCCAACACTTGGCTCAACTCCGCTTCATCAACTTGCTCATAAACGAGTTAGAAGCGGTTCGCCATTCGAAACTGCTCCCACAACCGTTGAATCTCTTTTAAACGACGAGTTCGGAGTCCAACACTTGGCTCGACTCCGCTTCATCTACTTGCTCATAAGCGAGTAAGAAGTGGTTCGCCATTCGGAACTGCTCCCACAACCATTGAATCTCTTTTAAATGATGAGTTCAGAGTCCAACATTTGGCTCAACTCCGCTTCCTCTACTTGCTCATAAGCGAGTAAGAAGTGGTTTGCCATTCGGAATTGCTCTCACAACCATTGATTATCGAAACTAATACTACCAAAGCACAAATTGACGCTTGCAAAAAGTTATTTCTTTATTTCACGAAAGACCAATCAAAGATACAACTCTTATGCTGGGGTACAAGTCTCACATAGGACCAAAAGCTCGTACAACACAAGTCTTGGGACTACAAAATCACCCTACTTAGGACGAGGGATGCTCTTCCGGAGCGACACTCAAGGTCGATGAGCTACACGTTGCATTCTCTCCGTCTCCGCTGAAGACTGTACGCCAGCGGATTGGGTTGCGCCTTCGGCCCCCAATCTAACCGTAACGCCGCTTAACGAACCGGCGACCCCATTTTGTGCCTCTCCAGGACTTCGCACCAGAGACGATGACTGGCGTGCAAACTCATGAAAAGTTCTCCCCGGGGCATACTCCTCCCGAGGATAAGAGACACTCCTAACATTGCTTCCCTCAATCAACCGCTGAAGGCGCAAGTTCTCCGCCTCTAACTCAACCACCCTTTTTTTAAGTGCTTCATCAGTTACTTTGATCTTGAAACAGGGTAATCGACTCGAACCACCCCCGTGCGGAGCCTCCGAGATGTCCCTCCGAAGTTGCACCGCCTCCAAAGTTTTCTCAAGCACCACATTCTTCAGCTCGTCCCTTTTAGCTCTTGTTTTAAATAGAAGACCCCGAAGAGCTACTTGCCTCAGGCCATAGTGATAAGCCCCTGAGGGGCATCTCTCCTCCCCTTCGGGGGGGGGGCGCCTCGCGAGCCTGCTCTTCTAATTGCTCCAGCTCGGAGTCTCGTTTGGCTAACAGCACCGTAACGTGATTTAGCTCCTACTCAGCCTTGAAGAGTTTCTCACGAGTTCGAGCAAGAGCCAGCTTAACGATGCCAAGCTGAGAATGGGATGATGATGGTTCGACTAGCTGAAAGAGTTGAAAAAATTGGCTAAGTCTAAAGGACCAAAGTATAAAAGCTAAGCCTAGGCGAGCATAAGGCGAAACTCAAAAGTTAGATAATCAATGAATTCAAAATATCTCCAACACTTGGTCAAAATAGAAAGTTTCATTCATACAAAAGTTTGATTGATATAAAAAAAGCGGTGGCCAGTCCGCTATAAGGCAATACAAGAAAAGAAGATGAAAATATGAGATAACTGAAGTCAAGGGGCCACCTTGAGTGGTAGCTCGGTGACAGGCTCCTCGGTGGTTGCCTCCCCTTCCTCCACCGCTCCGGCCTGGGGGTCTGCTACAGCCTCGTCGCCCCCTTTCTCCACCACCACGGCCTCGGGGTCGGCCACAGCATCATCGCCCCCTTGCTCCTCCCCTTCCTCTTCCTCGACCTCTTGATCGGCTTTGAGGTCCTCACCATCAACCAAACCCCACAGTCCGTATCTCGACCTATCGAAGCCGGGGACTTGAGCCTCGACATGCCCGAGCGCAGTGGCATAGGACTTCTCCATATTCGCCATCATATGCTTCTTCACCTCGGCCTCTATCTCCGCCCTCGCCGCCTCCACTGCCTCATCCTTCTCCCTCATCATGTCCTCCAAGGCCTTCTTCGCCTTTTCCCTCTCCTCATCTGCCCGAGCTGTAACGCCCCTGCCCCTAGCTCAGACAATTTATACAATTTATAAGACAAATAGATACTATGTAGTACAACTGCCCACCACAGGCTGCCTCTCAAAAGGTGGTTAACTGGATTGGTGACTCTTGATCATCTGCATTATTATTAATATTATATTATTCCTATTACAATTTCCGATATGGGATCAACCTTACTCACCTTCTGTTTTTTTTGATTCCACCGAAATCAAAGTTGTGGGCCCCAGGAATACCAAGTCATCCATGTTGACTTCGTCAACAAGGCACACAAGGCACTCACAGCACATTCTGTGCTAATAATCCGTGCATTAATACCATTTCCAAATCCATATATCCACTATGTATTATATTTAATACATCCATGCACATATTTGAATACAACCAGAACATTTTTTTTTATATTCAACATTTATTATATATATATTTACTTTGAAATTACCGGGGTGTTACACACACCCCCCCTTCAGAAATCAGCGTCCTCGCTGAGCATGGGGCATGCACAATCTAGTGCAGGATCTACTTTCTAGCCGATGTGGAGTGGAGTATCCTGATTCTGCGTGTTGTCCAGACCCCTAGCCCACCCCCGTGGATTTACCGGGCGTCCTGGCCACAACCCCGCTCCCTCTCAAGCATACATCTCACCCACTCTTACCCACACTCGGTGTCGAAAGTCGGCTCTGATACCATTTGTAACGCCCCTGCCCTGAGCTCAGACAATTTATACAATTTATAAGACAAATAGATACTATGTAGTACAACTGCCCACCACAGGCTGTCTCTCAAAAGGTAGTTAACCGGATTGGTGACTCTTGATCATCGGCATTATTATTAATATTATATTATTCCTATTACAATTTCCGATATGGGATCAACCTTACTCACCTTCTGTTTTTTTTTATTCCACCGAAATCAAAGTTGTGGGCCCCAGGAATACCAAGTCATCCATGTTGACTTCGTCAACAAGGCACACAAGGCACTCACAGCACATTCTGTGCTAATAATCCGTGCATTAATACCATTTCCAAATCCATATATCCACTATGTATTATATTTAATACATCCATGCACATATTTGAATACAACCAGAACATTTTTTTTTATATTCAACATTTATTATATATATATTTACTTTGAAATTACCGGGGTGTTACACGAGCCGCCTCAGAGGCGACCTTCTCGTTCGCCTGCACCAGGGCCGTCTCAAAGTATGCGACCTGAGCTGCCAGGGATTTCGAGCGGCGCTGCTCCGCCTCGTACAGCTTTGCGACTCTCGCCTTCTCGGCTCGGTCCCCGTCGCATGTCAGCTTCAGCTCCTTCTCCTGCTCGGAATATTGCTCGAGGAGGTGGCTGAAGTGGCACGTGATCTAAACAAAAGAGGAAAAGAAACGATGAAAACCGAGCAAAAGACTTAAATTTTTTTTTGAATTATCAACGAATCGACTAAGAGACTCACCGACATGGTCGCCCGAGCTATCTCGAGAGCGTCGTCGCCCGTCGTCCCCGCCTTCATGGCTGCTCGGTCCTTCGGGGTTGGAAGATGGCGCAAGGCCTACATGCTCATGACCGAGTCCCCCATGAAGACATCGTGGTTCATCACCCGCTAGTCGGGGACGAAGAACTTCTTGTGCCCCTCAGTCAGAATCGCTTTGGCCTTCTCAGTAAGGGGCGGGGCCTCAAGCGCCAATGCCGCCAAGATAGAAAAGCCTTCGGCTGAGGGCTTGGACAGGGTCAGTTGAGGAAGAGCAGTAGCCGAGGCAGATCACTGAGGAGATGCCAGGTCTACAGTCTCGACCACGGCGGAGGACACTTTGGTAGGTCGGCCAGACGAAGGCCCCGCGATCATCCTCTTCCTCTTCTTGGTGTCGGAAGTCTTGTTTCGTTCGGCCATGATTGCCCTAAAGTCCATGTTCGGAGCCTCTGCCAAATAGAATAAGCGAAGTTAAGACAAAAAATACACAAGGTATAGAGAGTAAATAAAAGAACAAGATGTCCGGAGCGTACTCGGGTCGATCGGACTGAGACCCGACCCGTGGAGCACTTCCTCGGTCATATCCTTCCAGCTCAGGGTCGGGAGGTCGATTAGCTTCGTCACAACTTCTGCTTCGATCGGAGTCAACACTGGCTCGGCCTTCACCCACTTCGGCACATCCTCCTTCCACCTGGTCGGAAAGTCCCACATCGAGGGGCCTCGGATAAAAAAATACTTGCCCTTCCACGACTTGATAGAGTTCGAATTCTCTATCAATTTGATTCCTTTTCGTGGCGAAAAGTAGTATCGGTGCTCCGTCTTGTTCATCCGGTTGAACTGATACATAGTTCGGAGAACGACGAGCTGAGGCTCCACCTTTGCCGTCCGACACTGGAGCAGAAACCCGAGCACGTGGTGCCACATGTTCGGCATGAACTGGATCGGGCTCAGTCCATACCACCGAAGCACTTCGGTAATGAAGGGGTGAAGGGGAAGGCGAAAGCCTGCATTCAGCACGTTGTAGGCAAAGATGCACGTATCAGGCATGAACGCCGTGCACGCTCGCACTCCGGGTCCGGGGAGGATTAGGGCGTACTCCGGGGGAATCATGAAGCTCTTCCGTATCCGAAGCAGGTCCCTCTTCGTCAGAACCGAGGCGATGTTTTCAACCTCGGTAACCTCCTTCGGCTCTTTCTCCTCATACGTTTTCGATCTCCCATAGATGGCCTTCGTCAACAGGTCACCGATATACTGCCTGATCCCCCTATGGCCTGATATCTCCGTCGGCAGCCAACCCATTTCTCCTCCCTGTCTGACGGGCTCTACCACTGTCTTGACAATTACCGACCGCGCCACCTCTTTCCCCTTTCCCTTGGCGAGCGGAGCGACTGGCTCGACCACGGCCGACCCTGTTACCTTCTTCCCCTTCTCTTGGCTTAGCACTTCTGCCCCCTCCTCTTGAACGGGTGGAGCCACTAACCGCTGCTCACTCTCACCTCTCGAGGAAGAGGCCTCACTACCCGAGGACACTCTAGACATCTTGAAAAGTATATATATACATAATTGAAAATATATATATTTACCTTGATGTGACGTTCTCGGTTGGAATAGTTCACCGGAAATCTCCTTGCCACGCCGCGACAGCTAGCACAACCACCCAAGAGCGAAAATCACCGCTAGCGGAGCAACTCGAGAGCAAAAGTTTCTTTAAGAGTTAAATGTGAAAGAGTGGGAGAAATGATAAGGGGGCTGAGAACTTATAGTAAAAAGAGGGCGACTCTTAGGTTTCTGACGTATTAGGCCCTACTCAAGTCCATTAAGAAGGTTAAACGACAGAATGGAGAAGGGCGGGAACAACCCAGGTCTGGCCTCATGGCTCAGTAGCCATCGAAGCGCCGAGCTACCGAGGTGTCCATCCGGAGAAGGGCGCTCCAGAGCTACCGGGGCACCGACCTCCGCATTGGAGAAAAAATGCCTCCGAGCTCCTTGGACCGTCAGATTGTCCCGAGATTCGCGCCAAAAGCTGGTGGACGGCTCAGATTTCGCCACGTCCATAAAACGACAAAATCACGTTTTCTCGTGATCTGAGCCTCCTGCACCGTGATTCGCGCCGTGATGGATGCTACAGATCTAACCACGTAGCTCGGCAGCCTACGAAGCACCGAGCTACCGAGCTACTGTGCCGAGCTACCGGGGCACCGACCTCTGCATTGGAAAAAAAATGCCTCCGAGCTCCTTGGACCGTTAGATTGTCCTGAGATTCGCGCCAAAAGCTGATGGACGACTCAGATTTTGCCACGTCCACAAAATGACAAAATCACATTTTCTCGTAATCTGAGCCTCCTGCGCCGTGATTCGCGCAGTGATCGATATTCCAGATCTAGCCACATAGCTCGGCAGCCCATGAAGCACCGAGTTACCCAGCTACCGGGGCACCGACCTCCGCGTTGGAGAAAAATGCCTCCGAGCTCCTTGGATTGTCTGATTGTCCTGAGATTCACGCAAAAAGCTGATGGACGGCTCAGATTTCGCCACGTCCATAAAATGACAAAATCACGTTTTCTCGTGATTTGAGCCTTTTGCGCTGTGATTCGCACCGTGATGGACGCTCCAAATCTACCCACGTAGCTCAGCAGCCCACGAAGCGCTGAGCTACCGAGCTACTATACCGAGGTACCGAGGCACCGACCTCCGCATTGGGGAAAAATGCCTCCGAGCTCCTTGGACCGTCAGATTGTCCCAAGATTCGTGCCAAAAACTGATGGACGACTCAAATTTCGCCACGTCCACAAAACGACAAAATCACGTTTTCTCGTGATCTGAGCCTCATGCACCGTGATTCGTGTCGTGTTGGACGCTCTATATCTAGCCACGTAGCTTGGCAGCCCACGAAGCACCGAGCTACCGAGCTACTGTACCGAGCTACCGAGGCACCGACCTCCGCATTGGAGAAAAATGCCTTCGAGCTCCTTGGGCCGTCAGATTGTCCTGAGATTCGCGCCAAAAGCTGATGGACGGCTCAGATTTCGCCACGTCCACAAAACGACAAAATCACGTTTCTCGTGATCTGAGCCTCTTGCGCCGTGATTTGCACCGTGATGGATGCCCCATATCTAGCCACGTAGCTCGGTAGCCCACGAAGCGTCGAGCTATCGAGCTACTATGCCGAGCTACCGGGGCACCGACCTCCGCATCGGAGAAAGGTGCCCCCGAGCTACAGCATCGAGCTACCAAGCCACAGCGCCGAGCTACCGGGGCACCGACCTTTGTATGAGGGAAAAAGCGCCTCCGAGCTACTCCAGCCGTTAGATCGCTCAGAAATTCGCGCCCAAGGCCGATGGACGATCCGGATCGCTTCACGTCATAAATAAGTATAAAAATCTATTTTTTATTTATTTAATTCTAATTATTTATTTAAAAATTGCAAAAAAATGATTAAAAATTCAGGAAAATAAATTAAAAATTCTAAAAAATAATTATAACTCCAGGGAAATACTTTTGAACCCCTGAGTAAATAATTATTGCTTAGAATAATTAATTAATGTCCTCGAAAAATAAACCACGCTTCGCAAAATTGAATAAATGATCCGAAAAATAATTAAAAAGTCCAGAAAAAACATCCAAGATCTAGAAGAGCTCAAATACAATCCTGAGCATGCTACCAACTTAGAAAAACACCATCCTGCCTCGTATAAGATCTGGAACCCCTCATTCGGACTCTGATACAACCCCGCAAGCCATTAAGTCAGTAAAACTACACCTCAAAGGCTGATCAAGCTCAGCCTTCGGGAGTGGAGGGCTCGTGATATGGATAAAAATAGGGTTAAATCGGAACCGTTCGAATTGGGCACGAATCTTAAAGTTCAGGGGTAAAATGGTAATTTCACCTATAAATGGGTCTGAAATGGAAACTGGGTCTTTTGTCAAAGCCCAATAATCTATGAACGGACCTTCTTACTGGGTATGGGTTTCAACCCATAAGAAACCCACTCAAATTAGATAAAGAAGAATTCAGATTCACAATTATCTCTAAAAGGTGGTTTTAACCACTTCTATCCATTCACACCGGAAAGTAGAGATATGTTCTTATCTCGAAACTGACTCCTAAGGCAGCTTTAAATATCCCTCTCCCCCCACCATAACAAGGTAATCAATCTTTTGCTAATTAAATCTCTTTCTTAATCATTCAGATTACTGACAAGAGTGTCGGAGGGTGCGTCGCCGGAATCAACCTCGGTGTCTCGCACTTTTGCAAGTTAACAGCGAAAGGATCTCGGTCAGGCTCCGGTGAAGTCGTTCAGGTTTGACTATTCACCTTCCTTCGAATCCACAAATCTATCTGTTTGCCCACACACCGATTTCAGCGGCAACAGTTGCCATGATCTATTCTCTTCTATTCTCTTCTCTTCTCTAAGACTTAAATGAAGAATATTATGATATATGTATGTACTAGTTGAGATTGAACCGTGCATTAAGGGCATACTGTGTAGGTAAAAATGTTATGGAGAAATAAATATTCTCAAGTTAATACAATGCATTGCAAGTAGTAACAATTTAAACTACCAAAAAAATAGTAATAAAAGGATAAGCGCATCTCAACTTCATCTGTTTGTTCATCTTGAACTGACAGATCATCATCCATTTGGCGTGCAAATGAAAGTGACATACAACCAAAACTAATATCAAAATTAAACAAACCCTACAAGAAATCAAAACCCTAATCCTAACAAGGTTATCAAACTTATGAAGCAAATTATTGAACATTTTTTAATAAAAGATGTACCTGCTTTTTCTCGTTGTACTCTTAAGAACCATCTTGAACATCACTCTTCTCCTTTTCAATAACTTGCTGAATTAATCCTTCATCGGCCAATAGAACACGAGATTTGTGCAATGTATGTTCCTCCAATGGCAATTATGTAAATATATTGACATCCCATTAAAATGCAAGTATCAAATATAAAACCCTAATTTTATATATTGAAGTTAAACTGAACCCACTTTCAACCAAGTCATCACTTTTTTCAGTCAAGATCTGATCATAATTGCTCGAAACATTGGAGTACACAACCCCCATTGGTTTCCTTTACATTAATTGTACTTTCCTAATAACGTTACAATCTACACAGTTAAAAATTAAATCCAAAAAACCACACACAAAAAAAGACATCAAAATTAATAAACACGATACAATACATGATGAATAACATTTAATTTCTGGGCCTCATTCCTAAAACTAAGAATCAAAACCAAAACCCAAAGTTACTACAAAAAAGGCAAAATTCAAAAGAAAATAAATACGGTTTTGATCCTTACCCAATTGGAAGAATCGTTAATAAATCCGTAGGCAAGTGTTGAACCTTACCCAGTTGGAAGAATCGTTAATAAATCCCTAGGTAAGTGTAACGCCTCGAATTCCAAATAAGACCGAATTTGAGATTTCACAGGATCTTTACACTTCACTTCGTACAAGTTTCAAGGAAATTAAAATTTTTCATCATACATCAGAGTTCTTTACATTTTTGTTTACACAGCGGAAGAGTAAAAGAAAATACAATATTGAAAATAAAATACAACTTATACAACTTTATCAATGTAAATCATCAACTGCATCCTAACATCTTTACTTCTTCATGGAAAAGTCCATTACCTGCATGTTAAGCTGTGGGCACGTCAGTCACTTACAACTGACGAAAATGTTATACTCGGTCATCCTCTCTACTCGGTCATCCTCTCTATGCCGCACATATAACGATCTCAATACTTCAACAAACCACAAATTGAATGAATAATAATGTGTTAAATGTGACTACACTGGACATGTAAGTGTATGCGATGCCTTAATGCCTAATGCACACATTTTATACTAGGATAACACTAATGCATACTTGTTCGGATTCTATGCATCCCATACTATATAGGTCCGGGGGCAAGCACCTACGTACTCTACAATAAAATGTTCGATCTCTCGCCATGACTACCCAGTAATAAGACAAAGTTAAGACATTCCATGAGTACGGGTCCTAGTCCCGGAGAACCGCCACAACAAATCTCCCGCCCGACTGTTTTATAGACTCCTCGTCGTGCGAACCTTCCGCAAGTGTCCCTCTAGCCCCGGTATACGTATATACATGGAGTGCAGCAAACTATCCGCCCGACTACGCATAGTCCAGGATTTAAAATAAAAGGTTGTCTCCCATGAGGAAACCACAGTCCCGGAGAACCGCCGCAACAAATCCCCCGTCCGACTGGGTCTATAGTCCCGATGAACCGCCGCAACAAGCCCACCGCCCGACTATATAGAGTGCTCCACTTACGTTTGCCTAGATCTTACTACATCTTCACTTATGTGCCTAATTCTTAAGTTCAATACATGAATAAATTTCCAAACCTAGAATTAGTTTTACCTTCTACCGGACTTAATCAACAAAATACGAGATAGCTCCATAGCCATATCTCAAAATATATCTAAACTCTTTTCAATTCAATAGTACCGGTACCCGAGGTCTCACTAACTCTAAATCATAACTTTTTCATATACAAGAGTCCATGGGTACACATATCCTTTAATAAACATGTCTTAAACTTAGATATTTTCATTTTCAACTTATTCACAAAGTAATCATAGTCTTTTCACTATTCATGATCTATTTATTCATTCATAATTTTTTTTATAAGCAATAATTCCTTTCAAGAACACAATTTCATCACAAGAAAATTTATCAACAAATTCAAGCTCTTACGATGTCTCACCTCAAATCTTTCTTAAACAAAAAATAAAAGTGTAATCTCTTCAAGAAGTAATCCCTTCACAAAATACTACTTTATTTTTCTTCACCACAAAGTTCTATTCTTAAATTCCCAATTCTTTTCATACTTAAAAATATACAAGAAAAAATCTACAACTCTTTTTAACAAACGTTATTTTATTATATATAAATTCTAATATTTTATCCAAATTTTTATTCTTATTGAAACCCAGTGAAAAATTGTCCAAAAAAAATCAAGAAACACAAAAAAAACAAACTGCAGCCCACGAGTTTCGAACCCAGGGCCGCACACTAGTTACAATGACGCCCAAAGACCCCCACCCACTAACCATAAAGTCCACATGGACTCTGTGCTTCAAAGAGGCAACCAAAACCCCATATACAATGCTCTACGGCTTGGATTTAAAACAAAATTGAAAGTAAAAAAGAAAGGGTTTGCCGAGTTTCGAACTCATGGCCCAAGACCAGGGCGTGCTACAGTGATGGTTTTAAAGAACCTCCGCTAACCAAGAAATCCATGTGCAGTTACTGATACAGAGTTATACTAATATGTTTTTGTTCAGTCTTTCTGTTATTCTATTATCTTCACAAAAACTCGATTTTTCTCTTAATCCAATCTTTCATTAAACTATAATTTGTTCATCTATACTGAGTTTACTTTCTCACAGTAACTCATAATTTTATAAAGCATATTTTAGACAAAATATCTAAATTACACATTTTATTTCTTCTCTTTTATGAATAAGTAATATATTTCTTCATTTTAAACAACTAGCAATTTTCAACAACTAAAAGAAATTATGAGTATCAAATTTATTTTACAAAAATTCATTTGCTTATCATAAAAGGAAATCTCAACAATTGTTCATATAATCACACATCTCTACATTCATGACAATTTCATCAAATTTTTTTCCTCATTACCAACTAACATGATGTTAATTAATTTACCAATCATCACATGATTTACTATTATTCACACTACATCCAATAGTATAGATTTGTTCTACTTTAGCACATCAAAATTTCTATACTACTCATTCATTATTATTTGCATGCATTGTTCTATAATTAGAAAATATGAGAACACCCACCTCTAACGAAGGTTGAACAAAAGGTGAAAGCATAACTCCTAGCTCCTAGCAAGAACTCCTCCAAGCACAAGAATTCCACCAAGCACAAGAACTCTCTTACTCTCTTTCTTTTTCTTTCTCTTATTTCTTTTGCTCTTTGGTGTGTGAAATGAGAAGAGAAGAGGAGTATTTATAGGACAATATTAGGGTCTAAAGTGCAAAATTCTCAACCTAATAACTTCTCATTTAAACTTTTCATCCCTTCACTTTCCTAACTCCTCCCTCAAACTCTCCAAATGCCCAAACTCCCAAACTCCCAACCTTTCTCCTCCCCACTATTCTACAACCCGGCCTCTCCCTAGGTCAAAACCGGCCAACATGGGTACAAGTGTACACATATAAATAAATACAATACTTATGGTCCTAAATGTGTAAAAAAAAATGTAACTTGTCATGTATTAGTCCAAGATCAACTTAAATTAGTTCTTAATGGGCTTGATTCATGGGCTCTCTTTTTATTCAACTACTTAATTTGTCTAGTGGGCTAGAATTCATTTTTAGGTCCATGGGTCAAAAGAAGGCTAATAAAAACTTGTGCATGCTAAAATAGATAATGAGAGTAATAAAATGAGAATAAAAAAATTAGCACGTGCATCATACGTGCAAAAATTAAAAAATGTATTTTTAATAAAAAATAAAAATGTGGGGTGTTACAGTAAGTGTTGAACTAGTTTATCAAATTATTTGTTTATCCAATTGATAATCACCCAATTATATGAATCTTCAATAAATCCCTAGGTAACAAAGCATAGTACTACCAACAGGCAATGTCCTAATTGGTATTGGATGGGGTGGGTAATTGAGTGGCGGCTCAAATTCGGTGTCCCTTGTTCGAGCCAAAACTTTTCCATATAAAAAAAACAAAGCAATAGTACTATTGTTCTGATATATAATTTGTTTATCAAATTATAACATGATTGGAATTTCTTTTGACCAGTCATTGTAGTGATAGTAACTACAAGAGATATAAATGATAATAGATTATTAGGGTTCTTCTAAAAGTGTGACAACTAATGTACTCAACCATAACATAAGACGAAGCAAACTATTTTACCTTGCAACATATATTCTAAGCTAATAAGTTTAATTTGCAAACAAAATGAACTAAACCTTCGAGGAGTGAGTTCCATGGATACCTACAACTCTTTTACCTTATTCCTGCAGCAACAGACACCAAAACTTTCTCCTTTAAAAAATGAGTTTTAGATCCAATAGTACACTTTTAACTTCAATATTAATAAGATTGTAATAACAAGCCATAGAGGAAACAGCTTCAACATAAGCTGATTATCCTAAGGCTATGACATCTTATATAAACGAAGTTCAACAAAGACGTAGTGCAACTCAACGATAGAATCAACTGCTCAATCCATCAAATTATTTTTTTTTTTACCTAAACATAATTAAAAGTAGCCAAAATGAGCAACCTCTCCCTAAACCCTGCAAACTGCATCAACCACCTCAACAACGATGACTTCTCCATATCTACAACCCTCTTCACTATCCCCTCCCCGATTTTTTTACCAAACTATCCCACTTTTTGTAAGTATGTACCAAAACATCCCTGTCGCTAACTGAGTTAACGACCTTGGTAATAATAGGCACGTTAACTCAATTAACGTGTCTATACTTAGTGATTTTTTATGTACAAAACATCCATGTCTGTTTATTTGTGAAGATAGGCATACACGTTAACTCAGTTAACGGCCTTGGTAATAATAGGCACGTTAACTAAGTTAACGTATTTATACTTAGTGATTTTTATGTACAAAACATCCCTGTCCGTTTGTTTGTGAAGATAGGCATACACGTTAACTCAGTTAATGGCCCTGGTAAAACAAGGCACGTTAACTGAGTTAACGTGTGTGAGTATCTCCAATTTTCACAAAGTTTCAACTTTCTGAAAACTTAAAATTTTAACACTCCTTAACTCAGTTAACGGCCTTGGTAAGAATAGACACGTTAACTGAGTTAACGTGTGTGAGTATCTCCAATTTTATCGTCACACTCGTTAACTCAGTTAACGGCCTTGGTAATAATAAGCACGTTAACTGAGTTAACGTGTCTATACTTAGTAATTTTTTACCCACACCCCTCTTTGAGGTAGTTCCCCATACTGTCCCAACTACAAACGTTAATCCCGTTAATGCGAGTGGTTTAAATACTATCGCTAACGGGGTTAACGAGTCTATATTGGATGAGTTTATTGCAAATCCCCACTCAAGGGGAAAAGTTGTATCTTCATCAGCACGTTAACGGGGTTAACGCTAGGAAAACTACTAGACTCGTTAACCCCGTTAGCGATAGAGAGATTTTGGTTTTAAATTTTCAAATAGGGATAGTTTCATACATACTTATAAAAAGTGGGATAGCCCCCAATCTTCCATTTCTCCACCGCCGCCACCAAATCCTTGGGGAAACTCTCCAGTGACCTCCCCATCTCCACCAACATCAGCAGTGCCCCTCTCATGTTCTTCTCATCCTCATCATCACCACCACCTCCATCACCTCCGCCTTTGACCATTGGAATTACTATCTCTGAATCTGCCGTCGCCACCGAAGTTGGAGATGAAGGGGAAAATCAGGTCTTATTAAGGTGGCTTAATGATTCAAAATGAATTGCATCAAAATAAAAAGGCTTTGGATTACCTTTCACCGATGCCAAGAACTCATTCACGGTGGTTTCAGTAATGAGACGCCCAAGTGTTCGTTCTCCAACAATGATCCACATCAATCATTTATTAAAATATTGTCGTCATATCTTTCTAACTCTCTTTTGATTAGTACGAGAATGAGTCTATATATTCTCTTGTTTTCTTGTGTTCTAAAGAAGAACTTTTTTTTCCTATTTACAGGAGATTGAAGGCCATATCTTTTTATTATATGTAAAAAATTTCGTATCAATAGATATTCACAAAATATTTGTCCATATATTAACCATGATGAGATATTTTCATATATCTTATTTAAGGTATTATATCATCACAAATATTGACTAGTTATGAATTCAAATATTCCAACTATTGAAATATTCTAGAAAAAGAGGAATCATCATTTAATCATGATGAACAAAATTTATTTATCTCATAAACAAATTGAAAATCATAAAACATTCCGTGCTAGTAGAACTATTTGTTGTATTTAATATATCTTCATAAATCAAATTATCAGTTCTGAATTTTATCAAATAAAATTCCAAGTTGAATTTTCCAAGAAAAAACTTGTATTGCATGTGACTCATTGTGCCTCACATTAAGCCAGTAATGAATATATTAAACTTCTTTATTTCTTCACAAGTCATGAGTGACGTCTAGCAAAGTGTCATGACTACCTAGATAATGTGAGTTTGATTACTGAAATCAATTGTGCACTTTAGTGATTAGTTTTCGTACAGTTAAATCCTCCAATCATAGAATGTCCCGAAAAAGATTACGGTGCGGATTAACGTCAAACCCTAACCACTTAATTGTATGTTTTTGAAACGTTAGTGATTGACTCAAATGAATACTTAGAAACTTCTTTCTATAGCTTATTTTGCTATGGCCATAGACTTCCCGAGTCAACACTCTATATAATCATAGAGGTCATTCTCTTCTTCTAATAGAAGTGATCAATTCCTTATTGATTGCTCACCCACTTCCATGAAAGCCTCACTATTCCCTGAATACCCTACACATTTCTTAGAAAGTCATGCTAAGAAATAAACCAAAGCATAGATTGACATAAACAAAATGTTATGACAATCTCAGGTCTTAGGATTACTTGTTGTAACACCCCGAATTCCAAATAAGACCGAATTCGAGATTCCACAGGATTTTTGCTTCACTTCGTACAATTTTATAAGGAAATTAAAACTTTTCAACATACATTAGAGTTCAAATACAACTTGGTTTCACACAGCGGAAGAATAAAATTTACAATGAAACATTTACAACATCTTGAATGAAAATAAAGTGTAGAAATGTGATTACTCTAAATATGTAAGTATATGCTATGGCTTAATGCCTAATGCACACAATTTTATACTAGGATGACACTAATGCACATTTGTTCGGATTCTATGCATCTCATACTACATAGCTCCGAGGGCAAGCGCCTACGTATTCCACAATAAAGGGTTCGATCCCTCGCCATGAAACTACCCAGTAATAAGACAAGGTTTAGATCATTCCACGAATTTGAATCCCAACCTTTAAAAATTTATTAAAGCAATTGATGATGGATGATGGATGAAAATTTGTTCATGAAAAATATTTATTGTTTTTAAAGAATCATGAGTAGTATTAAATGAAACATTGATCATTTGTGAAGATAAGATTATCTAAGTTTAAGACATGTTTGATGAAGGGTGTGAATACCCATGTTTCTTATACATGAAAGATTTATGATTTAGAATTAGTAAGACCTCGGTTACCGGTAATTTTGAAAGAAAGATTTTGAGACTTGATTTCGAGATAATGTCGTTGGGCGATCTCGTACTTTTGTGAACAAATCCGGTAGGAGGTAAAACTGATTCTAGGGTGATAACACATTCATGTCTTGAACTAAAATAATTAGGCACCTAGGTGAAGATGTAGTAAATCTGGGCAAACGTAAGTGGGTTGTCTCTATGTAGTCGGACGATGGATTGACTGCGTCGGTAGCGATTCATCGGGCAGTGGGTTAACTGCGTCGACAGCGATTCACCGAGGCTATAGACCCAGTTGGTGGACTGTGGTTGCTCCATGGGAGACGGGCTTTTATTTTAAATCTGGATTATGAGGATGGGTCAGCGGTGGATTCCGGAATCTTGAGTAATCGGGCGAATAGTTTTGTTTTGCCGTACTCTAATGTATATGCGTATACCGGAGCTAGATGAGCACTTACGGGATGATTCACACGATGTGGGAACTGTGATAACAGTCAGCGGTGGACTCCGCGGCTGGGATTCAAATTCGTGGAATGATCTAAACCTTGTCTTATTACTAGATAGTTTCATGGTGAGGGATCGAACCTTTTATTGTGGAGTACGTAGGTGCTTGCCCTCGGACCTATGTAGTATGGAATGCATAGAATCCGAACAAGTGTGCATTAGTGTCATCCTAATATAAAATTGTGTGCATTAGGCATTAAGGCATGACATCACTACAAAAGATACTAGATTTACCGGCTTTTTTTACGTCTATGCCGGCGTTTTTTTACGCCGGTGAAACCTTCACCGGCGTTTATAATAGTGCCGGTCCAAATGCCGCCGAAGCGAGCGTCGCGGAAAGGAAGGGGTCTACACCGGCGGTTTTAGTGGATGCCGGTAAATGTGACAATTACACTGGCAGCCATAAAACGCCGGTGTATGGCGGTCTCTGAGTGCCGTTCTTTTACCCCAATATACATTCACCGGCAGTCATAAATCGCCGGTGTTTATCCATTCACCGGCGTTTATAGAAACGCCGGTGTAGAATGAAAGTATATCGGCGGTCATAGACCGCCGGTGTATGTGCGTTTATGAGTGCCCGGTTTTCCCTACTTACAAGCACCCGGTGTTTCTTGGTGCCGTTACAGCTAGCAGCATACACCGGCGTGTGTGGGAACGCCGGTATATCGCACACTGCAACTAATTCATTAGATAGACCGGCGTTTTATAAAACACCGGTCTAGCTATGCCCGTTTGTTTTCCATTCTCCGGTTTTCCGTTCGATTTCAATTCACAGTTTCATTTACAAAACCTGTAAACTAATTCACAACTGATTCAACCAATTTCGTTGCATATTAATGCGCAAATCACAACCAAACACAAGAATAATAAAATTTCACACGTGTCATATTCCAAATATCTCAACAAACTAATTAACAGTGTCATAATTAACAGTGTCATAATCACAACCTATCACAACCAAATTCACCGCAAAATTAACAGTGTCATAATTAACAAATTAATATAGTGACGAACATCCCAAATATCTCAACAAACCAGTCTGACAAATATCTCAAATATCCTAAATTAACAGTCTGACATAACTCTCATAAAAAAAATAGTCTGACATAACAGCAAGGAGGACATAAGAACAACAATCATACAGAAAGGAGGACATACGAACAGCAAGGAGGACCACGGATTCATACCCCTCGAGTAGCTTCAGTTCTGATCATCAGAATTTTCTTTATCTGGGCGACCGCTCTGTGAAAAAAAAACAATAGTTTAATTCAACAGTAGACCACAATACAGAATATACATATTTTTTGAACTTGCAAAAAAATCTACCTGTATCTTAAATTATAAGATCAAAGTGCCAATTGCAAATGGAATTGTTAATGATATGTAGAGAGGTAAAATAATTACATTGCAATGCTAAAAATCTAGTACTTAATTTTGTTTTTAAATATATCTAAAATAACAAAACAAATGAAAATTTAGTATCTAACTTGAAACCTTTATATTCTCCTCTGATTGGGAATATCCACTATCTAAAACAGCAAAACAAATGAAAATTCAGTATCTAAGCATGTCTTTCATGGATTGTTCAAACAATCCATGAAACTGTCATCTTGGACGGAAACCAAATATAAGAAAAATAAGAAAAATAAGATAGGGCTCATATCAAGTGTACTTTTAGGGAACTGTCATCGTGGAAGGAAACCAAATATAGAAGCCATAAATGGAAACAGAAAGAAGAATGGTAGAGACTTTGGATACACCAGGCTAACATAGGGGCATTTTCCTTATCTCTCTCTCATCCCTTGTTTCCCTTCAGCACACGAACACAAAGAGACATCAGCAACAACAGCAAGAGCGACAAGAACAACAATAATAATAAATTATTATGAACAAGATGTCTCTATATGGGTTTCCAGATCTCCACTCGAGCCCTCTCGTTCTAATCACAGCCCAATTAAGAACATAGACAACAGCCACTAATCAATCCAATCACAGCCCAATCAAAATTTGCCATCCTGGATCTTAAATCTTCAGATGCATGAATTCAGCTTCTTTAACAGTAAAAGAAAAATGATAACATAGCGGCATCTAAGCATATATGTTTCTCTATTAATTCTTCATCCCAACTAAATCATTGATGTTTGTGGTTCCAAAAGAAACCCCCAAAAGGTTTGTTCAGCCCAATTGTTGTACATATCCGGAGGATTTTGGCATACAGCTATACCATCCTCAGTTCACAGTGAACCCATTTTGGTCAAAAAAACATGCCAAGATGACAATCAGATGCATGAAATAAGATTCATTAACAGTAAAAGAAGATGAGGATGCTAGCAGCATACTTAGTTTGGAAGTGAACCCATTTTTTGTTAAAAAATCATGCCAAAGATGGCAAACAGGTTACTTTAACAGTATCTTAAAATGAAAATTTCCATTATCTGAGCTTATATGTTGCTCTACTAATTCTTTAGCCCAACTAAATCTAAAACCCAATTGTTGTGCATATCCGGAGGATTTTGGCATACAGCTATACCATCCTCAGTTCACAGTGAACCCATTTTGGTCAAAAAACATGCCAAGATGACAATCAGATGCATGAAATAAGCTTCATTAACAGTAAAAGAAGATGAGGATGCTAGCAGCATACTTAGTTTGGAAGTGAACCCATTTTTGGTTAAAAAATCATGCCAAAGATGGCAAACAGGTTACTTTAACATTATCTTAAAATGAAAATTTCTATTATCTGAGCATATATGTTGCTCTACTAATTCTTGAGCCCAACTAAATCTAAAACCCAATTGTTGTACATATCCGGAGGATTTTGGCATACAGCTATAGCATCCTCAGTTCACAGTGAACCCATTTTGGTCAAAAAAACATGCCAAGAAGACAATCAGATGCATGAAATAAGCTTCATTAACAGTAAAAGAAAATGAGGATGCTAGCAGCATACTTAGTTTGGAAGCGAACCCATTTTTTGTTAAAAAATCATGCCAAAGATGGCAATCAGCTGCATTAACAGTATCTGAAAATGAAAATTTCCATTATCTGAGCATATATGTTGCTCTACTAATTCTTGAGCCCAACTAAATCTAAAACCCAATTGTTGTACATATCCGGAGGATTTTGGCATACGTACCTATACCATCCTTAGTTCACAGTGAACCCATTTTGGTCAAAAAAACATGCCAAGATGACAATCAGATGCATGAAATAAGCTTCATTAACAGTAAAAGAAGATGGGGATGCTAGCAGCATACTTAGTTTGGAAGTGAACCCATTTTTTGTTAAAAATCATGCCAAAGATGGCAATCAGCTTCATTAACAGTATCTGAAAATGAAAATTTCCATTATCCGAGCTTATATGTTGCTCTACTAATTCTTTAGCCCAACTAAATCTAAAACCCAATTGTTGTACATATCCGGAGGATTTTGGCATACAGCTATAGCATCCTCAGTTCACAGTGAACCCATTTTGGTTAAAAAAACATGCCAAGATGACAATCAGATGCATGAAATCAGCTTCTTTAACAGTAAAAGAACATGAAAATTTCCAGTACCTAAGCATATATTTTTCTACTAATTCTTCATCCCAACTAAACCATTCATGTTAAGGAAATCAAGATGCATCTATCTGAAAAATCATGCTAAGTTTCAAAAATAAGGGAAATCAAGAGATGATACCGAAGAGAGAGAGAGAGAGAGCGGGGCGGCGAGTGCGGGGGGAGGAGATAGAGAGAGGGGCAACACGGTGGTTTCCGATCGCCGATTCACCTCCAAATAGAGAGAGGGAGGAGGGAAATCGAAAATGACGAAGGGAAGAAGGGACGATGACGAAAGGTCGAAGGCTGTCGAAGAGGACGAAGCGGCGGAGGCAAACGCGCGGGAAGTAGAGCGAGGAAGGAGGGAAAACGAAGGCGCCCCCGTTTTTTTTTTTTGGGTTTGGAAAAATGGCGAGCGAAAGATTAGGGTTCGCGGGATTTATCGCAGCTTATTCACCGGCGTTTCAATTAGACACACCGGTGAATGTATCGGAAATTCACCGACGTTTATTATTCAAACCCCGGTGAATAATACACTTCACCGGCGTTTTTAAATAAAACGCCGGTGAATACGAGGATTGCCCAGCAGTTTAGAGCGACTGCCGGTGTATAACCATCCCATCTGGCGCCCCATTCCTATTCGCTCCCTACCCCGGCGCTACTAGTAAAACGCCGGGGAATATTCGCCGATAAATCGAGTATCTTTTGTAGTGCATACACTTACATGTTTAGAGTAATCATATTTCTACACTTTATTTTCATTCAAGATGTTGTAAATGTTTCATTGTAAATTTTATTCTTCCGCTGTGTAAAATCAAGTTGTATTTGAACTCTGATGTATGTTGAAAAGTATTAATTTCCTTGTAAAATGGTACGAAGTGAAGTAAAGATCCAGTGAAATCTCGAATTCGGTCTTATTTGGAATTCGGGGTGTTACTTGTACCCACTATCACCCAAGGAATTATCTATTGACATTCATTTAGACTTTCCATTAGATATTCTTTTTAATGAGTTAGGTCACTTATGTCTCTACATAAATAATTGTGAGAGCAATTATCCTCTACTTTAGAGTATTTAACGAGTGTACTAGTCCTACTGCAATTACTGATGCCTAATCTTGAAAATTCTATTACTATGAACATTTTAGATTAATTATATTAAGTTTGGGTCTCACTGGCATGATCTCATCATAGCCTAAAACACATTTAATTAATTCATGGACTTCATCGTAACAGTAAATAAATTACATAAATAATAATAAGCAGCATATGATGAATAAAATGCATACAACAACTTTATTAATCATGAATAGTGTTTACTAAAGATTTACAAATTACATATCATGCAATTGATTGTATGGCACATTCCTAACAGGAGGATCAAAGTATGAAGGGTTGGGGCGGGATAAGATGGAAAAGCGAAAGGGTGAGGGGTGGCAGAGGGTGAGGAAGGATGGACGGTTGGGGATCGAAGAGAAAGTGAGGCGGCGGGGGTAGTGGTGGCTATTGCTTGGTTCGTCATCTTCAGCTTCTTCTTGTTCGTGTTTTCCTTTTGCTAGGGTTTTGTTAGAAAAATATAATGGATGAAGGATTTGAATGGCCCAGATTAAATATATGATATAATTCAGTTTATTAGTAAATTAGGAATTTTGATAGCTGAGATTTAATCTAGGAATATAATGTTAGGGAATTCTTTGAGTTTTAGCGACAACCGATCTTAATGATGAATAATCAAATAAATATATTTAAACCAATCACACAAAGTATATAAAGAAATTTTCCCGGTTCGGGCAAACCTAATCCTGGGGAGAAAGAAGGAACATATTATTCAACTAGAGAAGATACAAGGTATTACACTCGCACCATGAGCCTATCTATTTCTCAAGCCTTACTAGAAGATAATAGATGTTTACAATGAAGAACTCTCAATCTCTACTCTCAATAAAGTACTCTCTCTTGTCTCTCAATAGAGACTTACATAAACATATATAGAGATCTAGAGAAAATCTAGGTTTGTAGTCTTATTACATAGGCCGTTTAATATACCCAGTAGAAAAAGTCACACGATAGGAGTCGTACGATCTAACATGGAGTTGAAGATTGTGCCAAAAATATCACCAAGATAAAAGCCCAAACAGTGTTCAATGCCGACGACGGTTGACTGCACAACAATACGGTCGACAGCAATACTCCAATTCCAAACCAGAGAGTAGGCGGTAGGGGGGGGGGGTCCACAATGCAGTCAGGGGGTGCGGTCAGCCGCCATACCCTATGCTGCTAGCTGCTGCTCTTGCTATTGTTCTGACTTCACTCGCATAATGCTTCGACCTTCTCGCTTCGTCGTCTCTTCTACCAATCAAACTACAAGCAAGTATGCAAGACATACAATCCCAATATATAAGATCTATAATTCAGATCTTTGCAGGACATATTTGTAATTGCTTTTATAATATAAATAAATATATATCTCTACTACTATAATGGGAGAAGGCCTTAGTGTAATTTGTCTATCTCAGGGTCAGCCCAACACTTATTGAGGCCTAAAGCAAACTCCAAAATGAGGCCTTTTAAAAATTTATAATAATAATTTGTTAAAATTAATATATTTTATTAAAATGTTATCTTTCGGGCTTTTTGATATGCAAAATCATTTATTATATCATTGTAATCAATTTCACTTAACATTTCTTTTTTCAATTGATAATAAAGCTAATCCATTTAATCTTTGCTGAGACATTGTTGATCTTAGATAAGATTTTATTAATTTTAGTTTTGAAAAACTTCTTTCCGCCGAAGCAACAGTTACGGGAATAGTTAGCATTATTCTATAAGCAATATATGCATTTGGAAAAGAATCAAGTCTTTTAATATAATTAAGTATGTCAATTGGTGTATCATTTTCCACTTGTATAATTTCTCTTAAAATTTTAAGTTCTAAAAATAAATCTAACCCAACAATATCTGAGTTGTCCTCATATTTTAATGATCGTTCAAGGTTAACACAACTTTCTTTTAAAATTTCAATTTCTAATGACCTTAATTTCTCAATACTAAATAGAAAACCAAAAGTATCTTGATATATTTTAAATTGTTCAAATCTACTTTGGAATGAAATAATTGCTTGATCTATTATATACAAGAAGTAGTCAGTTTTAAATGATTCTTCAGGAGATTTTAAAACTTCATTATCCATAATCTCATCAAATTGTTTCTTTCTACGAATAACACGTTTTTCACGAAACTTGGGTTCTATATCCATTTCAATAGCAATTTCTTTAGCATAAATTATAGCATTTTCTAATCCATCTTTCCTATATTTTTCAAAAAAAGAAATAAGACCTTTCAATTGTTCTATAGCAACATCTATCCGCATATCCTTTGATTGAAAGTTTTTACTAACTGAATTTACCGCAAACAATATCTCATACCAAATAGTCATGCCTAACAGAAACTCAAAATTTTTAAGTTCATAAATCGCTAAACATTCAACTTCACTTTTTATTTTAGGTTCATCATTAACTTCTACTAATTTCAATAAAGCATCTCTTATTTGTGAAGTTTGAAATCTTAAAGCTTTTACACTTTCAACACGACTTTCCCAACGTGTTTGTGACAATGATTTAAGAGTTAGGCTAGGGATATGATCTTGTAGAATTTTCTATCTTTTAGTTGAAAAAGAAAATACTGTATATATACGTTGCAACACTCCAAAAAAAGATGTAGCTTTAAGACAACAATTAGCCATATCACAAAGTACTAAATTTAAACTATGACAACCACATGGAGTATAAAATGATCTAGGATTAATGTCTAAAAATCTTTTTTGAACACCTTGATGTTTTCCTTTCATATTAGACCCGTTATCATAACCTTGTCCTCTCATATTACTAATATCAAGTCCAATAGTATTTATTTCATTGATAATAGCATCAAATAGATCTTTTCCAGTTGTATCATCTACTTTTAAAAATTCTAAAAAATATTCATTGATTTGTACTTTGGTTGAAGAAGTATCCACATAGCGTATTACAATAGACATTTGTTCTTGATGACTTATATCAGGAGTGCAATCAAGTATGATTGAAAAATATTTTGCGTTCAAAATTTTTGTTAAAATTTTAGTTTTAATTTCATTTGCTAGCAAATTTATTAATTCATTTTGTATTCTATGTCCAAGATAATGATTATGAATTTCATTATCTTTAATTCGACGAATGTGTTCTTGCATTATAGGATCAAATTCTGTAATCATTTCAATTATGCATAAAAAGTTTTCATTATTTTCTTGGTAAATCTTTTCGTTTGTCCCACGAAATGCCATGTTATTTTTTCCAAGAGCTTTAACAACTGCAATAATTCTAAATAATACATTCCTCCAATGCTCCCTATCTCTATTTATTTTTTCTTGAACATGTTTGTCAATTGTTTTATTTTTTAACAATCTCATTTCTAAATCACTCCATGAACTCATATTAGTGATATGCTCATTACTTATCTCATGACTCTTTAACTTAGAACTAATATTTCTCCAATCCCTACTACCTTCACTTGCTAATTTACTTGTACTAGAAAGAGCATTAAATAATTTACAACAAAAACAAAATACTTTATCTAAATCTTGGGAATATACCAACCATCTTCTTTCACGCTTTTCTCCGTTGGACAACTTTTGAATGTAAAGTGATGACGAAAAATGTCTTGCAAATTCATCCTTAGGAAAATCTATATCGGTAATTTTAATAGGACCATTTTATACTAATAAATCTCTCAAACTTGTATCAATATTTGTCCATTGACTTGGATCAAATATATTTTAGTAGTGGATTCTTCTAATATTTCTTCGCTATCTTCACTATGAGTATGAGAATCAATACAATCTTGTTCATTAACTAATACTTCTTCTCTATTTTCATTTTCATTTTCATTTTCATTAGTAATTTGTTCATCAACTAACAGTTCTCTATTTTCATTTTCATTAATAACTTGTTCATCAACTAACATTTCTTCTCTATTTTTATTTTCATTAATAACTCATTCATCAACTAACATTTGTTCTCTGTTTTCATTTGTGTCTATATTGTTAACTTGTTCATTAACTAATTCATTATTTATTTTGTTTGTTTTAACAAATTTATCTAAAGCACCTTTTTGTGATTCAATCAAAGCTTCAACTCTTTTTTTTTTTAGTTCCGAATAACCTGACTCAAATTTCCTAGTTGACATTTATATATTTAAAAATAAAAAACAATAAAAATTAACACTAAATAAATTAAAAACAAAAATAAAAAACAATAAAAATTAACACTAAATAAAGGCTTCACTAGATTAAAACTAAAAATTAACACTAAATAAATTAACAATAAAAATAAAAAAACAGTAAAAATTAACGCTAAATAAATTAACAATAAAAATAAAAAAACAGTAAAAATCAACACTAAATAAAGGGTTCACTAAATTAACACTAAATAAATTAACAATAAAAACTAACACAAAATTAGATACCGACTGGGCGAGGCCCGAAGGGAAGTGGAGGCGGAGGCGGCGGCGCTGGGAGCGATGCTGCGACAGTGCGACTGGGCGATTCGGAGTTGTTGAGGGCAGAGCGGGCCGGAGAAGCTAGGCGACGACGCCGATCGGAGTTCGGAGATAGAGAGATCAGAGGGAGAGAAAGAGCGCGCACGATCAGAGAGAGGGAGCACACGATCGGAGAGAGAGAGAGCACGATCGGAGTGAGAAATATCAGAGATTGAGAGAATTGGGATTGAGCACTCAGTAGAAAAAGATCAGAGATCAGAGATTGAGAAAAATTATCTCTGATTATAATTAGGGGATTAGTAATTTAGTAGAGGCCTTTCGGATTTCAAGGATTCATTTTTGGAAATTGGAAACCAAAAATAACTACTCTCTTAATTCAAGGAGTCATTTTTTGGAAACCAAAAACAAGAAGGGAAGGTGAAGAGGTGAGTACTCAGTAGAAGGAAAAAAGAAAAAAATGAGGCCTAAAAAATGGGGAAATTTTGGAGGCCTAAAGCAAGGGCTTTAGTTGCTTCCCCCTAGGGCCGGGCCTGGTCTATCTACCAACTCGTACAACGCACGTGCATAACTATTGTAAATGAGATTTTAGATCAAATCCAGACTACGTCTGAATTTTTATTTTTAAAAAATTATATTTATTAAGACGTGCATCGCTCGTATAAACTACTAGTATAATATTAATTTGTGAGGGGGACAAGAGTTTGTGTCATGCATGAAAAGAGTTTGATAATGCAAATGAAAAAATTCAAAGAAATAAAAGGATGGAAAAAGCGCACCGAGCAATACTATTACAGTAATTAATAAAGGATGGAAAAGTGGGCTTGGGGTGGGGCCGAGTACTTTTACAGTAACTAATAAGCCGCCCTTCCCCCACTTGTGTGAGGGTGATTAGACAGGAAAGCAGAGACTTAAATGGTCAGATATATTCTTATTCTAATCCACAAACCTAAAAGTGTTGTTGGAGCTTGGTTTATAGAATTATATCTGTTTTGATGTACGGCTAAATGATCTCTTATAATACTATATATACTCTAATTCTCTAAACCCGGTTCAACCGAAGTAAACCATAGTTAAACCCTATCAGACCAGCCAGATTAAAGTGAACCATCGTCCAAACACTGTTTATAACCAGGGTCGGCCCTGAGTTTCCGGAGAGCCGAGGCCAAAGGTCTAAATAATTATTTTTGAGGCCCCTAATTATAATAATAATAAAAATTTCTCATAAAATACGTGCCTATATTTATAAGAAAAGTACAAATTTGAAAACTGCTAAAAGTGCCAAAAAAAATAACTGAGTTTCCGGGGACCCGAGACGAAAGGCCTAAATAATTATTTTTGAGGCCCCTAATTATAATAATAATAAAAATTTCTCATAAAATATGTGCCTATATTTATAAGAAAAGTACAAATTTGAAAACTGCTAAAAGTGCAAAAAAAAAAAAAAAAACAGGGGGGGGGGGGGGGGGGGGGGGGGGAGCTGGGGCGACCGCCTCACCGGCCTCAAGGTGAGGGCCGGCCTCAAGGTGAGGGCCGGCCCTATTTACAACTTGAAGTAACCCATGATTGAACCTCATAAGACCAGACCTGCCACCATTCCGGGTCAAAGGCTGATTCAGTTATTCGAACATCGGTATAAGATAAATGAGACCGAGCCAATTCGACTATTTTATCAGGCACATGCAATGCACATAACATAAATTTACCAAATCAATCCTCATCAAACCAGGGCTGACCCTGAGTTCCCAGGGACCCGAGGCGAAAGGCCTAAATAATTATTTTTATGGTCCCAATTACAATATAATTTTTTTACGCACAAAATACGTGCCTATATTTATAAGAAAAATATAAATTTGAGAATATTGTAAAAAAAATTAAGAACCTGAGGTAGCCCGCCTTACCTGTCGCAAGGTGGGAGCCGGGCCTGCATCTAACTCTTTCCTCAAAACTCTTCTGCATCACTGACCACATGATTGAATCAAAACCTCAATCAAGAATCAAAAGATTCTCTCTCAAAATAAACAAAAAAAAAATGAACTTAATTCCCATCTTTATTCAACTTATAATCATCAATTAATTAACAAACCCCCAAAACTAATATATAATCAATCAAGTTTCTAATAACTGTAGATGTGAACCCCAACGATGATGCAGAAAACAGAGATGGGCCCAAAGTAGACAACTGCATTGATGAAAACAGAGGTGCCACCAGTTTGAAAATTGTTGAACTCGATCATCCTCCAAGTACCCTGGATTCTGCACAAGCAGCCCAGGGTTCAACAACACAAACAGCACAAGCTTAAACATAGCTTGATCAGTTGTCGTACTCGCTCACTTTCTGAAAGTATTTGCAGAAAGAAGACGGTTGCTAAAGTATTTGTACTCGTGAACTCGATAACTAAACTTGCCGTTCCCAACGGCGAGTTTAGTTGTTTCATACTCGCCGTTGGGACACGGCGAGTCTAGTGCTATTTTTTAAAAAAACTCGCCGTTACCAACGGCAAGTTCAGTTTAGAATTTTCAATGAAGACTCGTTGTTCCCAACAGCGATGACATTTATACTAGACTCATTGTTGGGAACAACGAGTTTAGTTCAGAATTTTAAATGAAGAGTCACTACTCCCAACGGCGAGAGCATTTACACTAGACTCGCTGTTGAGGACGGCGAGTTTAGTTCAAAAAAAAATTATATGGAGTTTTTTTTTTTTTTTTGAAAATTCACTAAGTACAACAGAATATTTCACTCTCTGTGAAATTTTCTACATCATCGCCGTTCCCAACAACAGGTCTAGTATAAATGTCATCGCCATTGGGAACGGCGAGTCTCATTTCAAAAATTTGAACAAAACTCGCTGTTCCCAGTAGCGAGTCTAGTATAAATATCCTCGTCGTTGGGAACGACGAGCCTTCATTGAAAATTCTGAACTGAACTCGCCGTTGGGAACGACGAGTTTTCAAAAAAAAAAATAGCATTAAACTCGCCATGTCCCAACGGCGAGCATGAAACAACTAAACTCGTCGCTGGGAACGGCGAGTTTAGTTGTTGAGCCCACGAGTGCAAATACTTTAGCAACTGTTCTCTTTCTATAAATAATTTTCAGAAAGTGTCTTATATAAAAATAATAATTTAGGAATATTCTATGTTTTTTTTTTAATATGCTGCCTTTCGAAACTATTTGCAGAAATATGACAGTTATCAAAGCATTTGTGCTTGTGAACTCAACAACTATACATGCTGTTCTCAACGGCGAGTTTAGTTGTTTCGGTGTTGGAACACTGCGAGTGTATTTTTTATTTTATTTTTTGAGAAACTCGCAGTTAGCGAGTTTCTAACGGTGAGCCTAGTTCAAAATTTTCAATGAATCGAACGGCGAGAAAATTTATACTAGACTCGCTGTTTGGAACAACAAGTTTAGTTTAAAAAAAAAAAATCAGTCGAGTTTTTTTCGAAAATCCACAAAGTCCAACAAAGTGCTTCACCCTCTGTGAAAATTTCTATATCCTCGCCGTTCTCAACCGCGAGCCCCGTATAAAGAACCTCGCCGTTGAGAACGGAAAGTCCTGTTTGCTAATTTTGAACTAAACTCGCCGTTCCCAACAATGGGCATAGTACAAAAAACCTCACTGTTGGGAACAACGGGTTTTCAAAAAAAAAAAATTTAACCGAACTCGCCATTGGGAATAACAAGAATCTAAAAAAAAACAGCACTAAATTCGCAGGGAGATGCTGAGATATGTGATTGGAGATGTGTGCATGTGGAAATTGGACGGCTGGGATTGATTGGGCGAGAATTTTGAGGGGATAGCAACGTGTGAGCGGAGGAGGAGGCGCTGAGGGAGTTAGGGACACGTGACTTGCTCGGCGCAGCAACGTGTAGCCAGCATGGCGAGGCGAGGATATCAAAGCAGGGAAGCACTCTTATAAATGTTTTGTATCTCATTTTTTTTTTTTTGCATACACAATTTTTCTTTAGCTACGGGCCCTTATTGTAAAAATGAGTTTGCAAGTACGGGTTTATGAGAAATTTTCCAACCAGTGCATTAAAGAATGATCGACACGATACCAGGTTCTCTATTTTAACTCCTGTTTATTTATTTATACACAAATATTATTCACCTCTTCTCCTCCTTCTCCTTCTCTTCTATCTTTTTATCTCTTTATAAATCAAAAAATAATTATGTAATTTTGATTATTTTTTTTCAATATAAAATTTATAAAAATCTTTTATTCTAAGTTTGATTTGATCAAAAGAGGTGTTTGGATTTGCAACGAGGTGTGTGCCCTTCTCGCTGTATTTTATTTACTGTTTGTTTTCAATTTTTTTTTTCTTTAATTAAATTAACAGGAATTTTTTTCCATCATCATTGATTTTAGGTAGAGGGATCTATTCTTCTGTTGGTAGTAGTAGAACCCCTTTGATTAATTTTCGTATGTGTGTGTGTAGGATGTTCGGGCTTTAGATTCGTAGGATGTATGCGCAATTTGCATGTTTTTTCTTGGTAATGCTAGTCCTTAAATACCCACAATGAATCATCAATTTCAAGAGTTGCATATTATCCATGTAACGTAGAGATAAAAATGCATGTGCAGTATACGTGTTAAATTACAAAGGAGCACTTAGTTGGAAAACATCCTTCGCTATCTTACAGTTTGTTCAATTTAGAAATTAGTTGATGGATGAGTATTCTGGGTGTCTGTTCGCCACCTGGGGCTGGGTTGTTCGCCCATATCTGCGGTGTGGGCATTAAGAGCATTGAGAGTGAGGACTCTAGTGAATAAATTAGTTGTGCTGTCGGTGATTGATATAGATTTTGCATATTGTGGGTGTTAGAATTAGGGATAGGAAGATATTATTTTATTGATTGAATAAACTGAATACAATTGAGTCCTATATATAGGAGAGAATGGAAGACTAAACTGATACATAACCAATATGAGACTAAACCAATATCTAATATAATATAATATCTAACACCCCCTCTCAAACTCAAGTTGGTTCAAACAACAAGAGTTTGGAATACTGACGATGTTCATATGGAAGGAATAGCAAACTGTGATGCAGAAATGACACTTGGTGGTGCATGTGACGGAACTGAGAAGTAGAGTGTTTCGGAAGAAAATAGTGGTGACCCACTGTTGAGATCTCACCCCGAACAGTGGTAGGATCTCCATATCCCGATCTGTAATGAGATCTCATCCCTGACTTGAGACATAGTCGATTATGGGATCGCACCCCTGAATTGAGAAATAGACTGATGGGATCTCACCCCTGACTTGAGACATAGTCGATGATAGGATCTCACCCCAGACTTGAGAACTGTCGATGTTGGGATCTCATCCCTGAACTGAGAACTAGATGCTGATAACACCCCCATTCAAATTCACGATCGATCAACCGGAGTGAGTTAACGATCTTGGATGTAGAAGCATAAGAAACGATCGATCAATCGGAGTGAGTTGATGATCACGATCGATCAACCGGAGTGAGTTAACGATCTGAATGTAGAAGCACAATAACCTGCAATTTTTTTTTATTTTATTTGTTTTGTGGAGACAGTAAAGAAAAGAAAAGAAAGAAAAAAAAAGCGGGTTGGGTGTGGGGGTTTGGGTTTAGTATCTGAAAAGGAAAAACAGGTGGGTTTGAGGGTTTCTTTGGAAACGGGTCGGGTTTGAGAAGATGTAATAGGGTATTTATTAGAACTGGATTTGGGTATTATAGGAGATGGGTATTGGGTCGTGGATTTAGGGTAAAAAAATGGATCTGATTCATCTGAACAACGATGGAGGCGGCGAGAGCTTCGAGACCGTCGATGGGAGAGGACCTCCAGATTGATGGGGTTGGGATCGGGGACGGCGGCGGCGGAGGAGGAGGCGGCGGCGGTTGAGTCGTCGGCCATGAAGATTGAGGTCGACGGGAAGAGGCGAGGGAGGTGACGTCGGAGTGAAGGGAAGCGAGATCTTCCTTTTGGAAGTCGGGGGGGGGGGGGGCATAGCGGCGACCGAGAACCACATAGATCGAGCGATCTCCATTTTTGAAGAGTTAGGGTTTCTTAGATCTCGACGAGAGAGGAGCTCGAGGTTGGTGGGGTCGGGATCGGGGACGGCGAAGAAGGGCGGCGGCGGCGGTGGCGGTGGCGACGACGACGACGAACATGCTTCAGGAGGAAAGAGGAGATGGCAGGAGTTGCTGATTCTTCTTTGATGGGTTTGGATGCAGTGAGTCGCTGGAGAAGAGAGGTGTAGCCGCTTGTTGTGGTGGCTAGGGTTTGTGCTTGAGAAGTTGACGATGGCTGGGGTTTTGGTGCTGTTGATTAAGGGATAAGGAGATTAGGGTTTTGGTATTTGATCGGCAGCGGAAGAGAGATGTCGGGAGGTGGAGTGATTCTGATGAAGACGAGAACCACTTCACCTCGACGACGAGGATAAAATTAGTATAGGCCTTATAGGATCATTGGCTCTGATACCATGTTAGAATTAGGGATAGAAAAATATTCTTTTATTGATTGAATAAACTGAATACAATTGACTCCTATATATATAGGAGAGAATGGAAGACTAAACTAATACATAACCAATATGGGACTAAACCAATATCTAATCTAATATAATATCTAACACTGGGTAAGGATTTTTGTGGAAGAGTGAATTTTGATAGGATTACGATGTTCAGTACAAAACCCCAGTTTATATTTGAAAAGAAACATGGAATAATGATAGATGCTTGACAGAAAGTGATGGGAGTGCCATATTGATCAACTACAGTAAAGAACTAAATGACTAGAAATATGGTATTGATCTATAAAACTTGTTAAAATGGAACATTGAAAACATGTGGTTTAAGTCACCTTGTGTACTTACGGCTTTAGGCAATCATAAGATGAGCAATGAAGCCTATGAGATGAGGTCTAAATTCCATAAATCAAACATTTCATAGGTTTTTTTTTTTGTTTTGGGTTTTGTGAGGGGAAGGGACCCAGGACCCCCCGATTTCATTGATAAGCTTTTTAACAAAATAAGTACATGCCCAAGAGTACAATTTAGGATGCGATAAAAATCTAAATAACTGGGACGGCTCTCATGCCCACCACATACCGGAGGTAGGAGGCTCATCTCAAACAAAACAACACTCCAAGTTCAAAGAGGATCTACCAAAATAAACAAATACAAAATACTACCAAAAGAAGTGACAGTAGCTCGACTGCAGTGCTCCCCTCCTCCCTGATCCTTCTGTGTCTCTGCGTCGGGGTCAACCTATGACAACAGCTTGCTCTTTTGCCCTGCCCTGACACTGTGCCGGAGCTGCAGTAGACCAATGTATTAATTTAGCAGTATTCCTATGGATTAAAGTTGTATGCATAGTGTGCGTTTCTCAAAAAATCCTATTGTTTCTTTCGCCACAGAGGGCCCATCAAACATTTCTTAGATGGAAATTAATTTGACAGATACGAGCCGCTTCAAGGTATCAACTTTATTTCTGTCCAATTAACAAAGATTTCAGCAATTTCTGTGAGTTCTATAGATGGATCTGTAGTTTCTAAGGTCGACCAAGTGCCAATGCAGATGAATGAAGTTGGACTTTCATTACTTCCAGTTTGTGGTTTGCAATTTGTGCTGAATGATTCTAGTAGGTGTAGGATTTTGATTCCTCTTTTATGTCCAGGTCCATTTGAAGCTATGAATTGTTTGTGTTGTTTCTTTCGCCGCAGAGGGCCCATCAAACATTTCATAGATGGAAATTAATTTGACGAAAATTAATTTGACAGATACGAGCCGCTTGAAGGTATCAACTTTATTTCTGTCCAATTAACAAAGATTTCAGCAATTTCTGTGAGTTCTATAGATGGATCTGTAGTTTCTAAGGTCGACTAAGTGCCAATGCAGATGAATGTAGTTGGACTTTCATAATTTCCAGTTTGTGGTTTGCAATTTGTGCTGAATGATTCTAGTAGGTGTAGGATTTTGATTACTCTTTTACGTCCAGGTCCATTTGAAGCTATGAATTGTCTGTGTTGTTTCTTTCGCCGCAGAGGGCCCATCAAACATTTCATAGATGGAAATTAATTTGACGAAAATTAATTTGACAGATAGGAGCTGCTTGAAGGTATCAACTTTATTTCTGTCCAATTAACAAAGATTTCAGCAATTTCTGTGAGGTCTATAGATGGATCTGTAGTTTCTAAGGTCGACTAAGTGCCAATGCAGATGAATGTAGTTGGACTTTCATAATTTCCAGTTTGTGGTTTGCAATTTGTGCTGAATGATTCTAGTAGGTGTAGGATTTTGATTATTCTTTTACGTCCAGGTCCATTTGAAGCTATGAATTGTTTGTGTTGTTTCTTTCGCCGCAGAGGGCCCATCAAACATTTCATAGTTGGAAATTAATTTGACGAAAATTAATTTGACAGATACGAGCCGCTTGAAGGTATCAACTTTATTTCTGTCCAAGTAACAAAGATTTCAGCAATTTCTGTGAGTTCTATAGATGGATCTGTAGTTTCTAAGGTCGACTAAGTGCCAATGCAGATGAATGTAGTTGGACTTTCATAATTTCCAGTTTGTGGTTTGCAATTTGTGCTGAATGATTCTAGTAGGTGTAGGATTTTGATTACTCTTTTACGTCCAGGTCCATTTGAAGCTATGAATTGTGTGTGTTGTTTCTTTCGCCGCAGAGGGCCCATCAAACATTTCATAGATGGAAATTAATTTGACGAAAATTAATTTGACAGATACGGGCCGCTTGAAGGTATCAACTTTATTTCTGTCCAATTAACAAAGATTTCAGCAATTTCTGTGAGTTCTATAGATGGATCTGAGGTTTCTAAGGTCGACTAAGTACCAATGCAGATGAATGTAGTTGGACTTTCATAATTTCCAGTTTGTGGTTTGCAATTTGTGCTGAATGATTCTAGTAGGTGTAGGATTTTGATTACTCTTTTACGTCCAGGTCCATTTGAAGCTATGAATTGTTTGTGTTGTTTCTTTCGCCGCAGAGGGCCCATCAAACATTTCATAGATGGAAATTAATTTGACAGATACGAGCCGCTTGAAGGTATCAACTTTATTTCTGTCCAAGTAACAAAGATTTCAGCAATTTCTGTGAGTTCTATAGATGGATCTGTAGTTTCTAAGGTTGACTAAGTGCCAATGCAGATGAATGTAGTTGGACTTTCATAATTTCCAGTTTGTGGTTTGCAATTTGTGCTGAATGATTCTAGTAGGTGTAGGATTTTGATTACTCTTTTACGTCCAGATCCATTTGAAGCTATGAATTGTTTGTGTTGTTTCTTTCGCCGCAGAGGGCCCATCAAACATTTCATAGATGGAAATTAATTTGACGAAAATTAATTTGACAGATACGAGCTGCTTGAAGGTATCAACTTTATTTCTGTCCAATTAACAAAGAGTTCAGCAATTTCTGTGAGTTCTATAGATGGATCTGTAGTTTCTAAGGTCGACTAAGTGCCAATGCAGATGAATGTAGTTGGACTTTCATAATTTTCTGTGAGTTCTATAGATGGATCTGTAGTTTCTAAGGTCGACTAAGTGCCAATGCAGATGAATGTAGTTGGACTTTCATAATTTCCAGTTTGTGATTTGCAATTTGTGCTGAATGATTCTAGTAGGTGTAGGATTTTGATTCCTCTTTTACGTCCAGGTCCATTTGAAGCTATGAATTGTTTGTGATCCTCACGATATACAAAATTCCAAACTATTGGTATTGACGGGGAGTGGTAGCTGCATATGATGTTGGAAAGTAAGACACTCCTTCATGAATGTTACAATCAACTGAAACTTACGCTCGTTCCCCGGAAAATGAAACTTTAACCTCCGAAGCAACAACTGTAAAGTACTGAACTAAACTAAAGTTGTAAAGAGTAAGGATATTATGCATAAGTTGTTGGATGTATAAGTATATATTCTCAA
Organism: Hemerocallis citrina; assembly: GCA_017893485.1. Taxonomy (NCBI): domain Eukaryota; kingdom Viridiplantae; phylum Streptophyta; class Magnoliopsida; order Asparagales; family Asphodelaceae; genus Hemerocallis; species Hemerocallis citrina. Next base: position 308,854,474 of record CM030361.1, read on the forward strand.
TTTAATAGAATAATATTGTGTATATTGTTCTATGGGGCAACACGTGCTTTGCACGTGTTATGTATTGATTATTGGAACGGGTTGAGTGGGCATAAAGCCCAGTACCCTAAATCTAGATTAATCTGATATATATGCTGGTCTAGAGGAAGTGGTCTGTGATATTCCAATTACTGATAAGCAGGGTATAATATCTTAAGTGGCTTTGAGATATAAATCCTAACCCTAATTACTCATCTTAATATAACAATCTTAAGATATTATATTACCGCCACCGTCTCCGACCAGAGCCGCCGCCACCACCGTTGTGGCTGAAGGCGCACCCCGTCGCGAGTGGGCTGCCCCCCCTTTCGTTTCTTTTTTGCTTCTTTCCCGAACGCGAGCGAACCCATCAATCAGATCTGATTATTCATTGGTGCGAATTGCCGTTTGGTGTTTGGGATTTAGAAGCAGATCGCTGTGTGCGCTTGGGTTCTATTGAACAGTTGCTTGCTGTTCTGTGTTTGGAGCAAGGTCGGGATCTGCTACAGTGGTGCAGATCTTGACTTCTTTTGTTGATTGGTTCTTGTCTTACCGTTTGGTGTTTGGAAAAGCTACGGGATCTGCTGCTGTGTGCATCAAACTCAGATCCAACCATTCATTGCTCCTTGATCTTCATAAAGATTCGGCCCACTCTAAACTTTAATTATTTTTCTGTTTTACTGTCTACTAAGCAGTTTTACAGAAAAACCCATCTCTTTACTGAAATTACTAATTATTCAGAAAGAAGCCTCTAATTTTTGAAGTTTATTGTTTATTCCTTTGCGATGGAAAAACATAATCGTCCGCATGAGGTTCCTAAATTAGAGAGATTCAGTAGTGCTGAATTTAATAGTTGGAAGAGGAAAGCCCAATACGGGATGAAATTCATGAAAATTTTCTATACATGTCAAACAACATATGATGCATGTGTTGAAGATGTTGATGATGCAACTTGGGTAACTGATGAAGACTTGTGTAAAGAATTTCTGTTGAATAGCATATCAAATCGGCGTGCGGACGTATATATGAAATATGAAATAGCTAAACAGATCTAGGATAATTTACTAGATGAGTTTAAGAAGGAAGAGAAAGTGTTTAAAGCACATCTGGTTGATAAATTCATGGGTTTTTGTTTTAAAGAAGAAAAGACAATCCTTCCTCAGGTTAACAGATCTAGAGAATCTTGTAGGAAAACTAAAATCAGAAAATATTACTGTGTGTGATGAGTTTCTTGCTGGTGCAATAATTTATAAGTTATCTGCTTCGTGGCTATCTTTTAAGACCAAGATGTATAGGTTGTCTGAACAAATTAAAGTTGCACATCTGAAACGTTGCATCAAAGTTGAAGATGAGACTAGAACTAGGATGAATTTAGAGTTCTTTAATAAACAACTTTCAACTGCTAATGTATTAAACAATACTAAACGCACTTCTAAGTTCAAGAAGAACAAGTTTAATCCTAAAGGTAAACCAACTAAGTTAGAAGTCACGAAGAAAATTGTTAAGAAGAAGAAAAAATGCTACAGCTGTAGAAAGTGGGGTTATCACGCCTCTGAGTGCAGGCTACCCAAAGTAGAACAACCCAACATGGAAAAGATGAACTTGTTAGAGGGAAAAATTGAGTCCACCAATTTTCTTTGTGCTGTTGGTGATGTCAAGGCCAGTACATCTGCTAGTTGGTTGTTGGATTCGGGAGCTACCTGCCATGCTTGCAATGATGAAGACATATTATCTGATCTGAAAGCTGCAGATGAGTGTTTCAATGGAAAATGGAGAATCAGTGAAGGTACTTCAGACTGGGACATCAAGTCTCGGTCTCTCCTTAGGTTAATCTTGCGAAATGTTAAATATGTGCCTGCTTTAGCAAAGAACTTGATCTCTATTAGCTTACTAAATCATGCTGGTATGGTTGTTACCATGATTAGTGGTAAAGCTATTTTGTCTGTAAAATCTTTCTATTTTGGCTGTGCTTATTTGGTTAATGGCATGTACAAAATTAGTTTAGCAGATGACGTAATCAATAATGTTAGTTCTAAATTGTGTTGACATAATAGGCTGGAACATGTGAACTATGTTAAGATTCTTAAAGTTGCTAAAACTTTTAACTTGCCAATTGACGCATCCATAAAATGTGACAAATGTGTAGTGTGTGCTCAAACAAAGATAACTAGAAGACATTTTTGTACCGTCTCTAGGAGTACACAATTACTTGAGTCGATACATTCTGACATGTGATTTCAAGAGTTTTGTGATACAAGGAGGTCGGAAGTACTTAATCACTTTCATAGATGATTACTATAGATATTGTTCCATTTGTTTCTTAAAAATTAAGGATGAAGCATTAGAATAATTCAAAGAATTTAAAGATCGTGTTGAGAATCAGTTAGATGCTAAAATTAAAAGATTTAGATCAGATAGAGGTGGCGAATATGTCTCATTGGGATTCAGAAAATTTTGTAACTTATATAGAATCATAGCAGAAACTACAGCACCCTACTCACCACAGTCAAATGGTATCGCCAAAAAAAATAATCGAACACTCACAAAAATGTTGAATTCTATGTTGTTGACTGCTGGGTTACCTTCACACTTTTGGGGTGAGGCTGTACTGACTGCTAATAACATTATGAACATGTTGCCACACTCTAAGTTACCTGCTACACCGTATGAACTGTGGCATAAAAACACCTAATTTTAATAAAATAAGAACTTGGGGCTGTATTGCTTTTGTTAGAATACATGACCTTAGAAGGCCTAAAGTGGGACCTCGGACAAATACGTCTGTGTATTTGGGTAGTGCAGTTGATAGTGTTGTAGACACATTGTTAGAGCCATCTCTTAACAGAGTAATAGAATCAAGAGATGCAAAATTCTTTGAAGATATGTTCATCAAAGATAAAGACATCTCATTATCTGAACATGCAGACACAGTGAATGATCCACAACAGGAATCTAGATACATTTCAACTGACAGTGAACCTTCACATAGTGTTGAACTAAGAAGACTCCACAAAAGATAAAACTCCTAGAACCTATGGTGATGACTTTGTGACCTATGCACTAGCAGCTGACCATCTTAGTGTTAAGGAAGCCCTAAGGTCTAGGGAATGTTTGCTTTGGAAAGAAGCAATTGATGATGAAATGGACTTTATTACAGAACGACACTTGGGAATTAGTTAATTTGCCAATAGGAGCTGAAACTATAGGAAGCAAGTGAGTTTTGAAGAAGAAACTTAATCCTGATGGAACTATAGCTAAGTATAAAGCACGCTTATTAGATAAAGGTTATACTCAATAATGTGGAGTGAATTATTTTGATGTTTATTCACCTGTCTCTAGTCATTAGCATCTGTTGAAAAATTTGTTAGTCATCAAATGGATGTTAAGACTGCTTTCCTAAATGGTGATCTCAATAAAGAAATCTATATGGATCGACCTGAAGGTTTTGTACTTAAAGGTTCAGAATATAAAGTTTGCAAATTAATAAATATTTTGTATGGAGTAAAACAAGCACCAAAACTATGACATGAAAAATTTGATAAAACAATAAAGTGCTTAGGTTTTGAATCTAGTAATTCTGAAAAATGCCTTTATTATCGTGATGAATCGAATAAAATTGCCATTATTTGCTTGTATGTTGATGACCTGCTAGTTGTGGGAAGTGACCTCTCTATTGTTATAGAAGTTAAAACTATGCTATCCAAACAATTCAACATAAAAGACCTAGGTGTTGTGGACACCATATTGAGCATGAGAGTGAGTTTTGGAAGGCAAGGAATAACCCTTAGCCAATCCCACTATATTAAAATTGTATTGTAGAACTGGGGATACAGTGATTGCAAAAAGTTTGATACACCTTATGATAATATCAAAAGGTTGACACCTAATGACGGTGCAACAGTGAGACAACTAGACTACTCTAAACTCATTGAAAATCTCATGTATGCTATGACATGTACTAGATCTGACAGAGCCTTTGCGATAGGCATGCTAAGCAGGTTCACTAGCAATCATAGTCAATTACATTGGAATGCCCTTGAGAGGCTAATGGGATACCTAAACGGTACTCAAGAATTTGCTTTTTGCTATTCTGGTTATCCTTCAGTACTAGAGGGATACTCTGATGCATCGTGGTGATAAAAAAATGGTGACAGTAGGTCCACTAGTGGCTGTGTTTGCACTAGGAGGAACAACTGTGTCATGAAAATCTAAAAGACAACCGGGTCTTGCCTTTTCATCCATGGAGTCAGAATTCTTTGTGTTATCTTTTGCTGGTGAAGAAGCAGAATGGATGAAAGACCTATTGTTAGATATTCCTTTGAGAAGGTTTAGAGTAACCACTCTCAGTCTGTTCTGTGACAACCAAGCTGCAAATATTGTAGCTAACAACACTCTTTACAATGGTGAGAGACGTGTTGTGAGCCTTAGACATGCTAAGTTGAACTATCTCATTAAACAAGGGACTGTTGCCCTTATTGATGTACGATCAGAAAATAATGTGGCTGATGCCTTTGCAAAAGGACCGAGTAGAGATCTAATTATCAAAACTGTGGGGGAAATGGGGTTAAAAACTCTTTGAGGATAAAGTTTTAACACCCTAGTTATTTTGACAAATTAGAATCCAAAGCTAGAGCCATATAGTAGTTCAAACTTTTAAGCATCAATCTTTAGACAGTTGACATGCTTTAGATAATTAGAAAAATTCTATTTATGTATTGTTGATATATAACTTCATTCCAAATTTGATGATGATATATATTTCAAAACTTAGAATCATCTTTTATTCCAAAAAAAAGCATGAAAATTCGTTGATGTGTTTTTGATGTTTAGAATTGTTGTTATATCATTCCAGTTTTGATGATATAGCTCTTTTATGGGGTTTATGTTTCATTCCAATCTGGATGATTCAGAACTTAACCATAATTGATTTGACAGTTCTATCATTCCAATATGAAACACATTATAGTTCTTGTGTAGAAACTATAATAGTTATTGTACGTTATTTTGATAAAGATACTTGATTGTGATGCTTATGTTGTACCTTTGCAAATCTATATTGAATTGTACTAAGTTCTTTAGTTTGAACTAAATACTTTTATACATTTCATTTGAACTCTAAGAGAAGCGCCTCATGTGATATTCCAATTACTCATAAGCAGGGTATAATATCTTAAGCGGCTTTGAGATATAAACCCTAACCCTAATTACTCATCTTGTCTAACATAAGTTGGCAGACACAAAAATTTCCTGTAAATCGTAATTGTGTATTAATTTGCCATCGTTTTGGAGGGAAATTGACATCTAAGAATCTATACTAGTATCAAGAGAAAACTTGTAATTTCAACTAAGAGAATCATCTTTGAAACTGCAGCTGGACAAAAACACAACATGAATAAATATTTTTAATACAGTGTTAAGTTACATGAGATATATCACATTAAGGCAGGGACTAAAGCAGTTAAGATATCCATACTTTAGGGCTCTGCTTATGTGGACCGAGCCATATTTTAGTACACATATGTTACAAATATAAAGACTCACTGGTTAGATGAAACATGATTTGAGACTTTGAGAGCAAGTCAAGCATGATGTCTAAGTCCCGGGGATGTGTAATTGCTCCCACCATAACCCTTGGGAAGTGTTGCCAGTATTTACGCCCTCTATAGTTTGGTATTCATTGGTGTTGTCGGTGTGCATTTCTGCAGTCTCTTTCTCCATTGCCTGAACCCACAAAAACAGAGAGAATCAAATGATTAGAATACTAAAATTAGTATTTCTCTTTTCTTTTCTTTGTTATTCTGTGTGCATGTGCGGTGTCTATTAACTTTATTTACTTACCGATTCTAAGATCTGTCTCTCTTCCTGTAGCACCTTCGCCTGCATTGCAAATAAAAACACGAGAAATGTATTTGGATCTGAGAGAAAACCCCTTTTTAACTTTAAAAAGAGTACTGTACTGAAAGTATTTTCATTTCAAATAGATAACATAATCTGTCACTTGAAAGACCATTGGAACAAAATGATTGTCAATGCATGAATGTTACTACAGCAGTGTCTATGGGTGTGTGCAAGAGACTGTGTACGCAAGCCAGCATGTGCATGGTCATGGGTGTTTCTTTTAATCATTGAATCACTATATAACTATATGTTGATTTGCCAACTGCACAAAATTCATAATACTATGATAGTATCTGCAAGATGAAAGAGTAAATTATTCTTGGTGATATGATATGTCATTTGTATTTATTTGAAAATTTGGGTGCTATTTTCACGTACAGAGAAAGCTTGATAAAAACCTTATATTGACTTCAATGTAGGAGTTCACACTTGATCCGTCATAGGTCTTGGCGTCTATTCATGGATAGAACAAAGACTTGAAAAAGACACGTGATGGACTCGGTTACACAGCAGTTCTGAGAAACGTATGAATATGTAAATTCATACAAATACAAGGGTGAGTTTTTTGTAAACATAAGTTAATAGTCAAGGACTCTAGTACACCACTGATGTTGATTTGATGATAAGTTTGTATTGTAGGAGTTACATCTAATCACTAAGGTAGATTTTATAAGTTACTAAACAATTCCATTTGTTTTGATTAATATATTATAATCATTTCCAATCTTTGACTCGAATTGCTTCATCTTTCTGGAGATACATCTCATTTCACTCTTCCGGCCTTTTTCTCTTACATGTCTTCCTCTCCCTTTGACCCTTTGACTGTGGTGAAATTTACAAGATGTTTTCCACACAGGTTGGATAAGCCACTTCACGTCATTTTTGGATACATATTGGGCAAGTGCCTGAAACATGTCGGACACGGACATGCGACCTGTTTTGAAGTGTCTGTGAAACCTAGCTTGGCAAGATCCACCGTTATAGGTTAACTCACTCATTAGTTTTCACCATTCCTTTTGCAAATGTGATCAACACATCCAATAAGCAACAGAGGTCAATTTAAACTTTTAGGGCAGCTTATGTATATTGTCTAGTTGAATCTTCTGCTGATGGTTGTTTGTGTATCCACCTAGCTGTCAAGCTTACATTGCTCCACCTTTAAGTGGCAAAAAGCATATGATACATCAATTTAAACTATTAAAACAAAGTAAAATAATTTATTTTAGATTAACATAAGTTAACCAACCAGTAAGTTACACATAGATATTGGTGATAGACAATCATATATTGGATGTTAAAAGAAAACATCATATATTCAAACTTCACTTATTAAAACAATACTAAAGTAACTTATAGCGCAAATAACGTTTATAACATAGAATAACATTAAAAACCATATGGTGTAATAGAAGAGTGCAAAGGTACAACAAGATTTGAGCTATTTTAAGGCGCACTGAAGCGATTCTCTACGCTATGAGTGAGTTGCTTAAGCTACATATATAGCACACTTTTTGAACAATGGTTGGTATATATAGCAGAAAGATGTTGCACGGCAAATTCTTCTGTATTTGGTTTGGAAGTCATGGATTTGAATTGAGTATATCCGGATTAACTTCTTCTATGAAATGAAAGTAGGTGTTTTAAAAGATAGACCTTTTCATTGAGCTTGGTGATCATATCCATCATCAAATTTTCCTGCATGAAGAAAAGATGGTAACAGTGCTTAATTGAATATCTCAAAGATATCTTTGGTAAAGCATAACATTAAGAAAATTATGCAGATGAGCGGTCATCGTAAAACAGCAATGGCGTTGTTGCTATTTTATAATCATTTTACTTCAATTTAATTGTTTTGGTGACAACTATATACTTGAAATAAGCTTAACGATTTTTTTATTTTTTGAAATAAAAAAAAGCAATCGTTTCTTATACTGAAGTTATTGTTTGTTGGAATTTCAATAGCATTTGAAAGACAATGTATGACAGCACACAAAATGAAAAAGGATAAGCTTCAAAACTATTCTAGAAGTTGCAATATACAGATATTTCTAGAAGTTGCAATATACAGATATAGGGTTAAGACTTGAGGTATATGGATTAGCAGTAAATAATAAGAGTTCAATTGTTTCTAGTGTTAAGGTAAAGGAAGAGAAAAAGGAAGAACAGTGGTTTCTATGGCCTTCACCAGTCATTGTTGAGAGAATATTGAGGCACCGATCTCAAGGTTGTTAGTCGATTATAACTTTCATATTTTTATCCTCTTTTAGGGTTCTATATCTACCTTCATTATTTCATATTTTTATCCTCTTTTAGGGTTCTATATCTACCTTCATTATCGCATATATATAGTCACAATTTATAAAGGCTGCAAGATTGTTTTGCATTAATGCTATAGCCATAATTCTGCATTTGAAATTTTGAATTAAGTTGGATTTTAGATACAGTGGCTCAACTTTTATTGATGTGAGATTTTGGGTTGGATTGTTGTTCTAGCTAAATGCGATATTGGATAGAAATTCAAACCTTCTTTGACATAGTTTGTCTTAGAGCTGCATCTAATTTATTCTCTACTTGTCCAAGCTCTGTGAGACTGAGCGGATTAACATTTGTTTCTTCCAGATACCTGCAAAATCAGTATCAAATAAGTCGTTTCCTATATATATATATATTTTAAATTATAGACATTACTGTTTACCTTTGAGCAATCTCCACTAACTCAGCGTCGGTTTCCGGGCAAGTGAATTGCTCTTGCTGATTCTGCGGTATGTCCACTTTGTCCTGCACCGATGATGTCATGAAAGGGAAATGGAGTTAAGGTATGTGTTATAGGTGAAGATGGTTAGGCAAACCTTTATACATAATAATTATACTAAGATGGAAGTATTTCTCTTTAGAAGGATACGAACTGAATCGCATAGATTCATTGCCGTATGCCCAAGTCTTAATCAATTATGTAAATGAATTCACCTGGACTAGTATCTTTTCCGGTTTGTAGTTCTTCTGTTAAACTTACTTTAGGCTTGCTAAGTTTGCATAATACAAAAAATATGAGTATTGTGAGATTACTTTATGTACCTTCCAAATTGGATATTTTTATTGCCCTGGTTTGAGCTCTAATAAATGAATAATTGAATATTTGATTTTTCTGAAAATTGGACAAGATTTATTTTCTGTTTTTACAGTGCTAATCTTTGGTTATCCTGTGTTTCATACATATTTCTCTATCGCAGATTAGTGTTCTTTTTTAAAAGATTGATGGGTAACATAGTGTTCTTTTTTAAAAGATTGATGGGTAACATAGACGGCATTTTTCCGCTACTAGGCTATACCTTCTGCAGATGATCCTAAGATTGAAAAACTCGACAACGCTAGGTTTAGAATTTTGCTCAGGACAGATTACAACTATACAGTCAACAAAAGATACTTGTAAAACCTTTAATTTTTTTTTCTTTTTCTTTTTCTTATGTAGATAAGCTTATGGAGGTAAGCAAGAAAGTAATATACTTCTCTACCTGTACTCCAGGATTGTCTTTGTTGACACCCCTTTCTGCATCCGAAAATTGCCGATACCGTTGAATTATTTTATCCATGCTGGATTAGACAAAAAGGTATTAATATTCATTTTATTTGCTCACATTTGTCGCACTATTGATATTGATATGTACGAAATCTCAGAATAAGCCATATGAGTTTACCTGATCACCTTAGGTGATCTTATATAGGAAAGACATTGTACTGGATAGAAAATGACTATCAAGAGTCATGAAATGCAGGTGTTTCATATAATAGAAACTGCACAAGTTTGAGCATTATAAGTTTCGGTAAAGATTACCAAACATTATTTCTAGAAGGAAAACGTATTAATTGTGTTATTTATCTACGGTAAAATACTATGATACTACTGCACCATGATAGTTATCCATGTCTTTGTCCATGGCTTCATCCATGTCCCATGACCATATGCTTCTTACTTTGAATCTATACATACAGAAAAAAACTCCTTTATACACTTCTTTCAAAAGAAATTCAAAAGAAAAAAACTCGTTGTACATGAAATTGTTTTTTTTATCAATTACAAAGTTTTAAGTGGCTACTATTTCTGTGCAGAATCGAAGAAGTCAGTCCCGGACAGACTAAAAAGGTTTGCAGTGCACTTGTTTTCTTTCTTCTTTTTCCCTAATTTAAATTGCACAGCTATTGGTCTTTCTAAACAGTCGGATGGTACAGTCACTGTGGTGGAGCCCATGTTGAGTAAAATTTAGAGTATACAACTCTAAAGTTACTAATATTGGACCCAAACAAGTAAACAAATTACTTTTATTACACCCACAACTACAACACTTTCCAAAGACCACTCACAATTTATAAAAAAATACAAGCACTCAAAGGAAAGCTGAAAGCTCACAGCTCACACTCAAGGCTCCACACTCAAACTAAGAATGCAAAGACTTATTTTTTTTGGAGGATGCCTAAACCAAATGCAAGGAAGGATATTTATAGTCCACTCCATGCAATTTACACCATACAAATATAAAATTAAGAAATAATCCTAACCATACATTATTACCACATTTTACACATTTCTCCTAAAAAATCTTATTTCTACATCCCTCTACCTACAATTTTCTCTTAAAATATCTTCCTTCCACATTTGTTGAGAAACTTCCAGTCTTGGGTTTAGATAAATGGATTGAGCTTTTATTTTCCTTGGGTTGAAAGAAAAATAAATACATTGGGCTTTGTAATGGGCTGAGGTTGATTTTCAACACTCCCCCTCCAACACCAGCCCTCACTATTTGCACTGTGCTGAGTTGACAGTGAAACATTTCGAACTTGCCGGTGCTCAAGCCTTTTGTGAACAAGTCCGTAACTTGATCATCTGTCTTGATTTGCCTCATTTTAATTTCTTCTTTCAGAACCTTCTCTGATAAAATGATAGTGCACTTCAACATGCTTAGTTCTTGCGTGAAAGATCGGATTCTCCGCCAAACGAATTGCCGACTGATTATCACAGTACAATGTAACTGCATAATCTACTGGTTGATGTAGATTATTCATTAGTTGTATCAACCATGTACTCTCTTGAGCTGCCATTGCCGCTGCTCGATACTCAGCTTCAGTGGTTGATAATGATACTGTCGGCTGTCTCTTGTTGTACCAAGAAATTGTTTCGGAACCAAGCTTAAAAACATACCCAGTTGTTTATCTCCTGGTGTTGTGATCTCCTGCATAGTCAGCATCGCAGTATCCAACTAACTTGCAGTCTTCACCTTTCTTGTACAAAAGATCATAGTCAATTGTTCACTTCACATATCTCAGTATTCGTCGAACTGCTTCCAAATGGGACTTCTTTGGATTTTGCATGTACCGATTCATCACAGTAACTGCATATGAAATGTCAGGTCAAGTCAAGGTTAAGTAGATAAGTCTGCCTACCAATTGTCGACACGTCGTTGCATCTCCCAAATCTTTTCCTTCATGTGCATACATTTTGGCATTTGGTCCTATCGGCGTCGATATTGGCTTTGCATTCGAGCATTACAAACCTCTTCAACAGATCTTTGAAATATTTTTGTTGACAAAGAAATATTTCTTCTTGTGTGCGATCAACCTCTAAACCAAGAAAGTGCTTGAGCTGTCCAAGTTCCTTCATCTGGAAACCGACTGATAAATTCTCCTGTGTCCAAGAATTTCTGCCTCATCATCACCGGTTATGATTAAATCATCCACGTACATTAGCACGATAGCTAGCTTTCCTTCATTGGCTTTGACAAACAAGCTGGAATCTTCAGGAGGTGGAAATTCAGCAATCTTACCATACCACGCCCTGGGTGCTTGTTTCAATCCGTAGAGTGCTTTCCTCAGCACACATTCAGGATGATCTTGGCTCTGAAAACCCATTGATTGGATCATGTAGATCTCCCGATCCAGCTCTCCATGAAGAAAAACATGCTTCACATCCATCTGCCACAGATTCTAGTCTTTGTTGGCTGCAAGTGCAAGTAGGACTCGTACAGTTGTAAGTTTCGTCACTGGACTAAACGTGTCATCATAGTCTAGTCCGTACTGTTGAGAGAAACCACGAGCTACCAATCGTGCCTTATATCTCTCGATTGACCCATCTAGATGGTGCTTTATCTTGAAAACCCACTTGCAGGATATGGGTTTCACATCTCTTGGCTTTGGTACGAGATCCCAAGTCTGATTTTGCTGAAGTGCATCTATCTCTTCTTTCATAGTTTTCATCCACTCAGAACTCTGCGATGCTTCTTCGAACGTCTCAGGCTCTATTGCTTCTTCAACTATGGCTGCATTGGCGTATTTGGGGTTTGTCCTTCGTGTTCTTGTTGACCTTCGGAGTTGAGATTATGGAGTTGATTCTTCCGTTTCACTAGGCCCACCTTCTTTGTTTGGTTGTTGATACACGCCAGTTTGCCAAGGATTCTGAGCCACTCTTTGTTCGACATCATCGTCATTTGGATCTCCTGATTCATCTGAACTTGGTTGCAGTTGAACATATGCTCCCCCATCTTTTGTTGGAGTTTGTCTCTAAATTCTCTGGAGTCTGGCAACACCTCCTTTTCTGAGGACCACCAAGAAGATGCTTCATCGAACACCACATCTCGTGAAGCGTCTTCCACTCGTTGGATCGCAACATTTCCACCCATTTATCTGGCTGTCGTATCTCACAAAGATACATCCAACAGTTTTCTTGTCAAACTTGCTTCGTAAATGATCAGGAACAAATACATAAATGATCAGGAACAAATACATAATATACACAGCCAAACACTCGAAAGTAGCTAACTGTAGGTTTCATGTTCCACAGTTTCTCAAAAGGTGAAATGAACCCTAACCTCGGTTGAGAAAGTCTGTTGATCACAAAGGCTGCAGTCCTCATTGCTTCAGCCCAAAACCTTCCAGGTACATTCTTTTCATGCAACATACTCTAACAAATTTCTGCAAGATGCCGGTTCTCTCTGCTACACCATTCTATTGTGGCGTGTTGGCTCAAGTGTACTGACGACGTATTCAACATTTTCTTAGGTATAGAGAGAACTCGCTCGAGCTATATTCTCCCCCACTGTCTGTGCGCAAGCAACGGATCTTCTTTCCCACTTCTCCTTCAGCTGACTTTCTGAAGTCTTTAAACTTTGAGAATGTGTCAGATTTTTCTTTCATAAAGAAAACCCACTTATCTTGAGAAGTCATCAATGAATGTTACCATGTACCGCATACCGCTAATTGATGGTTGCTTAATGGGTCCAAATACATCAGAGTGAACTAACTCTAACGGTTGCTTCGCTTTAAACTTCGATTCCTCGTATGGCAATGGATGTGCTTTACCATACTGATATCCCATCCAGACCGTGTGTGTTCGCACGTCTAGTTGAGGAAGCACCTTATGCATCGACTTCTTCACTATCACACTTAGCTTGGAATAGCTAACATGACCTAACCGCATGTGCCATAGATTTGTTCTCATTTTTTCTTGTTTTGTCTACATATGCAAATTCTGCTGGCATCACGTAGACTGACTCCAATCGTCGCCCCTCCATTGTCGGTGTTTTTGAGATTTTGAGGTCCCGGTACACCTTCACATCTTGGGGACCGAACAAAAGACAGTGTTCTGATGATGTCAATTGAGCCATAGATAGCGAATTTTTCTTCATTCTTGGGACATGGTAAACATCTTGAAGTGGCACCTGGTTAGAATTATATCGGGGCGTAACTATAGTCTTACCGATGTGAGCTATCGATAACCTTGAGTTGTCGGCTGTTACCACCACACAACCTCCTTTGTACTCAGATATATATTGCAGCTTTTGTTTATCTCCCGTCATATGATTTGAGCAGCCCGAATCTACGATCCAGTCATTCTTGTAGTCAATCTATTCTGGTGTTGTTACCCTGAGAGCTAATTCTTCTTCCTTCGTAGCGAATAAAGCTTCGGCATCCCAACCATCTTCACTATTCTTCTTAGAACCGGAAGTAGAAATATTATTTTCAATAGGCTTTTTCTTGGTCCAACAATCTTTTGCCATGTGACCGATCTTCTCGCAATTGTAACACTCGCCATCGAACTTTCTACTCTTACCACGATTCTTCGAAGCTCCCCCTGGACGAGCGCCTCCCTTTCCTTGGTAACTTTTCACCTTCTCACCATCCTTCTTAGATCCACCACCAGTGTGCCGCTTGAAACTGCCATTGCTTTTGCTGGTGTAGAGCGCTCTCTTCACCCTTTAGCGAGACTCCTCTCATTTGCTTAGTCATAGCTTTCTGACCCACAAGCAAATTTTTAAACTTAACAAGTGATGGTTGTGCTGGTCATCCCTGTACAGCGACAACGAACCCTCGATATTCGGGTCTCAAACCATGGATAATCACTCTTTATCCTGGTTTCCCCAATAGGAGCTGTTATGGAAAGATTTGATAGGCCATAGGGAGGTTAATATTGTTTCCTAATTTATAGGGGATCTGGATCTGATAGGATTTGATTGAGTCCTAATTTATAGGATCTGGATTTGATTGAGTGTGTATGAGTTTGTATAAGTAGGCTGATGAATGAATGAATAAAGTATGAACTTTTAACCCAAACTTTGGCATGGTATCAGAGCCAGCTGGCTAAGCAAACCCTACCATCAAAACCTATTTTTTCTTTCAATCGGCCAATCATCCACACCCGGCCACTCACCCACAGTCTGAAGCTGTGTATCGTTGATCATCAATGGCGGACGGCGCAAGTGCAATGCACAGGGGCCGGTGGCTCAACAATGGCAGATCTCAAACCTGAACAGGTCCAAATTTTGTTCAGTATGATTAGTAATCATCAGCAAGATCAAATGATGGGTGAGTTCCATTCTCCTTCCTCTTGGATACTTGACACGTCATGTGACCGGCAACTCACAACTTTTGACTCAAGCACAGGACATTCTTTCATGTTCCGTTGGTTTACCTGATGGGCAGCAGGAATACGCCACAATGGAGGGGCGTGTAATTCTTGCTGATGGTTTAGTGCTTGAGCGTGTCTTATTTGTAACATTACAATGCAATTTAATATCGGTGTCGCAATTAATTGATGATGCAAACTATTTTGTTCGATTCACTAATTCTTTGTGTGCTATCCAGGACCAACGTTCGGGGAGCCTGATTGGAGTCGATGAACGGAAGGATGAACTCTATTTTTTCCGAACGATTCCTACAGTGCACGCGGTAACAGTTCCTGAATTATCTAAATTTGAGTTATGGCATAGAAGAATGGGTCATCCGTCGGATAGAGTCGTCAAGTTAGTTTCTGCAATCAGTTCTAATACTAATACTGCTGGGAAGAAATTGAATAAAGCTTGTGTTATTTGTCCTCGGGCAAAACAAACTCGTGATAGCTTTCCTGTTAGTGATAGCAAAGCCAGTCGTATTCTTGAACTCATCCATTGTGATTTGTGGGGGCCAAATAATCAATCACCCTCTTCGTGTGGTGCATATTATTTTTTGACATTGGTTGTTGATTTCTCTAGAGCAGTCTGGGTATATTTGTTGCATAATAAAACTGAGGTTTATCAAGCTTTCTTCTCCTTTTTCGCCACTGTGGAACGTCAATTTGAGCGAACTATTAAGATTGTGCGAAGTGATAATGGCACGGAATTTAACAGCATGCTTGATTATTTTGATACGAATGGTATTTTGTTTCAAACCTCCTGTGTTGGAACTCCTCAACAAAATGGAAGAGTGGAGCAGAAACATCAGCATATACTTAATGTGGCTCGTGCTTTAATGTTCCAGGGCAATCTTTCTATTACTTTTTGGGGGGAATGTGTACTTAGTGCGGTGTATTTAATAAATCGCACTCCATCAGGTTTGTTACACAATAAAACACCTCTTGAGATCTTATGCGGAACAACTCCTAATTTTGATGTGCTACGGGTGTTTGGGTGTCTCTGTTTCGCTCACAATCAAAAAGCAAAGAAAAATAAATTTGCACCAAGGAGTAGGAAGTGTGTATTTGTTGGTAGGGGTGGCCGATCATACCGAAATTAGCCAACCGACCGGTTTTCCAACCAAACCAATCGATTCGGTACTGAAAAATTCGGTTACCAAAAGTATGGTACGGTACAACCGTACCGAGTTCTAAAATCCAGTTCGGTTTCGGTATGAATATAGTTCAGTCGGTATTTTACCGTACCGTACCGTACCGAATCTGCTTTAACTTTCCACTCCTCACACCATAAGAATCTAATAACATATAAATCAAACTGTAAGACACCAAAATAAAAGAAAATCAATCTACATGGCTAGGATGAAAGAAAGAAAACCTTTCAATATTGCTGAGTCGCACAATATCCAATGGGAATTAATGCAGCAAATCTTCATTATTTTCATTGGAGATCTTCTGCTCAAGCCATGAAGGCACTCTCTCTCTCTCTTAAGCGCTGCATCTTCAGCAAGAATTTTCATAACAGGTTTTTGCGGAACATCCTAAACCAAATATATCTACATTACTAAGACAACAGTTCTCTGATGATAAAATTGGCAGTATAAGGCACACACAAACATTAAAACATGAATAATTCCTTCGAAAAGAAAATGATACATATCAAAAGAGATAATCATCACAACATTAACTACAAAAACAAAAACATTTAATATATACGCTTCACCAGTAGAAATTGTTAAGGGCCAAAACATCAAGGAGTGGTATTTCAACTATAATTGGAAAGAACCAACTCTTTCACATAGAAATGTGTGCCCATGCACTATCATTCAATAATCTATCTCAGATTTCACATTAACTTATCCAGTGTAACTCGTGTACCCACAAAACTAAGAATGAACCAAGCTGGAAAAGGTATACTACTTGTAAGCAACCTTCTTGAGGGAAAACATATCACAAGTTCCTCAAGCTCAGACAACACAGTATAATGGAAACCGGAAAGTCTTAAGATGTGTGAATGCATTTATGTTGTGTGTATATACCGTACTCCTAACATACTGTTGTGTAATTGTCCATATGGTAGCATAGCCGCAACTACTCTGGTTTTCCGGCATGTTCTTTCCGCATGCTTTTCACTCATTTTTCTCGACCAAAGTTCATGCAAACATTAGATATTTGTCAACAATATGAACTAATGCTCATATTATGTACACAGTTACTGGGACATGCCCGGTAAAGTTTATGCTATTGTTCCCTGCTTGCTTTTGGAATGAAAATGGAATTGTGGTCTATTCTGTTTTTGTTTCGGTAGTTGTGTGATATTGTTAACTTGTTATTTTTTGGTACTGATATTTGCTTAGGTATTTGTTGGGTCATATTTGGTATAACACCACAACCGAACCGTACTAACCGAAGTAGTCGTTATACCGAAGTTTCGGTATACCGAACTTTTTTGGTTGGTAATGGTTTGCATATTTTCAAACCGAACTATTTTGGTATGGTAATGGTACAATGTCAAAAAGTCCAGTACCGTACCGAGCCCACCCTTATTTGTTGGCTATCCTCATGGCAAGAAGGGTTGAAAATTATATGATCTCGATACAGGTGAAATTTTTGTGTCTCGCGATGTCAAGTTTCATGAAAATGAGTATCCCTATCTGACTGAGAATGCATCTACTATGGTTGACACTCCTATTTCCTCTTCTAGTGACTTGGTGGGAGTTGATAACATTGTTCTGGATGATTTGGAGGGGGTCTTAGAGGATGCTCCGACTGCAGGAACAGTGGAGGATACAAATGGGCTGGAGGGCAGTTCCGCTGTAAAAGGTGCTGCCAGTCCCACCGATGCTGCCAGTCTTGCCGTGGAAGGTGCTTTGCCGACTGCTGATTCTGCCAGTCCCGCCGTGGAAGGTGTTCCGCCGACTGCCAGTGCACCCGAGGCTAATTTGGGCCGTGGACTGCGGGACAAATGTCCTTCAGTTTTGTTACGAGACTTTGTTGCTGAACCAGTTCGGAAAAAGAGTCCTTCCTTAAGTTCACCGTCCTCTACCAGCTCCTCCAGTACCCCCTATCCTATAGCACACTATGTGAATTGTAATAAATTTTCTATGCGACATCGTATATTTGTTGCAGCTGTAATTGCATGGATTGGACCTAGAACCTTTCATGAGTCCATAAAACATGCTGGATGGCGTGAGGCAATGCAAAAGGATATCGGTGTCTTGGAGGCTAATGAGACGTGGGTTATGGAAGAACTACCTCCCGGAAAGAAGGCTCTTGGTTGCAAGTGGGTGTATAAGATCAAATATCATGCAGATGGTATGATTGAATGGCTAAAAGCTCGCCTTGTTATCTTTGGGAATCATCAGGTTGAGAGAATTGATTACAATGAGTCGTTCGCTTCAGTTGCTAAACTGGTGACGGTTCGTGCCTTTCTAGCTGTTGCAGCAGCGAAAAAGTGGGAGTTACATCAGAATGATGTTCACAATGCTTTTCTACATGGCGATCTTGATGAAGAGGTATACATGAAATTACCACAAGGTTTTACTGTTCATCAAACCCGGCATGGTCTGTCGTTTAAAGAAATCTTTGTATGGCTTACGACAAGTCCCGAGGTGTTGGTTTGCTAAATTGACGGCTTCATGGAAAAACTATGGCTTTACTCGATCCTATTCAAATTACTCACTTTTCACGTTGCATTAGGGACCTGTCCAGATCAATGTTCTTGTTTATGTGGATGATTTGATCATTTCTGGTAATAACTCTTCCGCTCTTGCTTCATTCAAAAAATATTTGGGCGAATGTTTTCATATGAAGGATTTGGGGACCTTGAAATATTTTCTCGGCATTGAAGCTGCTCGTAGTCTGGATGGTATCTTTCTGTGTCAACTGAAGTATACTCTTGATATCATCGCCGAGACGGGATTTTTGGGAGCAAAGTCCGCCGGATTGCCGATGGAGCAAAACCATTAACTCGCTCGCGCTAATGGTGAGTTGTTAGGTGAGTTGTTAGAGGATTCCGAAAGTTATCTACGTCTTGTTGGGCGTCTCATTTATCTCTCCTTCACGCGTCCTGACTTGGCAAATACAGTACATATTTTGGCACAGTTCGTGCAAGCACCCAGACAAGAACATTGGGATGCGGCGACTCGCACTGTACGTTATCTTAAAAGCTGTCCGGGGCAAGGTATTCTTCTTCATTCTGCTAGTGATTTATCCTTATCAGGTTGGTGTGATTCTGATTAGGCGAGTTGTCCTTTAACTCGTCGCTCTCTTACTGGTTGGATAATTTTTCTTGGTTGTTCCCCCATTTCCTGGAAAACCACGAAATAACATACAGTCTCCCGCTCGTCTGCAGAAGCAGAGTATCGTTCTATGGCTTCGGTTACATCTGAACTCAAGTGGCTGAAAGCGCTTCTTGGTAGTCTTGGGGTGGATTATTCCCGTGCTATGAATTTATTTTGTGATGGCAAATCGGCTCTACACATTGCTCAAAATCCTGTCTTCCATGAGCGTACGAAGCATATAGAGGTGGATTGTCATTATGTACGAGATGCAATTCAAGAAGGAATTATCTCTACGAGTCGTGTGCACAAATGAGCAGTTGGCCGATATCTTTACGAAGGCATTAGGCAAGCGCTAATTTTTATATTTACTTTGCAAGTTGGGCATTTGTGATTTGCATGCTCCAACTTGAGGGGGGTGTTATGGAAAGATTTGATAGGCCATAAGGAGGTTAATATTGTTTCCTAATTTATAGGATCTGGATCTGATAGGATTTGATTGAGTCCTAATTTATAGGATCTGGATCTGATTGAGTGTGTATGAGTTTGTATAAGTAGGCTGATGAATGAATGAATAAAGTATGAACTTTTAACCCAAACTTTGGCAGGAGCCGTTGGATTTAACCCTGGAATTTCGCGGCATATCGACTTCATCTTGTGAAAGTACCGGGCAATCGTCATGTTGCGTTGCGCCATCGATAGCAGCTTATTCTCGAGAAGTTGTAGTCTTGCATTATTCTTCTTTGAAAAGAGTTACAAAAGTGTCCCATGCTTTCTTTGGTGTTTTGGCATCCCGGATGTGCTCCAACATTTCTTCTTCAATTGTGATCTTTAAAGCAAACATCGCTTTGCCTGCTTTAATCTTCCACTTTCGCAAGATGCCATTGGCATCTTCTGCCGCCGGATGTGTAGCTTCACCACCACCGACAACCTTCCAAAGGTCCTGACCTTGTAAGTAAAAGACTCTATACATGTTGCCCACATGTTGTAGTTTTTGTTGTTGAGCTTCTTGATTCCTCCAACTACTTGAAGGTCACCCATTGATCCGGTAAGACTTCGACTATACCGAACAAGCTTGACTAACAAACTTGCAGAGTACCAAACTGCTCATGACTCAAGATAGCTCCACCAAGAACGATTCCTGACCGTCCCGCTTTGATACCAATTGTTAAGTAAAATTTAAAGTATACAACTCTATACTTACTAATATTGAACCCAAACAAGTAAACAAATTACTTGTATTATACCCCCAATAAAAGACACTACAACACTTTCCAAAGACCACTCACAATTTGAAGAAAAATACAAACATTCAAAAGAAAGCTCACAACTTACACGAAAGACTCCACACTCAAACTAAGAATACAAAGACTTTTGTTGTTGTTGTGAGGGTGCCTAAACCAAATGCAAGGGACGGTATTTATTGTCCACTCCATGCAATCTACACCATACAAATATAAAATTAAGTATTAATCCTAACCATACATTATTACCACATTTTACACATTTCTCATAAGAAAACTTACTTCTACATCCTTCTACAATTTTCTCTTAAAATATCTTCCTTCTACATTTGCTGAGAAGCTTCCATTGTCTCGGGTTTAGATAAATGGATTGGGCTTTTATTTTCCTTGGGCTGAAATAAAAATAAATATATTGGGCTTTGTAATGGGCTGAGGTTGTTTGTCACATAAATGTAGAAGTTGCTGTATTTACTGTTAAGTTACATAATAGTGCACGATTCATGTCTAGAACACATGCACCTTCAAGATGTTATAACATAGTAATTGATATAAAGAATTTTGTAAACCTAAGAATCAAGTACACTCATATCCACACCAAAACAAGGAGAATTTTGAAAAGCTATATTAAGATTGCTAGTTTCGTGTGTCCAACACAGCATGGCTATGCTTCACTGATGTGAACTGTTTGGCTAGTATCATTCACAGATTTAAGGAGCAGTATAACAGTAGAGCCATGCAACTTCCTTAGTAGTGAGCAGGGGAGACAAATCTAAGACAGATTAAACTGGTAATTTTTAGGAAATTTTTTTAGGAGGATAGCAGTAATGTTGATCGTGGAAAGCTTGTATATAATGTGATTTTTTTTATAGGAACTCCTTCAGGTTGGATATAGCTAGAGTCAGTGGATGCTTTAACTTTCCCAAAGTGAACGTATAAGTGATATATTATGTTTCTTGTGATATCCAGTATGTAATTGGTTATACATCTTTGAATCTGATCAAAAACTTATTTCATCAATTGTGGAATTGTTTCAGGAGATCAGATAGATAACAATTGATTCTTGACTCAGAAAATATGCTAAACTAAGTAAGCGTATGCACAAGATGTGTTAGATATTTATATGCATGTGATTGAAGATCCAGGGGCAACCAATAATCTGACACAGGATACATGGCCTAAGGTTGAATGTACTGGGCAATAATAGATGGTACTTGTACAGGATTGGGCACCATTAAAACACAGAAAATTTTGAAGTAAAAGAACACACTAAAGTAGCTATTGCCGTGTCGGATTCATGTGTCCAACACATGACAGACGACACGGCTATTAAATAGAAGTGTACAGGTGTGAAATGTTTGGCTAAAGTCGTTACACATTGAATGAGAAGTATAATTGTAGAGCCCTGCAATTTCCTTCCTAGGTACATGTCAAAGAGAGGTGTAGAGCTAGCTTATGATGAAAAATTTAAGGATATATTGCAGATCATGGATAGCTTGTATGCGATGAGAAATGTTCAATTGCTAGGAATTCCTTCAGGTTGGAGATGCAGAACTATGGATACTTCGACTTTCTGACAGTGAGCGGACAAGTTGTAAGTCTCTATTTCTTATGTCATCAAGAACTTATGTGGGGTAGTATATCCCTGGATTTGATCTGGAACATTTTCAAGCTAAATATTCGGTCAATTGTGGAATTCTTTTGACTAGATTACGTTGATAGAACATGATCGACTCATATCTCAGAAGATATGCTAAGATGCGTTGGATATGTTTGATGCATGTAAGCTGACACATGATGTACAGTCCGAGGTTGAATGTATAGGCCAATAGTAGATGGTAATTCTTCAGGACTGGGATTTTGTCAATTGATACTGCAATTATATTTCATACTACTAAAGAATTACAGGTCAATACTGAGCCCAAGATAGTACTTGTATAGGATTGGTATTTCTCCACAAATCTTTACATCGAGTTTATGGTGTAGTGAAACTCTGCACGTGACTGCAGCATACAGGCTGATTGTGGCATTGAAGGAATTGTGGTTTTGGTCAATTGAGGTGATCACATGAGGCAGACATGGATTTCAATTGTAAATTCTGTGATTACCTAACCAGGAATGTAGAATTTGGATGGTCATGGAAAGATTAGTGGGGATTTTGAGGCCACATGTGAGTGAGTTTCCTACTGATATTTCCACTGTTCAGATATGAGAGCATCTGTAGTCGTTTGCCATATATCCAAATTTTCCAAAATTTGGAAAAAAAATGCGTTGTAGTCGTTGGTCATTTACCCAAAATTTGGGTTTGGTCGCTACAGTAGCCGGCTATATTTGGCAATCGAAATGGCAATTGCCAAAATATAGCTAACGCCATTCATGCGCGCACTCAAAATTTCTATTTCCATTTGCCAAATAACCAAAAAATGGCTCACAATGACTACAGATGCTCTGAAGGACTAACATATGAAGAGGATTTGGAGAGATATAAGACCGTTAGAAAAGAAGTTAAGAAAGCGGTAATAGATGCAAAAGAAAAAAAACTTATGGTGATTTATACACAAAATTAGAAACTAAAGGAGAAAATAACATTAATAAGCTTGCTAAACAAAGAGATAGAAAAATAAAAGATCTGGATACAATTAGGTGTATTAAGAGCGAGGATTCAAGAGTCTTGATAAAAGATGAGAAAATTAAGGAAAGATGGCGAAAGTACTTTGAGAAGTGATTAAATGAAAAAGGTTGTGGGTAACTTAAATATAGAGGACTCGAGGGAGAGTCGACAGCATATATTTTTCCGTAGAATTAGGACA
The DNA here is from genome assembly GCA_017893485.1 of Hemerocallis citrina. Lineage (NCBI taxonomy): Eukaryota > Viridiplantae > Streptophyta > Magnoliopsida > Asparagales > Asphodelaceae > Hemerocallis > Hemerocallis citrina. The sequence continues at coordinate 308,877,653 of CM030361.1, forward strand.
TGCAAGGTTCGAAATGCTCTAGGAAGGATGAAAATAAGAAAAACTTTAGGATCAGATGATATATCCATTGAAGTTTGGAAGTGTCGTGGGGATGTAGGAGTGAGTTGGCTAACAAAATTATTTAATGAAATTCTGAGGACTAAGAAGATACCCGATGAATGGAGAAAGAGTATTTTAACACATATAAAAATAAATGAGATATACAAAGTTGCTCAAACTACCGAGAAATTAAATTAATGAGTCATACGATGAAAATTTGGGAAAGAGTGATCGAACAGACTGAAACTAGAAACTACAAAGTCTGAGAATCAGTTTGGGTTTATGTCGGAGAGGTCAACAATGAAAGCAATTTATGTACTGAGGAGACTTATGAAAAAATATATGGAAAATAAGAAAGATCTACATATAGTTTTTATAGATCTAGAAAAAACATATGATGAAATCCCTCGAGACATAGTATAGTGGGTGTTATACAATAAAAGAGTAACTATTCGGTGTATTGAGGTAATTAAGGATATGTATGTATGAGCAACGACCACAATTAGAACAATCACAAAAAAGACCAGTGATTTTCTAATTACAGTTTCTAATTACAGTAGGTTGACACCAAGGTTCGGCTTTAAGCCCCTACCTTTTTACTTTGGTTATGGATGAATTGACGCGAGGAATACAAGATGAGGTGTCTTGGTGTATGCTTTTTGCCGATGACATTGTCTTAGTGGACGAGACTAGAGCAGGAGTCAAATGCTAAATTAGAATTGTGAAACTTTGGAAGCTTAGAGACTTTAGGATAAGCAGAACTAAAACAGAGTATATGGAGTGTAATTTTAGTGATATTCGGAACACAACTGAGGAAGTAGTGAAGCTTGATGACCAAGAGATACCTAAGAGATGTCGTTTCCGATATTTAGGCTCGATTATACAAAGATATGGGGAGATTTGTGAATGAGGTGCCTTGGTGTATGCTTTTTGCCGATGACATCGTCTTAGTGGACGAGACTAGAGCAGGAGTCAAATGCTAAATTAGAATTGTAGAGAGAAACTTTGGAAGCTTAGAGACTTTAGGATAAGCAGAACTAAAACAGAGTATATGAAGTGTAATTTTAGTGATATTCGGAACACAACTGAGGAAGTAGTGAAGCTTGATGACCAAGAGATACCTAAGAGATGTATCCGATATTTAGGCTCGATTATACAAAGATATGGGGAGATTTGTGAAGATGTTATACATAGGATCCAAGCAGAGTGGCTTAAGTGGAGAAGTGTCAGTGGTGTTTTGTGTGGCAAACATATACATTTGAAGTTGAAGAAAAAAAATTATAGGACGGCTGTTAGACCAACAATGATGTATGGAGCAGAGTGTTGGGCAACAAAAAAATATGTCCAAATGAGTGTAACGGAGTTGAGGATGCTACGATGGTTGTGTGGTAAAACAAGGATAGAATTAGAGCATATACGAGACATACTAAAGGTAGCTCCAATCCAAAGATAAGTTAAGAGAGAATCGCCTCCGGTGATTTGGACATGTCGCACGTAGACCTAGTAGTGCCCCTATTAGAAGAAGTGATTTGATAACTATCGAGGGTAGAGTTAGGGGTAGAGGAAGACCTAAACTAACTTGGGTGGAAACGGGACTTCGTTAGGATTGGAGAATTTGATATGATAGCTTGTGTCTTTACAGCAGATATTGCGTTAAACCGAGCATAATGGAAAATCAGGTTCCCCAACTAGTTTGGGATAAAGGCTTTGTTGTTGTTGTTGTTATATATATATATGAAGGGCTGATACATAACCTGCAATGATGCAGAAAATGTACCTTGATACCTTAAAATCAAGGACCTGATATGGTGTGCAGTTGTGCACTAGAACCAACACTATAGAATGCTTACTTTTGTACAAGTAATTTACCCTAGATAATTGAACATAATAAATTTTCTACATATATTGACAACTAGAAAATGATGAATATGAAAGATACAGATGGGGCTCAGTTCGGTGTACCCTTGTTTAAGTGCTCATTGGTCTAGAAACAGATTGGATATGGGATTGGGTAAGGATCTACCTATAACCATGTTTGCCAAATCATGATATGTATTCTATATCATTTCCCTAGTATATCGTATCATATTATATTGTTCGACCATTTAATGAATGGGCGAAAGCTAAACAATGAATGATAAATTAATAGATATGATCATAATTCCTCAAAACGAAGGTAATTTTATGACTTCAAAGGGATACGGATATGTGCGAGCTTGCCAATTGCCAAGTAATACAAGTTACGGCTCGCTCCATCCTAACTAGCAACTAAATACAGGAATGAACTAAAACATAGTATACCAAACATAGTACCACAACATTGAAGATGATTCAAAAATCATCCTAATAGATGTACAATGAAAGCTCCTCATCTGATCAATCTTTTTACTTGTTTTTTTGCATATAGAAATACAAACAACTTAAATAAAAGCTTTTCTTCAATTAGTTTTTAGTTGTTTTTTTTAAAGTTTTTTTTATTTATACAACACAGCCTGAAAGATGTTCAAAACATTACATAAGAGAAAAGAAAACAGTTTACATCTTCTTGTATATTGTATAGTATTCAAATTTCAAATTGGTGTATTTAAGAATATAAGAAAAATATCATGTGTCAATATTATTTAAGAAAATAGAGCACCTTTCACATTAGCATTATTTGCTTCTTCAATCTATGTCAAGAAAGGTGCTCTATTGTTTGTTTAGTTGTTTTGATCAAAGCTAATTTGTTTTGCCCATTGCTTGTTTATTTGTTCCTAAAAGATGGAAGATGAAAGCACACAAGGAAGAAGTATAGAAATTGTATTGCAAGTCTTGTAAGATTAATCATATGGAAGAGTTGCAGGAGTAACAACCAGAAGTGTAGAATGGTGACACTAGAGAACAGTTCTGAAGAGGAAAACTAACTGAGATTATGTAAGACAACATAGGGATAGTATGCAGAGAAGCACAAGTTCGAAATTGAGAAGAAGATGATGATGCAACACAAATCTTATGATCGATGTCTTGGGTTGGGACCGTATAGTTTTGAGCGACCGCAACAACCACACAACGGAGAAGAAGATGATGATGTAAGACAACATAGGGATAGTATGCAGAGAAGCACAAGTTCGAAAATGAGAAGAAGACGATGATGCAACACAAATCTTATGATCGATGCAACACAAATATTATCTCTTTATGTAGTGGGTTGGGACCGTATAGTTTTGAGCAGCGACCGCAACCACACAACGGAGAAGATGATAAAGCAATACAAGTACTATTACCTATTACAGGAATCACAAGGATAAATCTCTCTTTCGAGTAAGTATTGAAGGATCCTTCTCAAATTCTATGTATTTCCTATCATTTGAGTATCTCATGTGGCTAGTTGTATGCCTACAATTTATAATGTAGGCCAAGTTAAAACCTAAGATTAGGGTTTATGGAACGATAAGATAACTGAAGTGTTCAATCGTGATTTCTCAAAATTCAAGTTTACAGAGATTTGCATAACTTGGAGGGTCTTTTAAAATATTGGAGTTTAGTTAATTTTGGTTGGTCCATAGAAACACCAAAGAAATTGAGGAATACTTCTTGAGCATAGGTAGACGAGTGATATCCAAGATAGCTAATCTTTAATTACACTCAAGGGTATAACCTAGGTTTATGGGTGGGTCCTAAACTTGCCGTTATTCGGCACGAGATGAAAGATGCCCATCGCTGCTATGACCTAGATTTTATGGCTCGACATAAATAACTTTTAATTTTGTGGGATAGTAATAGTACTTCTAGTATTCTAACTCATACCATACATCTTATCTCATTTTGGACTACAACTGTTGCTACAGGTCTGAGAGGGAGGATCACCAGAGTCTTCCAGGTTGACAAGTACGACGATGAGAAAGTTGAGTTCGGGCCCACCCTGGACTAAGCGGCCAGACAGCTTCTAGATACTCATCTTCCAGAGTTTTGTTGGAAGGACCATTATGTGTGTGCTTGTTTTATTTTTGTACTTGTTAGGTTGTACTACTTTTGGATATGTTCCGCTCCAGAGCGTTGTTGGAGGTTTATGTTTTATTTCCTATTCTGTTGTCTTTGTTTCCTCTCTATTATGGGATTGTTTTATTAAATTCTTATTAATGAAATAGGGTGATGGTATTCCACCTTTTCTCTCTCTCTTTCTATATATACACTAGTATTTTTACATGCGATATGTGTTAAGAAATAGTTTTGGAGTTGGATGTGCGTTGTATGTAATCGAAAAAATATTTTGAAGAAAAAGCTACGATTTGTACATGTAATACACATGTTTATATCTAGAATTTGAGTTGTACATTCAACATATGTTGTTGGAGGTTTATGTTTTATTTCCTACTCTGTTGTCTTTGTTTCCTCTCTATTATGGGATTGTTTTATTAAATTCTTATTAATGAAATAGGGTGATGGTATTCCACCTTTTCTCTCTCTTTCTATATATACACTAGTATTTTTCACGTGCGATGCACGTTGTGATAAGAGATGCAGGATTTTTACATGCAATATGTGTTAAGAAATAGTTTTGGAGTTGGATGTGCGTTGTATGTAATCGAAAAAATATTTTGAGGAAAAAGCTACGATTTGTACATGTAATACACATGTTTATATCTAGAATTTGAGTTGTACATTCAACATATGTGTATGTTTGGTGTTAAAAAATATTGAAAATTTATTCTGCACGTGCGTTACACGTTTTAAATAGGTGAAATTTTGTTTGTTTGTTAGTTTTTGTTGTAATTAATGGGAGAGTTTGAGTTGCACGTACGATACACGGGTTTGTATGTTGACAAATTACAACTCCAACTCTCTCATTATATGTAGAGATATATAGAGATAGAGATATATATAGAACCGAACTTTGTTTCCAAACAAAGTCATTAAAAGATTTTGTTTTGATAGTAGTTTTACTAAGATCCAAACCAAGAAAAGAAAGATCCAGTTACCAATTTTTTGAATTCAATTCAAATTAGGATTATCCAATTTTAGTATTCTTTTTATAATATTGTAAAATGTTTGATGGAAAAATTAATTATTATAGAAAAACTAATTAGTAAAAGGGTCCTCATAGAATATGCAAATAAACAAACAAACAAGAAATTAAGGTACATGACCAATGAATATATCATATCTCAATAACTAAGCACAAATTTTCACCTCTTTATGAAAGAAAAGAAAGCCACAAATTATCCATATGCGTACATCATGAACTAATGTATTGCGTACTTATAAAATATTAAAATCCATTTGCACTTTGGGAAAAAGGAAAACAAAATTGATATGTTTTGGATTATCCATTGGATTTTTGGGTTTGGATCCTCATATTTAAGATACAAAGAGTAAGTATGATTTAGACATTAGCCTCTTTAATACTGTTGTTTGAGTTTTAACTTAAGAATTCGAATAAAATGGAAAGATGACGAGGTTACTTTAACAAGTTATTAAATAAAAATGTTGTGGGCAACTTAAATATTGAAGAATTGAGAGGGAGTCAAGAACATATGTTTTTCCGTGGAATTAGGATATCAAATGTTCGAAATGTTCTAGAAATGATAAAAATAGGAAAAGCTGATCGGATGGTTTGTGACCTTACAGAAGATATTGCACTAAATCGAGCAGAATGAAAACTAGAATTCATGTAGCCGACCTCAACTAGTTGAGAAAAAATTGAAGTTGGGTCTCTAATAAGCACACAAATTATCTACAAGTGTCCAATAAGAGTTGTTTCTATTTTGCAATGGAACATTACACAGAGGGAGGAGGATCATTAACACAATGTTCCTAACTCAACCACAGACATTTGGGAGACCATTAGAGAAACACACATTATACTAGGGGGCATAAAGGCATGGAATTTAGCTATAGCTGCAACAATTTGGAGTCTTTGGCTAGAAAGAAATGACTTTATTTTTCGCAACAGTCAGTGTAGATTATCTTACTTAATGCACAAAATTTTTGTTCTAATCCATGACTGGGCAGGTGCAAAGGAGGTGGCCAAGAGAATCAGGAACAAAGAAGGAGAGTAGCAAAGGAGGAGATCTAGGAAGTGTGATCCGTTCATGCAGGATAGGGGTGGTCAGCAGTTTTCATCACTATAGCCGCAGCTAATCTTGTATCGTTATCTCCGTCTTTGTATTTTAAATTATGTCTTTTACTTTGTTTAGATTGTGACTCGGTCGAGCAAAGGTATCTGTAATATTAATGGTTGTACTACTTGTTTTCTTAATCCTCATTAATGAGACGATGACTTCGGTCATCTTTTATCCCAAAAAAAACACAATGTTCTTACACGGGAGTGCTTATAATAAGCCAGGACTTCTCAAGAGTCTAGAATGGGAAGACTGGTTCAAATCGACTAATGCTCTTATGCTAAATTAAAGATGGGTTTTTTTTTCTCTGACCCTAAGTTGCTTTAATTATCAGTCAACACATAAGATCCCTCAAAGTTCACTTTTTAAATTAAGTGGTCTTAATTGCACGTGTCTATCACATGTTTTCTTTTTACATATTTAACAAAATTACCCTTAGGTTTGGTAGTGGAAGGAAGGAGTTGGAGGATGGCGGCGGCGGCGACGGCGGCAGTGAAGGCGGTGTGGAAGAAGAAGATGATATTTTGAAAATTTTGATTCAAAATAATTCAAGTGATACTTGGGGGTTTTGTGCGTTGACTAAAAATGGAGGGGTTTCCCGTGTTTGACCAATGTTTTATGCTGATTTTCTGCTATTTACCCTATTAAACTTGAAAGTTCACTCTAGATTTTCTTAACATGACTTGAAATTTGTGGTTATGTGACTTCGGTTTTAACTTATTATTATGTTAAAATGTTAAATTGTTCGAATTTGGTATTCTTTTTTAGTACTAGAATAGAATTTATTTATTTTTTAATGATATTATTTATATACTTTATATTGAATGTACCCAAAACTGCACTCCGATCCAGTGTTACCATGTTGACAATATGTCTTGGTTCCCATGTTTGCGATATGTATTGGTTTGGGGTACTAGTTTAGGATCACAGTCCGTTACCTTGAGCGGTACGTAGTGTGTAAGGGGTAGAATGAATTGGAACTCTCATTCGCGTAGTACGTATACATATGTATACATATATGTGTATGTGTGCATTATTGATAGAAACCAAGAGAAATTAATATGTAAAACCATTAGTCACATAATTCAATTGAACTCTATGACTAGTTAAGGAAAGTCTAAAGAGTAGTTCATGGGTTAGTAAGTAGTGTGTTTATTTTGAAGATATGGAAGAAGAAAAATTATGTGCCGTTCACTATTTTAAAATATCCGGATCGAGAACTCACCATAAACCGAGAACTCACCATAAATTGGATTGCAAAATCCGGATCGTGGTCCGGAGGCAGGTTGATCGAACCCGGAAACACTACTTGAAACATATTTGATCGAGAAATTGCGTATCTGCATTTTCGTTTCTGTTGTGCTCGTATCAGAATCCGTATTCGTGCTACATAGCTCTGATGCAACCAAAACTACACCCATCCCACCATTCTTTATGTACTTCCATCTATTATTCTTCTAACTTGAAATTCTTGATCTCTAACCCAAATTCGATATCACATATGATTAACCGTTTTAATGTTTGCACTCTTCTACTCACAAATGGGAGCTAACTCATGAAGAAGGATGAAGAAAGAAACTTTGAAGAAATGAGACAGATCAGGCAAAAATAAATAAATAAAAATCCTAATGCACTTAGATTTTTCCCTTTAATTGTGAAAGTCGAGGGTATGTATATATATAGGAATAAGGGGGCTAGTGTGTCATTTGTAGCCAACTTAGGTAGACATCCCCAAACTTACATTTCCAAAATAAAAATATACATTGTACTTTTTTAGAATTGAAATACACACCTTTAGATGTGATCAACGCTTTAAAAAAAGTGAGCATCTGAAAAATCTCAATTGAATTCAATAAGATTTAACCGTTTATAATGCGACAAATTTTTTGATATTTTAGGATTGCTTATTTTTAGGTCGCATGATGAGAAACTCATCGAATTGATTGCAATTTTTGTCTGTGGCTAAAAAATTTAGCCATCCATTATGTCATTAGAAAAATAAAGAACTTTAGCTATATAACTTTTTTACATTATAAAACATAAGTATAACTTCAAATAACTGGATTTTATACCCTCAAGCTATCTAAGGCATGTCGAATAAGATGGACGGCTTAGATATATATAGGAGTGCACTACTAATACTAACTAATATTTCTTTCTAGTAAGGTTGAAACTTAACCTGTTAGCTGGTGGAGTCTTGAAGTACATTCCCGCATAGCATCAAAGGCTAGAAAGGGAGTTGCTCAGTAGCATCAAGGGTGTCCACCGAGAAGTTGTTCAGTACAAGAATAGATCTTATAGACTATATTAGGATCCAATACCCGCTAATGTTTAAGAGCTATCGGATATGAGATTTCTCAGATCCAACCGCTTAGAACATTTCACTTAAGTTGAAGGGGAAAAAACCCGCAAAAAAAAACTAGGTATGGACCGTATGGTTCAAAAAATCGGTCCAAAAAAAAGCAAAAGAAAAAAAAACTCTCATCTTTTGATAGCTCTCTCTTTCTCTCTTTCTCTCTCCTCCCCCCCCCCCCTCCCCCCCTCCTCTTCCGCATGTCTGCCACCAACACCACGCCGCCGCCATCCTCCTCCACCACCACCATCACCACCGCCATTACCACCATCGCCATCTACCCCACCTCCATTACCCTATTAGAACCATCATCGCCGCCACCATCGGCACCACCACCTAAAGTCGCCAAATTCAATGCTTCCCCTACACCTCTCCACCACCACAACCACGTTCAAAAGTTGGTTTAATGTTTCTGTGATTAGGATGAGAGATCAAATTGTACATAGAGAGAGAGAGAGCCCAAAATAGCGATGATTCTTTTGAGAGATGAAAGATACAAGTGCGTTGAGCCGCTTCTAAAACTTCAAAGTTTTAGCCTAGTGGCAGAGACTTTCGCATGATATCAGAGCTCCACAGGTTTGAATCTTGCTGGGTGTGTTTATTTATTTCGGAATTAAAAAAGAAAAAGAATAGATTTCATTGCTTACATCTTTGGTCTCGGCCCACAATTTATTGGACATTTATCTCGTTACTTTGGCAGTTTGGCCCTTTTTTTTAAATTTAAAAAAAGGGCCCTCACCTTGAGTGGGTGTGTTAAAAAACAAGTGCAATTTTTCTCAATCCTTCTAAAATATTGAAATTTTAGCCTAGTGGGATGAACTTTCACTGTCTCTCTCTCTCTTTCTATATATAGACAAAGTTGTGCACTCGCCATGGTGTGCCTTCAGACCATCGTACGGATGATAGACATGTAAATCAATGTCAACAGTTTGGATCATCTATGCGACAGCCCGAAGGACGAGTGCATACAGAGGCGAGTGTACAACTGAAACCGAAGGAGAATATATATCTATATAATAAAACATAAAGAAAGCTATCAAGTGACTCTATTTAATAGGGTTGAAATCAATGGTCCAGATATAACCTCACAAAACATATTTTTCCGCCCAAAAGTTCCCCCCAAAAGTCAAATTCAAATCCCCCCAAAACAACTCCTTTATTTATTTATTTATCTCTCTCTCTCTCTCTCTATTTACTCAGAAATTTATATTTTTAGATTTCAGGTATGTAAATTTTCAGATTTTTTATGCATTTTTTATTGCCATGTTATATTGAAAATAACAAATATCTCATCAACAATTAAATTTCATCATTTTTCACACTCAAAGTTCTAAGAAGTTGGATTTTACACCCCCATTTATAATTATTTTTTAACATATAATAATAGAAATATAGACTTTTATTTACAACTAATTATTGTTTTACTATTCAAACTTAACCTACATAATTGTTGTTGTACTGTTTAAAAGATTTTCATATGGTGTATCGTTCCGAAGACGTTCCTAGGCACGTGCCCACGGGCTAATCTAGTGTATATATATATATATATATATATATATATATATATATATATATATATATATATAGTCCCCTTCCATTGTGCACTAGTCTCTGTGTGCACTTGGCCTTAGGGCCTTCCGAACCGTTCACATTGATCTACACGTCTAAATTAGTCTAAATATGTAAAATCAAGTCTTTTGAAATTCATTTGTCCATCCATCATGTCATTACAAAAAAACGAAATTCAGCCATACAATTTTGTAACATTTAAATGGATGGGCAAATGAATTTCAAAATGACTTGATTTTACTAATTTAGACGTGTAGGTCAATGTGAACGGTTCGGATCGTCGATACGAAGGTCCGAATACCGAGTGCACTTGTGTGCACTCGGCCTTCCCACCTTCGTATCGACGATCCGAACCGTTCACATTGATCTACACATCTAAATTAGTATAAATATGTAAAATCAAATCATTTGAAATTCATTTTCCCATCCATCATGTGACTATAAAAAGCAACGATTTTCAGCCATACAATTTTGTAACATTTCAGTGACTATAAAAAGCAACGATTTTCAGCTATACAATTTTGTAACATTTCAATGGATGGGAAAATGAATTTCAAATGATTTGATTTTACATATTTAGACTAATTCAGATATGTAGATCAGTGTGAACGGTTCAGATCGTCAATACGAAGGTGGGAAGGCCGAGTGCATACGAGTGCACATGGAGGCGTATTGCAAAATGAAAGGGGACTCTCTCTCTATATATATTTAGACTAATTTAAATGTGTAGATCAATGTGAACGGTTCGGATCGTCGATATGAAGGCGGGAAGCCCGAGTGCACACGAGTGAACACAGAGGCCTAGTGCACAACGGAAGGGGACTATATATATATAGTCCCCTTCCGTTGTGCACTAGGCCTCTGTGTGCACTCGGCCTTTTCGCCTTCGTATCGACGATCCGAAACGTTCACATTGATCTATACATCTAAATTAGTCTAAATATGTAAAATCAAATCATTTGAATTTCATTTGTCATCCATCACATGATTATAAAAAACAACGATTTTCAGCCATACAATTTTGTAACACTTCATGGATGGACAAATGAATTTCAAATGATTTGATTTTACATATTTAGACTAATTTAGATGTGTAAATCAATGGGAACGGTTCGGATCGTCAATAGAAAGGCGGGAAGGCCGAGTGCACACAAGTGCACACGGCGGCCTAGTGCACAACGGAAGGAATATATATGTATATATATATACTCCTTCCGTTGTGCACTAGGCCTCTGTATGCACTCGACCTTCCCGCCTTCATATGGACGATCCGAACCGTTCACATTGATTTACACATCTAAATTAGTCTAAATATGTAAAATCAAATCATTTGAAATTCATTTGTCATCCATCACGTGACTATAAGAAAACAACGATTTTCAGCCATACAATTTTGTAACACTTCATGGATGGACAAATGAATTTCAAATGATTTGATTTTATATATTTAGACTAATTTAGATGTGTAGATCAATGTGAACGGTTCGGATCATCAATCAAAAGGCGGGAAGGCCGAGTGCATACGACAATCTAGTGCACAACAGAAGGGGACTGTGTATATATATATATATATATATATATATATATATATATAGAGAGAGAGAGAGAGAGAGAGGAGTATTCCGTTGTGCACTCGGCCTTCCCGCCTTCGTATTGACGATCCGAACTGTTCACATTGATCTACACATCCAAATTAGTCTAAATATCTAAAATCAAATCATTTAAAATTCATTTGCCCATTCATTGAAGTGTTACAAAATTGTATTGCTGAAAATTATTGTTTTTTATAGTCACACGAATGGATTAGTGTGCCATCCTAGTTAACTTGGCTAGAATAATAACTTAAAATTGCTTGGAAAATCCACACTAGCAGAAATAATCTCTACATCATAAAACCATATTTGGACAATATTTTAAATGCATTCAAAGATGTTTAATCGATTTATCATGCAACCAAAAAGAAAAGACACTTTTAAAAAGTGACTAGAATATCTCATTACTTGTTGCACAATGAGTGGTTAAACCTCGTCTTATTTATTTAAAAATTTGAATGCTGTTTTTATGATGTACAGTATATTCTACAAAACAATGTGAATTTTCATTTTGGATGGCCCCAAATATGAATTTGGATTATCACTCCTAACTAAGTTGGCTAAGTGACAATCATAATCATTCCATTAAGTTGTGATCACGTTTATATGATGACTATATAGAGAGTTGAAGTCGCCGTTTGTAAATTTACCAACTTACATGTATCATACGTGCATATTTAATATAAATGAGATCTTAGATTCGAGGTCAGAATAGGTACGAGTTTTTTTTAACTTTTAAATATATAAAACACTTGTAAATTACTATAATAATATTATAATAGGATGCGCAGAACTAATATACATAATTAATATTTAAAAAATTATTAAGACCTACATCGCACGTGTAAATTTCTAGTTTATATAGATACACAAATTATGTACACATTCAAATATATTATACACACATACACAAATACAAACATGGACAAACCTATTACTAGTTCCAACTTGTACATTTGTGAGTAGGCTTCTCCAAGTGGTGTACTTATTCCTTCTTGTGTGCAATGCAAAAAATCCAAAATGACAGAAAATATAAAATATAAAAGTGAAATCACTATTATTAATAGCGTTTTTATAATGGTAGTTGGTGAAGATCTTTAATATCTTTAATATAATATATATGAAAGCGATATGTCACAAAAAAGTGTACTTATTTGTGTTTGATTAAGAAAGATGCGTATGTTGTTGCAATTGAAAACATTAAACAAAAAATTTACTATCCATATAATTTTGCTCTAGCTCTCAAAATTCTATATCCGTTTCACCCCTTTATCCTACAAGGTATATGGATTTTTTTGCCCTTACCCATTAGGGTAGGGTAGGGTAGTATAAATTTTGAAAAATCTTGCTAGGTTGGGTTTTTAACAAAGTATATCCATCCCTATCAAAGTATACCCCTATCAAATAAGCTAATATCATATATATCCCTCACAAATTAATATTATCAATAAGCTAATGCAATTCTTTCAAAAATCAACCTTTGCAAACGCAATCTGCAGTTAGAAGTTAGGTGTTCGAGATGCCCGTTAGAAGATGAAGACACTAATCACATTTTATTCACTTTTTCTAGGGCAAGGTTAGCGTGGGAAGTTGTGTGCTTAGGCTTTGGGATACTTGAGTGTCTGAACTCGACATTGGAGATCTGGGGTCAGTGGAGAGTGAGGGTAGTCAGGAAGGAGCTTAAAGAAGCTTGGAATATTTCGGCAGCTGCTACGTTATGGGGCCTATGGCTAGATCGTAACGAGTTTTGTTTCCGTAATCAAAACAGCAAATTTTCGGTCATGATGCATAAAATTTTTCGTCCATTCATGCTTGGGCTTGGTAAGCAAACACTAAGAAGAGAGGACGCACGGTGGAGGAGGTGGAGAAAAAGCAGGAGATGTGGTTGTGTGTGTGTGTGTGGGGGGGGGGGGGGGGGGGGGGTGGAGAGTTTTAATTGTATCTGTACCGTCTTTTTAGTGGTAGATGTGGTAATAGTCTAGATTTTTGTAATTAGTCATACTTTGTTTCGTTAATTTATCATTAATGAAGCGGTGACTCTGTCACCCTTCTTCTCAAAAAATTAATATTATCATATTTGTCCATAACAATGTGAGCATGAACCATATATATCCCTTAATTGAGAAGATAGTTGGGATTGAGATTCAGATTTGAGGTTTAGGAATGAAGTTGATGATGTGATTGTGATGTTTGGAAACTCATTTGTGGAGGTGGGTTCTATAATACCCCGTAGGAGATCATGGGTCTTCATGGTGGGCTTAGTAATTAATTGCTATGGGTTTATAGATTTGGTAGTGTGTGTATTGGGTCTATAAAGTATTATGAATTAATTACTATGGAGCCATGAGTTCATAAAGTGTGGTGGTGACTTAGTCCCATATGGATCATGTGTAGGAAATATGAGTGTGTATATTAGGAAGTCTATGATCAAGATGCACCAAATAGTCATGATCATAGACTATGTTACCATGTTGTGATCCTGGGACCTGTGGGTTATGCTGATGTTACTATTGGGGGAGGGGGGGGCGTTACCATGTTGTGATCCTGGGACCTGCGGGTTATGCCGATATTAAAGATCTTCACAAACTACCAATATAAAAACACTATTAATAATAGTGATTTCACTTTTATATTTTATATTTTTTGTCATTTTGGTTTTTTGCATTGCACACAAGAAGGAATAAGTACCCCACTTGGAGAAGCCAACTCACAAATGTACAAGTGTACTTATTTGTGTTTGAATAAGAAAGATGCGTATGTTGTTGCAATTGAAAACATTAAACAAAAAATTTACTATCCATATAATTTTGATCTAGCTCTCAAAATTCTATATCCGTTTCACCCCTTTATCCTACAAGGTATATGGATTTTTTTGCCCTTACCCATTAGGGTAGGGTAGTATAAATTTTGAAAAATCTTGCTAGGTTGGGTTTTTAACAAAGTATATCCCTATCAAAGTATATCCCTATCAAATAAGCTAATATCATATATATCCCTCACAAATTAATATTATCAATAAGCTAATGCAATTCTTTCAAAAGTCAACATTCGCAAATGCAATCTACAGTTAGACGTTAGGTGTTCAAGATGTCCGGTAGAAGATGGAGACACTAATCACATTTTATTCACTTTTCCTAGGACGAAGTTAGCGTGGAAAGTTGTGTGCTTAGGCTTTGGGATACTTGAGTGTCTGAACTCGACATTGGAGATCTGGGGTCAGTGGAGAGTGAGGGTAGTCAGGAAGGAGCTTAAAGAAGCTTGGAATATTTCGACAGCTGCTACGTTATGGGGCCTATGGCTAGATCGTAACGAGTTGTGTTTCCGTAATCAAAACAGCAAATTTCCGGTCATGATGCATAAAATTTTTCGTCCATTCATGCTTGGGCTTGGCAAGCGAACACTAAGAAGAGAGGACGCATGGTGGAGGAGGTGGAGGAAAAGCAGGAGATGTGGTTGTGTGTGTGTGGGTGGGGGGGGGGGGGGGGGGGGGGGTTAATTGTATCTGTACCGTCTTTTGAGTGGTAGATGTGGTAGTAGTCTAGATTTTTGTAATTAGTCCTACTTTGTTTCGTTAATTTATCATTAATGAAGCGGTGACTCTGTCACCCTTCTTCTCAAAAAATTAATATTATCATATTTGTCCATAACAATGTGAGCATGAACCATATATATCCCTTAATTGAGAAGATAGTTGGGATTGAGATTCATATTTGAGGTTTAGGAATGAAGTTGATGATGTGATTGTGATGTTTGGAAACTCATTTGTGGAGGTGGGTTCTATAATACCCCGTAGGAGATCATGGGTCTTCATGGTGGGCTTAGTAATTAATTGCTATGGGTCTATAGATATGGTAGTGTGTGTATTGGGTCTATAAAGTATTATGAATTAATTACTATGGGGCCATGAGTTCATAAAGTGTGGTGGTGACTTAGTCCCATATGGATCATGTGTAGGAAATATGAGTGTGTATATTAGGAAGTCTATGATCAAGAGGCACCAAATAGTCATAACACCTTTTTGAGAGGCAGCATGTGGTGGGCAGTTGTTACAATTTGTTTGGGCGGGGTCCGGAGCGTTACAAATGGTATCAGAGCCATGTCGTGATCCTGGGACCTGTGGATTATGGCCCTCCCCGCCCAAACAAATTTTAACAACTGTCCACCACAACCTGCTAGTTGGTGCCTCTTGATCATAGACTTCCTATACACACTCATATTTCCTACACACTATCCATATGAGACTAAGTCACCACCACACTTCATGAATATGGCCCCATAATAATTAATCAATAATACTCTATATATAGACCAAATACACACACTACCGTATCTATAGGCCCATAGCAATTAATTACTAAGCCCACCATGAAGGCCCATCTTATACGGGGTATTACAGGTTCGGCCGGAGGTTGTTAGAGATGAAGATGAAGAAACAATAAGAGAAATTTTTGCAGCCAGTTGTCGAAACTGAAGGGCATTTAGGCACCAGCACCCTATAATCGAATATGATACAAGAACACACTACAATCGCTGGCAGAATTATAACTAAGTGTCAACTTGAGATGAATCTCAGAATGTTACTGGCAAATGTGACAATATTAATTTGTGAGGAGTATATATGATATTAGCTTATTTGTTGGGTACACGAGCTGAAACCCCCTAATATTTATTGTTTAGGGTAGGTGAGGGAAACCTTACATTTTGTTGTAACTCTCTTGTAATATCTGTTTCAGCCATTTAGGTATATGAATCTTTTACCCTTGCCCATTAGGGTAGGATAATGTTAATTTTAAAAATACCCGCTATGGTATGCGTAAAATATTATTGTTTATGGTGGGGTAAGGGTAAACCTCATGTACCCTACCCGGTTGTCATCCTTAAATACATGTTTACAACAAGTAGTTCCTAATTTGTTTTATTTGTTTCTATTTCTTGGCGTCATATTAGCATTTCTAATTTTTTTTTAATTATAGAAAAAATTGAGTTTTCCACTTTTTATTGGAAAAGATGGACATCTCTAATCTCTAATCTCTAATATTATAATGGGAGAAGATCTGGCATTTGTGAATCTACCAATCCGTGCATTGCACGTGCATAACTAATACGAAGGATGTCTCAGATTCAAGTTCACTACGCTAGATTTTTTACTTTAATTTTTTAAATATATTAAATGTACATCACATGTGTAAATGTCAATCTACCAACCCGTGCATTGCACGTGCATAACTAATATGGAGGAGGTCGCAAGTTCAAGTCCTCACTACGTTAAATTTTTTACTTCAATTTTTTAAATATATTAAATGTACATCACACGTTTAAATTACTATTTATCTATACATCTACAATATAATATATTTACTTCTACTATTTAATGAAAGAGTTTGTCACAAATAAACAATTTTAAATATTTTTTTGTCATAAAAGAAACACCATTTTTATCACCAAACAAACATGTGCATCGCACATGCAAATCCAAATCTATTTTTCAACACATGCATCGCATGTACACATCAAATTTTTTCCTTCTTAATTTTTTAAAAAAATACGTGTATCGCCCATTCAGCTCTATTTTTTTAAAATTAAGACATTTATCGCACGTGCTAATTACTGTTGACTTACATGTATCGTACGGTTTAACTCCAATTCTTTATCAAAATGTGCGTGAAAAATACTAGTAGTTTAAAATTAGAGAATATTATAGAGGTCATGATCACAAGTTTTTTTTTTTTTTTTTTTCCTTCGTTTAATTGTAAGTTAAAAGAATGGCATTGTTTTGTTTCTCCTTGTGATAAGTGAAAAGCATAGCGGTAGCCGAGTTGTTTTGTATGGAAATAATGTGCAGAAAGGGGTTCTAGATTAGAAATACTTACAATGGCAGCACCGTAATGAGACCATAATCGCTTGCATTCCTGTGGGTTGAGAGAAGAAGAGAACCATTATGAGACATGTATTCTCTTGAATTTTTGTTTGTGTTATCCCTAATTATCTAATGCTTAAGCTTGTCTAATATGTGGATTCGATTAGAGGGCCTAATAAAGCAGAAATCCTAATTTTAATCACCATAAAAAAAAGGGAAGTTTACTCTCACAAACAGAGACAGGGGAAGGAAAGGGACAGATAATTTTAGTTTGGGAAAAGTTCATCATATACAAAAAGCCCATAAACATGCATGAGGATGTTCCTACCTAAAATTGAAAGGGGGTTTACAAATCTTGTCACTTATAAAGTTTTTTAATTTTGATGATGTACTTAAATTAGAAAAAGTTTGGTCTTAAATTACAAAAGTTTCAAGAGAAATGTTCCGTTATGCACTAGGTCTCTGTGTGCACTCGGCCTTCCCGCATTTGTATCGACGATCCGAACCGTTCACATTGATCGATACGTCTAAATTAGTTTAAATATGTAAAATCAAATTATTTGAAATTTATTTGCCCATCCATCATGTGATTATAAAAAACAACGATTTTCAGGCATACAATTTTGTAACACTTTAATCGATGGGTAAATGAATTTCAAATGATTTAATTTTACATATTTAGACTAATTTATATGTGTAGATTAATGTGAACGGTTCGGATCATCAATACAAAGGCGAGAAGGTCAATTGCACACGAGTACACACAGAGGTCTAGTGCACAACGAAACATTACCCAAAGTTTCAATCTTAAAAGTTTACTGGATGGAATGGAAATTTTGCATTCTTATATTTTTGAGTTTTCGCATGAATTAGAAGATTGCTAATGAAGCTCCAATCTGAAACCAACGGTTTAACAACCCGGTTCAGTGGCTTCTTCTGCTAGTTGTATCTACCTCCACATGTTTTTCTCCAACTTGTATGCCCCTCAAAGGCATAACCTAATAGGCGTTAACACGAAGGCGTCACCCTCTGCACGAAGTCCACCTATCTCGAGCCACTCTCCACCTAGCGACGATATTCGAACATTGCAGTCTCGCTTTAGTGATTCTAGTGGCGGTGAACTAGATAATACTTTTGGAACGCAAGTTTTCAAAACACTAGCACAAGTTTTCCCATTCCAACAAAGCTAATACAGGTTGTGCTGACTTTGCCCAACCCCATCTTACCCTTCATCACCTTACGACACCTTTTCCAAAATAATAGAACTCCACATTGAGATGTGTACTTGCAGCCTTGTGCTTCCAGAGTTCTCCCGGATATCAGGTTTTGTTTCAATAAAATAATATACATAGCCTTCTCCAATGTGTACCCCTTTCTGTTTGTCATCTCGAAATCAACTATTCTCTCACATATTACTTATCATCAATCATCGTTCTCACACAACAATATGATGTAGACTTGTAAGTAGAAATCATCTTCCTCTCAAGAGAAAATATGAAAAGAATTATCTGAATAAAGAAACCAACCATAATCCACATCTAAAGAACTTGAAACAGGAAGACAGTCTAAGTTATCATCTGATTCAGTGGCGCTGACAATGTTGGCACCCCTCTAATTCAACCACTTGCAACAGTCTCTCTTGTAATGCTCAATGACTTTGCAACGGTGGCAGTGGACCTCATCCTTATTTGCACTTTTTCTTTCAATCGAAGTAACATCCATCACTAGACAATTTGTAGAAGTAAACACCGATTTCAGACTCTCCTTCCTAAATGCATCATTCTTCAAGCCCTCGATCATTCCTGCCACCAAATTTTTTTCCTTGACAGAGTTTCTTTCTAACATGGTGGTTATCAGGGTGGATAAATTTGGCCATAAATATATCAAGTTGGATAATTTTGAATCATCTTCGTTAATCAAAGTTTTAAATCTCAAATTTCGGACTCATCTCGGCAAGGAGTGCTTTGTCTCAGATAGGAGATATAGGAGGAGATGATGGAAACTTGTGATCATCTTGGATGTTCATTATGAACACTCAAATAAACATATTTTTTTTTACTAAACAAGATATTATATGTTCTACATGTCATTTATCATATAAATAATGTATAATGTAACTAATGATGTGAATCAATCACGGTAAATATTTGCAGAATTTAATAACAATATAAAAGAGAATGTAATATAAGTATATAAATAAATTAAATTTCCATTGATTAGAAAAAATGTATTAGCTAGTAGACTTATCTGACTTTGCATGTACACAAACAATAGAGAGACGAAATCCTTACATTATCTTAGCTTAAGGTCCATATTGAAAGACTTATATGCAAAAAGTAAAACACAAAAAGTTATATTCACAATAATATTAGTCTCTATTTCAATAATATTTCAACCAATATTTTGGCAATTTCGACAGAAGTCTACACATTTCGGTCCAAAATGATATGGAGTATAAAATATGTGATTTCGTATTGACAAACTAGCCGAAGCGAAATTTCGGCCAAAATTCCGGCCGTATCAACTGAAATTTGAAACAATGGCGTTAATCGCCATCGGTTCAGGTAACTTAGCATTGAACTCCACTATATGACATAGAAGAGTGATATTTTCCTTCATTGAGAAACCCGACAACTTTCTCTTCTAGTCATTTGATCCTACAACGGCGATTCCGACTAGTAAGTTTTGAGTCTCGCCCAAAGACTCGCCACGCCTCTTCTCTCCACGAGGTTGCACCTGACGTCGCTCATGCTTTTGAATAAATCTCCTGCTTTGTGCCGATTGATTTTCATTTATCTCCTTCTAGGGCTAGATCCAAGCTCTGTCGAACCAATGCTTCATGCATGTCCACCTTCCAGACATCAAAGTTTATCTTACTGTCGAATCGCTTGATCTTCGTGAATTGATCCGCCATCTTCTCCAAGGTACTCGAAAAAACCCACGAACCTACTGCTCTGATACCAATTATTAGGATTTCCTGCTGAATTTATGCGACGTGAACCCTACAAACTACTAAGCAAAATAATAGATCAAACTAAACACACCAAAGCACACAATTTTGTCCCGATTTGGCTACACCTAATCCGGAGAAAAAATAACCGAGATGATATTCAACTAGAGAAGATATAAGAGTTACAACCACTCTCACTAAGAACCTATCTATCTCTCAAGCCTCATCAGAAGATACTTGTTGTTCACAATTGAAGTCTCTCAAACTCTCTTCAGTGAAATACTCTCTTATCTGTCAAAGGAGGCCGTTACAAAGTATATATGGAGATCTAAAGAAATCCTAGTTTGTTGTCTTTGATATAATAACCATCCGATGTATCATAAGTTGATAACCATACGATAAGAGTCGTACGATCGTTCTTGGAGAAGTCGTCGGACTCCAAGATAGATTAACCAAGCCCAGGACCATTTGCTGTCTGCCTGCATATTGCAGTCGACTGTCGCATTGGGCAGTTGAATGTAATGCTTTAACTCAAAACAGAGAGCAGGCAGTCGACTACCAGCCGACTGTTGCTGATGTTACCTCTGTTTGCTGCTGTGGCTGCCCTCCTTCATCTATAGATGCTTTGAACCTCTATTTGCATTCCCCGTCTTCGTTTCTCATCGAACATAGTATGCAAGACATAAACTCAATAGATAATCACTTGAAATTTGGACAGGTAATGGGCAAGGCTACACCCATTTACTCGTGGTTAAGGGTAATGGAGATTTTCTTATCCATTCAAAGATGCGTATGGTATAAATATAAAATATGTATCCGTTTAAGAAAATATGGTAGGGTAAAGACAATAGTTTAAATATATCCATTTATTTGTTCTACCGGTTAGACTTACTAAGGATCCATTTGGCATTGATGTGGGCCAAAAGTGCAGTGCAGGAACCATAACTGTTTGGCAATAACAGTTATAAAACCGTTTGTCCGGTTGACAAAAAGTATTTTTTATATAAATATGTGTTTGGTTATTTCTTTCAGAAAACTGCCGCCGTGAGGTTATTAAAATTATATAATAATAACAATTTAAAATTCTATTGTAAAAGAATTGACATGTTAAAGAATTTAAAATTTCTTACACTTTTTTCAATTTAAATATTTCTAATTAATTGCATAAATTTAATAATTATTTTTTCTATATTTTAATCACATAAGAAAACTGTAATGTTGACATAAATTGAATTATAAAATTTGCGTTAGATCTTTCTTTTTGCGATGAAGAACAAAGTGGCCGCAGAAGGAATATGAGAGGAAGAAAAAAAACGAACGTGAATTATTTTATTTATGAGACAAAAATAAGATGTACAAATATATCTTCTTATTTGTTTTCAAATTAAATTATTTATTTTGATATTTTAGTGTGATTTAGGTTTTAAAAAAGAGTTCCCCCACTCATTTTTTTTGTTGAGTCAAAATTACTGTAACCGTAGCCTGCCTCGAACCTTAGACCTCCCCTTTAAAAAGAGCTTCTTCAGAAGTACCTCAAATTAGCCCGGTAGAATTTTAGAGAGAAAATTGAGGTTTTGAAAATCTCTGACCCAAACGATTTTTTAAATTTTTTTTTACCAAACACTTATTTTTTAACTCAAATTGTTTTTAGTCCTTTAAATGAGTTTTTGGGCTTAACACCATTTTAACTCAAATAATTTTATGTTTGGACATTATTAGGTACTAGTAATTTACACGTGTGATGCACGCTTATAAATATATATAGATTTTTAAAAATTCCGACGTGATCTGACATTGAACCTAAGATCTCATTTATATTAGTTATGCATGTGCATTGCACGTATTTGTTGGGTTACAATGAACGTGTTTATTTGGTGACAAACTCATAGTAGAGATTGTTGAATCTAAATTATCAAATGACCCCTCTCTCTCTCTTTTTCTAACATCATTAGGTATTGTTCATGTGTTCATGATGGTGGTGATAAAAAAGAGAGCCGCTAACTTTGGACTAGGAACAACACAAAGTGTGCTAAAATTTGGATGTGAGGGTAAAGATGAATAATTAAAAGTGGGTGGGTTGAGTTGAGACTTTGGTGGAGATTGATAGAATCATAGAATAGAGAGTGAATGGGAATGCTTCAAATCCCAATTTGGGAAGAAGTGGGGAGCTAGCTATGGGTTAAAGAGTAAGAGAATGATACAAGGAGGTTAACAATTTTGAGATCCTAAGTTCATGGGTAATTATGATTCTCCTTAGTGTACGTGCATCCATGATATCAGTAATTGTAGTGGCGACTCACTCACAGATATTGGTCATACCAAGAAGTTCATGCCTTACGACCGACCGCCCGCGGGGTTTATTGTATATCTAACAATTCACAGATATTGTTCCTACAGCTATGTATGTACACACGACTGTGGCCTACAATTGTATGTGCTTTGGGGTAGAAGACTTCAGTCCAATTGTTGATTTGTCTATATGGTTTGTAAATTTGATTCCCTTAGCTTCCATCCATATCGGTTTCGGTTTTTTGATGCTCTGCTGCTTCTAGTAATTCTCTCTAGTCCGGTTTTACAAAGTGTCACCCGTACATAAATCAACCAGGACAAAACCGTGGTGAGGTGCGCACGCCGCGTGCAAAGTTTGAATGCCTTACTGCATGCATGCATGCATACACCAGCTAGCTAGGTATCAGCTGACTAAATCTAAAATCACTTAAAGGATCTCCTAAAAGCCAAAAGGTGAAGTGTAGTTTCACTCTCACCATGGCCACATCCATCTGAAAAGGTTACTTTTGGAAAGAACGATCTAGACAAAGTGCAAGCATGCAGGCGACAAGGACCAAACATATCATTCAATTGCTTTCGAGATGGTGAAATGGAAACAACAGATCGACCACCAACCTACCTACCTTTTCCTCCACCACTTTAATTTGTCTTTTGGGCTAAAGGTTGAGGTCATCGATCCTCTTAACAATTCATATGCATGCAGGGGAGAAGCAGGCAAGCAGGCAGCAGCATATGATCGAAAACGTATTACCAAAGAAAAAGTTACAATACCAATTGAGTCATCGTCGTCACAGATTATCGATCATTGTCATCTACCGGATCAGTCATTAAGTCATATACTGCAGATTCAATTCACGATGTAGTGTGAAAATATACTACTAATATTAATTTATAGCAAGTTAATTAATAGATGCGGAAACGAGGCAGAAAAATGTAAAGAAATCATCAGACAAACAGAGCGAGCGAGCAAGCAAGCAAGGAGTTACTGATCATATCCTGCACCAATTTCTTCGTGATATCACCTGTTATAGATTGAAGCAAATACAAAAAAGGGGGTAATGGTAATTGATTGCTCTTAACATGATCGATCCGGTTCTTCAAGTAGACAAGAATTTTCTGAACTACACTAAGTTCCCTAACATCAAACTCTATATTTATTTATATATATATTATGAAAAGTCATGGAAAAATGCTATGAGGAAGCTTACTTTGACAATCGATAAGCGAATTTACACTTACAGGTAACAAATTCATACTATAAATCAAAGATGGATGCATTCTGAAGCCAGCCAGCCAGCCAGCCAGATGCCCGCTGACTACCGGACCAAGTCATATGAAGTCTCGTCCATTTGCATCATCAAGCTCGTCTTCGAATGCTAGCTTTGCTACTCCTCAAGTCAAGTACGATTCCGACACACCCCAAGTACTATAGGATTCCATATGTTTTCCTATACATGTGTTATACCCCCCTGTAGGCTTGGCTTAATAGAAAGAGAAAGAAAACACACAAAGTGATCTTCTCACAAGGAGAAAGAAAGTGAGATCGAGAGAGATTGAAAGAGACCACAGAAAGTATGAGAGAAAGAAACATGTAAGTTAGCTCCTTAATTAAAAGCATGCACATAAAATATATCCACACCATTTTGCACCCTTGTGCGCATATGCACATACAATATATATATATATATTTATATAGGTATGATGATCCTAATTCCTACCACCAACTGTACAATGTCGATCTATACCCCAAAAATGCCTATACATGCATCAAATAAATCTACATATATACACACACACACAGAGGTGAACAAGCTTGCTTAATTTCCGAATCAAGCACATGAAGCTAGCACTTGTGTCACTTAAGTTTGAAGCAACAATTCCACTCAAGAGCTACACCAAAGTGGGTCTCACTCATACTTTAATCATCTCAGATTATATATGTCTGACACCCTTACCTTAGAGAAGCCATTCATGTTTTTCGGCTTGATGTGTGTTAATTTGTTTCAATTTTTTATTTTTTTTAACTGACTGAATAAATTATAAGCTGATGCAAGCATAATTTGAACATCAAGAGCTTTCAAGATTTTCATTTAAAGTACTTGGGTTGTTCACTTCCAAGTAATTTCAATTGAAAGCTCTATGCTCAAATTTTTTTTTTTTGTTGTTGTTTTTAACTGGCTGAATAGATTATAACCTGATGCAAGCAGAATTTGAACATCAAGAGCTTTTACTCTCTTAAATGCTGCTGCTGCTACTACAACAACAACACTTGCGATCAAGATTTTCATTTAAAGTACTTGGGTTGTTCACTTCCAAGTAATTTCAATTGAAAGCTCCATGCTCATTGCTCCCAACCAAAACATATATAAATTAAATTAAAATAAACAAAATAAATAAATTGAACTCACTAACAACTTCCTAGATTACTAATCATAGTTGGCATTAATTTCTAAACCTACACAATTTCACTCTTTATGATTATAATATTATTAATTTAAAAAAAAAGAAACTATTAAATAAATAACACTAAAATAATGGGCCAAATCGAAATCTGAATTTGGGGCTGATTCGATTGGATTCGATTTGAAATCGAGAAAATTACCTGGAACTGTTGGTGTACTCGTAGAGCTTCCCCTTGGTGGAGAAGATGATGAGGCCGACGTCGGCGTCGCAGAGCACCGCCAGCTCGTTCGCCTTCTTTAGCAGGCCGCTCCGCCGCTTTGAGAAGCTGACCTGCCGTCTCGTCTTGTCCTCGATTCGCCGGAGCTCCACTCTCCCTCTCCCCATTTTTTTATTTTCTTTTTTATTTTCTTTTTAATTTTTCTTGCTGAAAAATATCTGAGGAGATATTTCTATCTTTGGATTTCTATCTTGGGATTTTGATTGCTTTATTTGGGTTGGTTTCTTGATTTATTGGGGGTGATAGAGATTCCGGTCAGTATTGTATTGTGGGCAGGGCAGTGTGGGGCCCACGTAGGGCGGTAGACATATATTCTTTTTTAATTGATTTTTTCAGTACATCCCTGTTTTGACTATTTTTTTTTATAAAATCAATCCTCCATTCCTTCCTTTTTGGCTTGTTTAGAGCATCTGTTGTAGTCGTTCTAAGCTAAATTTTGGGTATTTGACTTTTGAAAATAGAAAATATAGCTCCGCGCTGTAGTCGTTGAAAGTTAAAATATGGCCGGACGATCGATTATCTCTCGTCCAAAATTTTATAAAAAATTTTTTCTTTTTTTTAGCACTAAAAGATAAAAAAAAAAGGAAAATAGCCTGGGACGGTAGTAGTTAATCTACCGTCCTCTGGCTGTTTTGGCATCTAGCGGCTTTTGGAAATAACGGTGTATAATGCTTCGTCTCTGATTTTTTTTTTTTCTTCCCTTTTTCAAACGGGATTTAATCCTTCGTCCTAACTCACTTTTTGCACGTCTACCCTACGAGACGAAATTTAATCTTTCGTCTCTACCGACGGACGAAAGATTATAGGTCGTTAGCTATATTTTGCATTTTGCCAAATCATCTGCTATATTTGGCCAGGAACTGTTCATCGTACACCCAAATTTTGCAAATTTGGACGACGACTGCAGCTCTTTTTTTGAAAATTTTTCCAAAATTTGGGTATTTGGCCCACGACTGTGGATGCTCTTAGAGCATCCACTGTCGTTGGCTAAAAACTCAAAAATTAGAAATAGCTTTAGGAATGTGTCATATAGTCGTTCGCGAAAAACTCAAAATTTAGAATAGAAATGTACATTAGGCTGCTAAAATTAGGAGCCGATTTAGACGATTGCTAAATATAAGAGGACAGAGGATGTTCATCCGTTTGAGCCGTTTCAATTCGATTTTTAATAAAAATTTAAAAAACGGATGAAGTTGTTCCGTCTATTCGTTAATTTGATTTTTAATATATAAAATTAATTTATTAAATAGGTAAAGTTTATTATATAAAAAAAAATTGGGAAAGTGAGAGACGGATGAAGTTCATCCGTCCCTCACTTTTGCTAAACAGTATTTATGGATGACATTTACCCTTTTACCCTAAGGTATAACCGTAGTGTATCCAACTATACAATGGCTTCAGAATTTTATTTTTAAAGGTGAAGGGTATTATCGTAATTTGCTAAAGGTGACAAAATAAAATTAAAAAAAAAATCTAGTGAATGTGCCAGACGGATGAATCTGTCTGGCACTGTTCACTTTAATTTTTTTATTTATTAAATGAATTTTAAAAAAAAGTAAAATAGCAACGGAGGATGTTGCTCCGTCCTTGACATAAAACGGATGAAGAAGTACCGTCAACTCATTTTTTTAATTAAAAATTTAAAAAAAGGTTAGACGGATGAACAAGATCCGTTCAATACTATATTTTTTTAAAAATTAGAAATAACAATAGCAGCGGCATTTTCTAAAAGCTAAATTCTCATTGCTAAAATTATAATAGCTTTAGCAAACGATAGTGGGTGCTCTTAGGAAGCCCAAAAAAAATTTGACACTTCAAACACGATACTGGTTTATATGTAGGGGTATATATAAAATGAAAAGGATGGTCTAGTACTACTTTATTTCGTTAATTCATCATTAATAAAATGATGACGGGGTAAAGTAATCTTTATTTTCAAAAAAAAATTAAAATGAAAAGGTCGGTCCATCGTCTGTCCGAGTCTGGTTTAAAAAATAATTCGACCGTGGACCGTCCGAACTGTAATACGAACCGAACTTGAACAAATTATTAGGTCCGATGTTTTACCGAGCTTAAGTCCGTTCAAGTATTATTGCGGTCCGATGCTTTACCGAACTGAGTCTGGACAATAAAAAATTTGTTCGAACTGGACCGAGCTGGATATAAGCCCCTCCGAATAGAATTTCGGTCCGAGCTTAAACATATAGTTGTCCAGTCCTGTCTGGTCCGATTTACAACCCTATTTATATGGTAGATGCGAAGGTTCTTTGGTTGATCTGTGACCCTTGGATGCCGAGGCAGCTTCCACGACTTCGAGAAATAGCGATAATCACCAGCTAAGGCTAGAATTTTTTCCCAAACCGACCTATTTTTTGAAAGTTTTTCCCAAACCGACCTACTTTTTTTTTTTAATTTCCAAACCACCACTCTTTAGTGAAAACTAACTTGGTTTTTCAAAGACCGAGTGTTAGTATTAAAATTTTCGAATTCTAACACTCGGTCTTTGAAAAACCGAGTTATTTTTCACTAAACTCGGTCTTTCAAAAACCGCACAGCCATTTTGGTAAATACTTTCGAAAGTGGACTAGTTTGGTAAATCCTTTCAAAAAGTTGATTATTTTAGTAAAAACTTTCAGAGTTAACTATAATTATTATAGTGAATATTATTGACCAAGGTGAGTTCTTGTCCTTCATTTAGGTGCATATTTCTCTCCACTAGTCACTGAGAAATAATTGCATATTGTTCTTTGATTAACCGACTGAAATATTTACTGTTGCAGATCCTATCTCTCAATTCTTATCTACTGGTGTGATGGGTGTTGTCCTAAATCTAGAAAGAAAAGCATTATTGGGTCTAAAATCATAACATGCACGTGTTTAAAATTTTCAAGATCGTCTAAGCTAATTTTCTTAGTAAAACTCTATACTTTGTATGGTCTTTTTATTTTTTCATCTTTTGTTGTTATCTATTTGCCTTTTTATTACCAGGTTAATAGCTGAAAAATAAGAATACAATGATGCAGGTTATTTATTTTTCTAGTTGTAATCTATACAAAATATTATTCTAACTCACTTTTGGTTCAAATATTTTTCTAATTTTTTCTTTTTAAAAAAAAAAAAAAAAAGATAGCAAATATAGGAGGCAACTTCCCACTCATTCTCCATCCAAATTTTGAAGTGCAATTATATTTCTTAATCAAACCTTAAAAAACATGCATTATTGTATATATGTAATCGGGAGAATTTTTTTTCAAAAATAGTTCTCATAATTGTTCACTTTTCAAAAATTATGTGCAATGTATTATTACAGTGTTATATTTAAAAATTATGTATAATACAGTGGTAATTATGGAATTTGAATCCTCTTGGTGAATAATTCACTAGAGACGTTCACTGGCCCATTTAACCATACATCTTGCATCAAAATGTGTGGCCTCTGTTATGATCAACAAATGATCAACAAGATGTGTGGTTAGATGGGCGACTCTAGTGAATTAGTATTTCACTGGATATGATTCAAATCCGTAATTGTGGTACATTAGTGCCATTGTTTCACATGTTCTTCAACATAATTTTCAATTTATATTATTTTGCTTGGTTAGTTAAAACTTAAAAGTGGCCATTTTGAATATCAGTATTGCTGCTTTATTTTCTTTATTATTAAGCCACTATTACTTACACTTTCCTATATTTTTATTTTGCAAGTGTTATTTTCAGGGTCATAATATTGTGTTATCTTGAATAGAAAATTTTGCCGTACTGACCCACTTTTTGAATTATTCACCAAGAGTGTATGGTTAAAGAGGATGACTACACATACATGAATTTTTATTCCAAACATACATTATAAATGCATTCGGCCCACTTCTCACTAAAAGACAATGTTTTAACATTGTCCTTTGGTGAGAAGTGTCCCCCATTACATTTATAATGTATGTTTGGAGTAAAAACTCATGTATGTCTAGCATTTTGCATGGTTAAATGGGCCAGTGAACGTCTCTAGTGAATTATTCACCAAGAGGATTCAAATTCCATAATTACCACTGTATTACACATAATTTTTAAATATAACACTATGCAATAATACATTGCATATAATTTTTGAAAAGTGAACAATTATGAGGACTATTTTTGGAAAAAAAATTCTCCCTATAACATATATACAATATTGCATGTTTTTTAAGGTTTGATTAAGAAATATAATTGCACTTCAAAATTTGGATGGAGAAGGAGTGGGAAGTTGCCTCCTATATTTGCTATCCTTTTTTTTTGTTTGTTTTAAAAAAAAAATTAGAAAAATACTTGAACCAAAAGTGAGTTAGAATAATATATTGTATAGATTACAACTAGAAAAATAAATAACCTGCATCATTGCATCCTTATTTTTCAGATATTAACCTAGTAATAAAAAGGCAAATAGATAACAACAAAAGATGAAAAAATAAAAAGACCATACAAAGTATAGAGTTTTACTAAGGAAATTAGCTCAGACGATTTTGAAAATTTTAAACACGTGCATGTTATGATTTTAGACCCAATAATATTTTTCTTTCTAGATTTAGGACAACACCCATCACACTAGTAGATAAGAATTAAGAGGTAGGATCTGCAGCAGCAAATATTTCAGTCGGTTAATCAAAGAACAAGATGAAATTATTTCTCAGTGACTAGTGGAGAGAAATATGCACCTAAATGAAGGACAAGAACTCACATTGGTCAATAATATTCACTATAATAATTATAGTTAATTCTAAAAGTTTTTACCAAAATAATCCACTTTTTGAAAGTATTTACCAAAATGGCCCACTTTCGAAAGTATTTACCAAAATGAATGTGCGGTCTTTGAAAGACCGAGTTTAGTAAAAAAATAACTCGGTTTTTCAAAGACCGAGTGTTAGAATTCGAAAAATTCAATACTGACACTCGGTCTTTGAAAAACCGAGTTAGTTTTCACTAAACTCGGTCTTTCAAAGACCGAGTGGGTCGTTTGGAGAATTAAAAAAAAAAATTTCAAAAAATAGGTCGGTTTGGGAAAAAAATCCTAAGGCTAAGGCATGGATGCAGACAACCATGAGGTTTGTCTAGAAGTAGCTATCCTTGAAGGAAACGATTGACGAGTAAGATACATGTTTAACAAATGAGGATGCTAAAGTGGGTGATTAGAAACTACAATAATAAAAAGTAATTGCTCAAGGTTGTCCGAGTACATACAACGAAAAGTTGATGGGAGCCCAAGTTATAAAAATTAATTGAATGGAATTGATTAAGATGGTTTCCATTTTTGATATATACAGAAGATCAATAAGAGCATCCACAGTGATGTTTCTCATTTTGCCAAAAATAGCTACAACAGTAATAGCAAATAGGATCGATCGCTGCAGTGGTTGTTTGCTACATTGTTCGCATTTTGCCAAAAATTAAGTGGGACGGTATATGATATACCGTCTCACAAAAAAGAAAACCTCTGAGGAGTTTTTTAAAATAAAAAAAACCTCTCAGACGGGATATGATCTCTTGTCTGATCTCAGACGGGATATCAGATATCCCGTCCTTTATAATTTGAGAATGGGTATTCTGTTTCTCATATATGAGAAACGAATATAGCACATTTGCTAAAAATTGGCAAAATGAGAAACCATTACAGATGATCGTTTCTTATAAAATGACAATTTGCCAATTATAAGAAACCACTGTGGATGCTCTAACCCACGAGTTAGAAAAATAGATTAAATGAAAGTTTAAGGGGAAAGAAATTGAGGAGTGGTCTAACTCAAACGAACTTGGTTGCAGCTATTATTACTAGTAATTTACACGTGCGATGCACGTTTTAATAATTTCAAAAAATAAAAATAAAAATTCTGACATAGGAAAGATTTGAATCGGAAACTTCCTTTACATTAATTATATACGTGTGTTGTACATGTTGGTAGAATTACAAATTAATAAATGACACTAAGGTTTTCTCCCATTATAATATTGGAGATTAGAGATAAATTTAGTATAGGAATCGTATAGTTGGCCCCAAAGCATTGAGATTTAGAATTTTTTGTTGTTGTTTATTTAGAATATGAAACGGTGTTTGGGTTTCGATTGAACAAAACTAGTCAATGGGTCGAATTGAAAAGTATAGGGAATAAGGGTCTTGGGGGGTAATTTTCCCTTGTGTTTAATATCTATATTATTGACATGTGGGCCAGTAGTCATGTGACACTTGTCCATCTCGGAAATAGTGGGTCGTAGGATCTGGAGCATGTACGTCAGCACCAGCTCGATAAATAAAGCAAAACAATTGTTCCCATAAATAGGCAGGCCAAGAATACTTTGCAAGAGGAAATCAATCCTATGGAGCGGCTTCTCCATATAATTCCTATAGGGATAATAACACTCTTAACTCTTAAGTCATAACTGGACGGGGATGGACTTGTTTTCAAGATACGTGCCACATGGATGATCTACTTAAAATTTGGACATGCTTTGAGATGTGTGCTCCTTTCGTGCAGATGTAGATGTCATGCATATACTTTTTAGAAAGAGTACTTTGTTCTTTCTTTTGTCCCCTTGCTTTCTACATATTTGAACAATATTTTGTTGTATGTAGCTAAAAGAATCAAAAAATTTTGAAATTCAGAGGTAGCTCGAGGTCGAGGTATTAAATCTGGTTACTTGGAGATGGATTTAACAAGAAAGTTAATAAAAATGACGTAATGTTAGAATACAATACAAGTACAATTTTTCTCAACTCTTCTACAATTTCAAAGTCTCAGTTTAGTGGTGGGGACTTTAACCCGTCGCGTATTGTTCAAGTCTCGGTCCACAATTTGTTGAGTATTTATCTCGTACCTGAGGTGACGTGTTAACAAGAGCAATTTTTCTCAACCCTTCTACAACTTTAAAGTTTTAGCTTAGTGGTAGAATTGGGATGAATGAAGAGAAAATACAAGAGAAAATAACTTGGCAAATATGCAACATTAACTTCTTTGCTACAAGAGAAAATACTAGTGAAGTGTTCCATTCACTGGTTAAACCATATATAACATAACATATAAGAAATTTTCGTGTATGTTTGGATATATAGGATTGTTATTTATCCATTTTGATTTTTTTTATAAATGTGCAATGGGGAGATAAAGTGGAGATAAAAGAAATGATTAGCTTGGTTTAGAGTTTTGAAAACTTCATGTATTTCATTTTGGTTGAAATAATAATAAAAGATATTTAAATTGCAAATTGAGTCTCAGACAAACAAATGTTTAGATTATTGATAATGTAGATACCTTTACACGTGCATTTGCGTTACCATTGTATTTAGACATGCTCATAGTGGTTATGGGATTAGAGTAAGCTCTATAAAACCTATATGATAATGTCCCATAACTATTACAAGTATCTAAAGGTGGTGTTGAAGTTAAAGAAAAACTTTAAGTAGTGTTTCTAACAAACTATATGCATTTCAGGTAAGTTCAAGCTAATGATCAAGAAGACTATGATTGAGCTTAAAGGTATATATATATACTGCTTCCTCATATAATATGTTTGTTACTTCAGTTAATTTGCTGGACCTCCAAAACTATTTTATATAATCAAACCAGGTGCACCGTTCCGAAGACGTGTCGTAGGCACGTGTCAACGGCCAAACCTAGTATATCTATATAATAAAACACAAAGAAAGCTATCAAGTGGCTCTCCTTCAATCCCCCAAAAATCAAAGGCCCACATCTAACTTCACAAAACACAATTTCCCCAAATCCCCAAAACAACTCATTCATTTATTTAATTTTCTCTCTCTCTCTCTCTTCATTTATTTAAATCTCCTGCTTCCGATAAGATCTCCAGCTCCCCAGTTCTTAATAGACTTACTCTATATATATATATATATGGACTTTTATACCCCACTTTATAATTATTTTTCACCATATACTAATGAAAATATAGACTTTTATTTACAACTAATTACTGTCATACTATTCAAATTTCAGCTATATAATTGTTGATTTACTGTTAACATGACTTTTCATATGCTGTATCGTTTTAAAGACGTACCGTAGGCACATGGCCACGAGCAAATCTAGTATGTATATATATGCTATTTTTGTGAGGACACTTTAAGATCTACGATGCTTATGACCCTATAATAATGAGACGCTGAAGA
Organism: Hemerocallis citrina; assembly: GCA_017893485.1. NCBI lineage: Eukaryota > Viridiplantae > Streptophyta > Magnoliopsida > Asparagales > Asphodelaceae > Hemerocallis > Hemerocallis citrina. Next base: position 308,911,232 of record CM030361.1, read on the forward strand.
TTGGGTTGGAGAATGTCAACTTTTAATTAAAGAAGAAAGTTTGATGATAAGTTAATAAAATTAAATGATTGGATATTTCCATGTCAAAATCATGGACTCTTATTCTAATAAGAGTGCACATCAATTTCAATTGCCCCCACCAAATTACTTATATATCAATATTTTTGTTAGCAAATGTATCCGCAATCATAAGCAAAAAAAACATTGAGGATGAGGATGACAACTCTTTGGGCCTGCAAAATTGTTGGGCCACAGTTGGTAGTTTGGGCTTGCTGCATTTTTATGGGCAAGTGCATGTTTGGGCACTCGGGCTTCAAGTTTGGGCCTTGTCGTTTTGTTTTGTGCTCTCTTTCTTACCGAACTACTAATTGTTTCTTGTTTCATTAATGTTTCTTAATGTGCTTCCTTCTCGGTCCAAACAATTTGTCTAAGTTCCTCCTCGGTTCCAACAATTTTATTGCAAACTACATGACAATCAACCTCATTATGCTTCGTTCGTTTATGAAAGACATAATTTGATGTAATATAGAATGCAACATGATTATCATACTGCAACCCCATTAAGCTAGATTGTACTACTCCCAAAAAAGCTTACAAGTAATATTAGCAAGAGCTCTATACTCTGATTCTGCACTTGATCCCGACATCACCAGCCGCTTCTTACTTTTCCAAGATACTAGATTCCCGCCTACAAACATGCAATACCCGGTTGTATATCTTTTAGAAGTTGGACATCTTGCCCAATCTGCACAAGCAAATTCAGCTATTTGACAACGTCTTCCATCTATGTAAATCAAACATCGACCTGGAGCACTTCTCTAACACTGAATAGTTCTACATACTGCATTTATATGAGTAGTGAGAGGAGCTATCATAAACTGATCGATTATGCTAACAAAATATGCAATATCAGAACGAGTAACTGTAAAATAATTTAACTTGCCAACTAACCTTCTATATCTATCTGTTCGGGTCTTTTAACAATTCACTCTGATATGATAGTAACTTAGAATTAGGATTTATTGGAGTTGATGATGTACAACACTTCAACATTCTGCATTCAGTTAAAATATCCAAAATATACTTCCTCTGTGTGAGACAAATTGCCCTGTGTAGATCTAGCTACCTCGATGCTAATAAAATATTTCAACTACCCCAAGTCCTTGATCTAAAATTGTCGTTGAAGATATGGCATCAACCCTTGGATACCAACTGCATAATCTCATGTGATTACAATATTATCCACATATACAACTAGTAAAATTTGTTTACCCTTCTTGTGACGACATAAAACTGAGTGATCACTGTGACTGTTTTGCATGCCAAAATTTCTCACCACAACTACAAATTTATCAAACCATGCTCTATGAGACTGTTTAAGACCATACAAAGATCATTTTAAACCAAAAATTTTATTTCTTTCTTTAACAAAATTGAGGGGCTGTTTCATGTAACACTTCTCGTTATTAACATCATTAAGAAATGCGTTCTTGACATCAAGTTGATACAAATGTCAATGATAGCGAGCTGCCAAAGAAATAAACAGAAGTGATATTTGCCACAGGAGAAAAAATTTAATAATTATCTATCCCATATTGTTGAGAATAACCTTTAGCAACCAATCTTGCCTTTAATTGGGCCAACGAACCATCAAGATTAACTTTAAGAGTATACATCAACTTACAACCGACACAACGTTTATTCGATGGATGGTAAACCATATCCCAAGTACCATTTTTCTCAAGAGCTGTCATCTCTTTCCACATAGCATGGCTGTCAAGACTCAGTCGACTGAGCCTCTATCAGTCGACTGAGTTCACATAAGTCGACTGAGTTCACATAAGTCGACTGAATCCTATCATCAGTCGACTGAATAAGACTGCAACTACTGCAACAAAACTCTCGATACAGTCGACTGATATCACACTACAGTCGACCGTACGCAATCCGCAACAACCCCTAAAGATCTGCAACTGCGTCAACAACTCCAGAAGAATCAGCAACTGCGTCAACAACTCCAGAAGAATAGATCTGCAACTGCATCCCTAAAGGATAGGATCTGTAACCAATAAGATCTGATTTGATTTGTAAAAACTCTATATATACCATTATGTATCACCGGTTTAGGTGTGTAAGCCAATCAATAAAATTAACTTGGTATCAGAGCCTATCTGATCCTAAACCGAGCTTAACTTCCTCCAATCATGGTCACCCCTCAATCCGCTGCAACCAATATTGTATCCACAACACCATCTCCACTCCCACCAATCTAAGTTCACCATCTAATCTCCGTTAAGCTCGACAACAACAACTATCTTCTCTGGCTCACCCAATTTCGACCTCTTCTAAAGGGGTACGACCTCGAAGGATACGTCGATAGGAGCTTCCCTTGCCCCACACGCCTTCTCCCACAATCCACAGAGATTAATCCAGCTTATACCACCTGGAAGAAACAAGATCAAATTCTCCTAGGATGGTTATTATCATCCCTCTCCGAGTCAGTCCTGGCTCAAGTAGTTGGCCTTAGCACGTCTCGAGATGTCTGGAAATCACTCCGCAAACACTTCTCCTCCCAATCTCAGTCCAGGGTCTTGTATCTCAAACGCGAATTACAAAATATGTGCAAGGAAAACAAGTCAATGGCTGAATATTACCTCCATGCGAAACAACTCGGTGACAATCTTGCCGCCTCTGGCAATGCTATCTCAAACACTGATCTCCAGCACATGATGCTAGGTGGTCTTGACTCATCCTATGATCCCATTGTAACGGTGCTTACTGCAACCGCAGCCGATCTCCATATGGATGCCTTTTACTCAAACCTGTTAGCCTATGAGATGCGCTGGGAAGCTCAACATGCAACCTCCCCTCAGCCCATGGCAAACATTGCCCATCATGGCCCTTCGCATCCTAACAATCGCTACAACAACTCTCGGGACAGGTTCGGCTCTCAAGGTCAGAAGAATCGGCCTTTCAATAGAGCCCAAGGCCGCCCTCAACCAAATCGCAATCCCCAAGGACCATGCCAGCTCTGTGGCAGAAAGAACCACACTGCTATGGAATGTTGGTATCGCTTTGATCGCAATTTCACCGCCGCCTCTTCATCCAGCCCACCAACTGCATATGTTGCTGCCCCTGGATCACTCCTTAATGGTAATTGGTGCCCAGATAGTGGTGCTACACACCACTTAATCCCTGATCTGAACAATCTTCACATCAAGTCACAATATGATGGCCCTGATCAAATCAAAGTTGGCAATGGTAATACACTTTCTATTAAACATGTTGGTAAATCCTCCTTTTGCCTTAATAATCGAACTTTTCATTTCAATCAAATTTACCACGTACCATCTATCTCTACTAATCTATTATCTGTATCCAAATTCGGCATTGACAACAAAGTATTTTTTGAATTTCACCCATTCTCTTTTATTGTGAAGGATCAGGAAACGGGGACACCGCTGTTGCACGGTACGAATAAAGGAGGATTGTATCACTTTGTCGACAAGACAACCAGTTCTCTTTCTGCTTTTCAATCAGAGTCATTTTCATTGTGGCATCACCGGCTTGGCCATCCGATGCTAAAAACTGTCAATAAAATTGTGTCAACCTACTCATTGCCAGTAGAAAATAAATCCACATTGTTTTGTCATGCTTATCGTGTTAGCAAGAATCACAAATTGCCCTTTTCATTGAGTTCCACAATTTATAAAGAACCATTACAACTAATTGTATCAGATTTGTGGGGCCCTGCTCCAATGCTTTCTAGAAATGGTTCTCGATATTATTTACTGTTAATGGATGCATTCAGTAGATACACATCGGTCTATCCCCTATCTCACAAAAGTGATGCTTTTACTGTCTTCAAACAGTTTAAGTTACAAATTAAAAATCTCACTGGCGAAAAGATAAGAACTTTTCAAACCGACAATGGAACTGAATTCAAGAAATTCACACTCTTTCTTCTCCAAAGTGGTGTTGTCCATCGCTTTACATGTCCACACACCTCAGCTCAAAATGGATGAGCAGAGAGACGCCATAGACATGTTGTTGAGTCTGGTCTCTCTCTCTTAAACCATGCATCAATGCCCTTAACATTTTGGGCTGATGCCTTTGTTACTAGTTGCTACCTCATAAATCGTCTACCATCCTCACCACTAAAAGGTCAAACTCCCCATGAACTGTTTTTTGGTTCCACACCAGACTACAATGCCTTAAAATCCTTTGGGTGTCTTTGCTACCCATATCTCAGACCCTATGCATCAAATAAATTAGATAAAAGATCCCTTGACTGTGTCTTTATTGGCTATTCTAGCACTCAAAAAGGATACATATGCTATCATCGACCATCCCAAAGAATATACATCTCTCGTCACGTCGACTTTGAAGAAACAATCTTTCCCTATTCGGCAGTGCACAGCAACCCCACCAATGTAAGTACTACTTCTGCATCCTCTGCACCTTTACAAACCACATCAATTTTACCCACTCTACAAGCATCTCACATACCCCCTTTAGCAAATAACCCACCTACAATTAACCCACTTCAATCTCCCTCTCCCTACTCTCAACCGACACCTACTGCTCCACCTCTCTCGGTACAGTCGACTGCTAGCACACTACAGTCGACTGTACCCAATCCTCCTTCACAAGAACCCGTTCCCCAACATCATATGATTACTAGGGCAAAAGGTGGTATACGTAAACCTGTTAATAGATTATGTTTGCATGCCACTAAACACCCTTTGCAGGATGCAGAATTAGAGGAACCAACCTACTTCTCACAAGCACAGAGCCATCCTCAATGGCATCGTGCTATGGATGATGAGATCAATGCCCTCTTACAGAATGGCACATGGACCCTCACCCCTGCTCAAAGCAATCAGAACATTGTGGGATGCAAATGGGTCTTTCGTATCAAACGAAAAATTAGATGGCACTATTGACCGCTACAAAGCTCGCCTTGTAGCAAAAGGATTTCATCAACAAGCAGGTATTGATTATGGAGAGACTTTCAGCCCTGTGATTAAACCCTGCACAATTAGGCTTATCATTACCATTGCACTAATGAACAAATGGGCACTCCGTCAATTAGATGTTCAAAATGCTTTCCTTCATGGCCATCTCACAGAAGAAGTTTACATGAAACAACCTCCAGGGTATGTAGATTCAAGATTTCCAAAGCATGTTTGTCGCTTACGGAAGTCTCTCTATGGGCTCAAGCAAGCACCTAGAGCTTGGTACTCCAGACTCACTGGGTATCTTTGCACTCTTGGTTTTGTCAGTTCCAAGGCCGACTGATCTCTGCTCATAAGACAAACTGGTGATTCCACTCTCTTTATTTTAATATATGTTGATGACATTATTATCACAGGCACACCGGAGAACCATATCAACACACTCATCACCCAGCTCCAATCCACATTTGCAATCAAGGACCTAGGCCCATTAAGTTACTTTTTGGATATCGAAGTCCTTACAAATCGCAAAGGCCTTTTCCTATCTCAACGCAAATACATTCTGGATCTGTTACTAAGCACTAAGTTCGATGGTGTCAAGCCTATCACCACACCCCTGGCAGCAAACACTCAACTCTCTCAACATGATGGGCCAGCTCACAATGATCCTACCCAATACAAAAGTATTGTGGGATCCTTGCAATATCTATCTTTTACTCGACCTGACATTGCAGCCGCTGTCAACAAAGTATGTCAGTTCATGCATAACCCTCGGGATGTCCATTGGTCTGCTGTCAAGCGAATTCTTCGCTATCTCAAACACACCATCAATTATGGCTTGCAGCTTTCTACACCAACAGCTTCCACCATTCATGCATATTCAGACTCGGACTGGGCAGGATGTCCTGATGATCGCAGATCTACAAGCGGCTACTGTATTTTCTTTGGTGGCAACCTCATCTCATGGAGTGCAAGGAAGCAAAAGACAGTCTCCCGATCAAGCACGGAAGCTGAATACAGAGGCATTGCAATTGCAACTGCTGAAGTCCTATGGATCTAATCTCTACTCAAAGAGCTTGGTTACTCAAAAATGCCTCCACCTACTCTTTGGTGTGATAACTTAGGGGCTACATATCTCACAGTAAACCCTATCTTCCATGCTCGCACAAAGCATATCGAAATCGATTACCACTTTGTCCGCGAACGTGTTGTTTCCGAACAACTCAATGTTCGATTCATTTCCACAAAAGATCAGCTAGAAGACATCTTCACCAAAGGTCTGAGCAGTAACAGGTTTCAGGACCTCAGGAACAACTTGTCCATCCAAGCTTGGCCGTTCAACTTGTAGGGGAGTGTCAAGACTAAGTCGACTGAGCCTCTATCAGTCGACTGAGTTCACATAAGTCGACTGAATCCTATCATCAGTTGACTGAAAAAGACTGCAACTACTGCAACAAAACTCTCGGTACAGTCGACTGATATCACACTACAGTCGACTGTACGCAATCCACAACAACCCCTAAAGATCTGCAACTGCGTCAACAACTCCAGAAGAATCAGCAATTGCGTCAACAACTCCAGAAGAATAGATCTGCAACTGCATCCCTAAAGGATAGGATCTGTAACCAATAACCAATAAGATCTGATTTGATTTGTAAAAACTCTATATATACCATTATGTATCACCGGTTTAAGGTGTGTATGCCAATCAATAAAATTAACTTCTAACCCAGGTGTCATAGTGTTTTGATACCATAAAAGGGAAATGATTGGTTTATTATTTCTTATACTCTCTAAAATGCACTTGACTACATATATATGAGTCTATTAGAAGCACATTGTTTACCCATATGTTGTTACTATATCTAACAAAGAATATCAAATCCTTAATTAAAAGGAAAAACAGAGACAACTAAATCAATATATATATCTAACAAGAGATGACAGAATAAAGGCATGCTATCATTTTTCTGATTCTTATCTGTAGGCAACACAAGGATAGATCAAGATCACTAACTTATATAGAACATGCACTTCTCACATCAAAGATACCCAACTTTATGCAAGAGACCTAAATAACACTGTCATAGGAGTGCAAAGAACATGATATAGCTCTACAGGTTCTTATAGATTCTTGGTGTGTATGACTCTCGTTCATGTCCAGATATGTAAAACAAAATTTTGTTATTACTCAATTTTGTTATTAATGATAAATAACGAAACAGGAGTTTATAATACAGTACTTGTTCTTGGGTTTATTCTATTAGTAAATTTGGGATCAGTATACTGGAATACTGGATATAAAGGTTACAAAACAAAAGAAAGTGGCATGCACTTCTATCCCTCTTTATTCCAAGTGAGACTAGGACATCAAAGTTATCTGTACTAGCTCCCCAACTTGCATGTCATAAAATGATCTAGTAGTAACTGTATCTGAACTTAAGCAGAAGTATATTGGGAGACATAATCTATAAGAACCATACAAAGTGCTTTCAGTTGGTGAGATTCCCTTTCCATGAAAGGAAAAAAAAAGTGAACTACCATCAAAGATAGGGCAAGATAAAGATGCCATTTCCATGCATATGGTGCATGTTAGATACACATTTCAGGATTTGATCAATCATGTCATTGTTGCTCAATGTACATGTAGGGTCTCATCCAAATTGATCATATACGATTCAAGATATTATGACAAGTATATAAATAGCCCCAACTCCTAGCTCCTTTCTTAACATCAACAAAAAACTACAACTCCTCATAACTAAAAAAGAAGTGATCGGAAATTAAGAATGGAGTCGAATAGGAAGCGTAGAGGAATCCGTGCCAAGCTGACTAAGTCGCTGAACAGAGGAGCGAAGGCCTCCGCAGTTCACTACGATCAGCATGTGATGGCTTCACCCGCAAAGGCGAAGATTAATATGGAGAGTAATTATGTGAAAATAGAGAAGCGCGCTGAGCTAATTTTCAGCGAAGACAATGAGACTAGTGGTGTTATTAGCGAAGTTGACAGGAGAGCTGCGAGCTACATCTCTTGTGTTCAGGAGAGGTTCAGGGTTGAGAGAGGGGAGGATGAATATTGGAGGAAGTATAATTTCTAGAAGTTAGTTGTATATATATATGTGTGTTTAATAAGTGATCAAGGTGGATATGGTTATATATTATTGTATGTATGAATTATATATGAACTATATCTTATAGTTAGATCATGTTTCTTTTATATACGAATCATATATGTTTCTTTTATATATATATATATATATATGAGTGATCTTCGGTTGCAAACGAGCCGGAACGGGTCGGTTCGCACGGACCCGTGCGAACTTCGATCTGGACCGTCCAGATTTTTTTGGATCATATCTTGCCTTAACCCGTCGTTGGCAAGAACGGGTTAAGGCAAAATTTTATTTAAAAAAATGGCCTTAACCCGTTATTGGGAAGAACGGGTTAAGGCTATATTTTTTCATTTTCGTCGACATACAGTTCGTCTTCTTCTTCTATCCCAACTCCAACGACGAACCCAAACCCAACGACGAAAAAAAAAAAACCCTAAAAAATCCTAGCTCCGACGATCGAAACCCTCGAACTCCCTCTTCTCTCCGCGTATCGCTTTCGGTTGAAAAAACCAAGTATAGCGGTGTACGGCCGTATATCGCAAACCATGACTCGAAACTCGCTTCTACAAGTTCGGGTGGCTTGCCCTACGTGAATTCGACCAAGTCGGAAAGTTTTATAATTTTCGGATGCCGTTTGTGCGGTTTTGCTTCAATTTCTCATATGAGAAGTTTTTGACTTAGAATTTTTTAAAAACGGTTAGATTAGAAAACACTTCAAACGACCTCCCAAAAATACGAAACTTTGCGGGTTGGTTGTTGTTCCCTATGAGAAGTGACCCCAAGTTGTAGAAGTGACATTCGACGCACGGTTCGAGAGATACGACTGCATATCGGTTTTGTTTGGAAAAAAACAACTAAAGCCGGTACACGGCCGTATCTCACAAACCGTGACTCGAAACTCGCTTTTACAAGTTCGGGTGGCTTGCCCTACGTGAATCCGACCAAGTCGGAAAGTTTTATAATTTTCGGATGCCGTTTGTGCGGTTTCATGAACTTCCTCGCATGAGAAGTTTTAGACTTAGAATTTTCTAAATGCGGATAGATTAGAAAACCCTTCAAACGATCTCCAAAAAATACAAAACTTTGCGAGTTGTTCGGTGTCCCCTACGAGAAGCCACCCCAAGTTGTAGAAGTGAGTTTTGACTCACGGTTCGAGAGATACGGCCGCGTATCGCTTTTAGTTGGAAAAAATCATTATAAAGCGGTAGACGGTCGTATCTCGCAAGCCGAGACTCGAAACTCACTTCGATAAGTTTAGGTGGCTTGCCCTACGTGAATTCGACCTAGTAGAAAAGTTTTATAATTTTTGGATGCCGTTTGGACGGTTTTCTCTACTTCCTCGCATTATAAGTTTTAGACTTAGAATTTTCTAAGTGTGGGTAGATTAGAAAACCCTTCAAACGACCTCCAAAAAATACGAAACTTTGCGAGTTGGTTGGTGTCCCCTATGAGAAGCCAAACCAATTTGTAGAAGTGAGTTTCGACTCACGGTTCGAGAGATACGGCCGCGGATCGCTTTCGGTTGAAAAAAATCATTATAAAGCTGTATACGGTCGTATCTCGCAAACCGTGAGTCGAAACTCACTTCTACAAGTTTGGGTAGTTTGTGGTACGTGAATTTGACCAATTGGGAAAGTTTTATAATTTTCGAATGCCGCTTGTGCGGTTTTGCTTCAATTCTTCAAATAAGAAGTTTTTGACTTAGAATTTTTTAAAAACGGGCCGAATAGAAAACACTTCAAACGACCTCCAAAAAATACAAAACTTTGCGAGTTGGTTGGTGTTCCCTATGAAAAGTGACCCCAAGTTTTAGAAGTGAGTTTCGACGCACGGTTCGAGAGATACGACCGCATATCAGTTTTGTTTGGAAAAACTCAAATAAAGTGATACACGGCCGTATTTCTGGAACCATTAGTAGAAACTGACTTGTACAAGTTGTGGTGGCTTGCGCACTTATAAAAACACCAAATACAACGGTTTAGTACCCCTAACTGTTCTCCTTTTCACGGTTTCTTAGGTATGGACAGTTTCGAAGGAAGTTCTGTTGCCGGAGAGAAATTTGTTCGTGCACAACAAATTGGCAAGTATCTTTCTCATGTTGATGAGCACCTAAAACCGAAGATTGGTATGACATTTCCCACTCTTGAGGAAGCGGAAAAATTTTATTCATCATATTGCAAATGTGCGAGATTCTCTATGCGTAAGGATGGAAATAAATATAAGGGAAACGATGTAGTGGATAAATCATATGTTTGTAATAAAGACGGGGATTCACCGAATAGTCATAATGAAACGAGACGAGGTACAACTTCTAGAACGGGTTGCAAAGCTTTCGTCCGTGTCAAACTAAACCCACAAAGTAATTCACAAAGTAATTCGTGGATTCTTTATTCGTTAAATGAAGCATACAATCACGAATTTACTTCACCCGGTAGACGTCACTTGCTACCTCGAAACCGTGAATTGACTAAGACAGATAAAAAAGTAATTGGTCAACTTACCGAAGCTAATGTCCCTGTATGCAAACAAATGCTATTCTTTGAAGGTGCAAGTGGAGGTAATGAGAAAATTGGATTCACCGAAACCGATGTCAGAAATCTCAGGAGAGACGAGATGGAGGGTTTAAAAGGATACGACGGACAAATGCTACTTGAGTTTTTTGAATCCAAAAAGGAGACCGATCCTTCATTCTATTTTGATTACCAATGTGATCCCGAAGGGCGATTGTCACATTGTATCTGGGTGGATGGTATCGCTAGAAAGAATTACGAAGTATTTGGGGATGTTCTCTGCTTTGACGCTACCTACAACACAAATCGATACGGGATGTTGTTCGTACCATTTGTTGGATTCAACCATCATTGGCAATCAATATTCTTAGGTTGTGGGTTCATCCCCAATGAGAAGACATCCTCATTTGAGTGGTTCTTTGAAAAGTGGCGAGCTGCAATGCGCTGTGATCCGATCAATATCGTGACAGATAAGGATCGTGTGATAACTTCTGCAATTTCCAAAGTTTTCCTAATCACGTCACATAGATATTGCATTTGGCATATTTTGGATAAGCTACCGCATGAAGTTCGAATGCCGAATAACGTTGATGAGTTCAGGGATGCTTTGAAGACTATTATTTATACGGCAGAATTTAAAACAGAATTCGAACAGAAGTGAAAAAATTTGATCTCCCAGTACAAACTGGAGAATAACAAATGGTTGAAGGAAAAATTTGAGATCCGCGAAAAATGGGCTCCTGTGTACGCAAGAGACTCATTTTGAGGGGGCATGTTGAGTACCCAACGTAGCGAATCGCTACATTCATCCTTGAAGCACCATACTCATAAAAAGTACTCACTACATGAATTTGCCATCATCTTTGACCGACTCTTAGTAAAACAAAGACACGATGAACTTAAAGAAACACATCGTAATCGCGAGGAGTGGCCAAAATTAAAGACCGAATGGGCATTGGAGTCACAAATGGCAGGGACATACACTTTGAAGATTTTCTACAAATTTCAACAAGAAGTTGTCAAACCTTATTACTTAATGGGTGTTTAATTGTGAGTATGGATACACCGGATAGTGCAGCTTATTCTGTAACAGTTTGTGGAAATTCAGAACCGGGGAGGGTGATTTCTTATTGTAAAATCACTGAAATTGCTAAATGCCCTTGTTCCATGTACGACTTCGTAGGCATTCCCTGCAAATATCTACTGGCAGTTATTCGGTTCACAGATCACACCGCACTACCCGAGCAATATATTTGTAGGCGATGGACCAGGGATCAACTGAGGAGAAGCAGTATACCGGTTCCCAATAGTATGGGTGACAATTTTGCCTCTCGTTATTGTGAACTGAGTATGCACTCAAGACATTTGGCCGATCTTGGTTGTTCTTCAGAGCGAGGTTACAAGTACATGCTCGACCACATGCTGAAGGAAATTGAAGGCTTTGCTAAGATTGAGTCAGTGAACAGCACACCACACGAAGGTAGCGCACAACCTGAGAGTGGTGGACATGCACATGCACATGCACATGTAGGTGACCCTGTACAGTGCACCACAAAGGGGAGGCCTAAAGGGAAACGGTTGAAGTCTATAAGAGAAGGTCAAAAAACGAAGAGGCCAAGATTTTGCAGGACATGCCTTCGTGTCGTAGGTCATGATTTACGGAATTGCCCAAAAAATGTAGCAAGGTATTATACCAGAGGTTTTGTATTTGTTAATTGGACTCAATGAATGTTAATTTGGTCGGTACTAACTCATTCTTCTTCCTTATTTAGGAGATCGGTGGGGAATGAAGAAGCTCCAAACGCTGTAAAGAGTGATGATGACGAAGGCAAAGGTTCGTGCTAGGGGGTTTTAAGTACTTAAATATGTATGTCATATCAAACTTTCAAAATAATCACCGAATAATTGCTGAATTTTATATTTATTCGTGCAGATAATTATTAATTTCGACTCGATTATTAACCTCTTTTTTTTTTCTGGTATAGGTCCGGAATAAAACAAAAAAAAAACGCGTCCAATGGAAACAAGCAATGCGTTGAAAAATTCGTTGCTTTTGGATTGTATATATATGTGGATAATTGAATATATCTGTTTGGTACAAGTAAATTAATGATGTATTTAATCAGAATGTTATCTCTGTATGTCAGTTTATTTTGTGTATTTGTGAACAAAAATATGTTGCTATGGATTTTGATCTTGTATTTGGGTGGCGAATGTTTATTTATGTCGAAAATTGTGAAATTGGTAGATGTGTGCAATTTGGGCAACTCATTCTGTTTGTGAATTTTGTGTTAATGAAAATTGTCTGGATGCCGATGTGAACAGATTTGTTATTTGTGTTGGAGATTGTCTATTTTCTGGATGATATATATATATATATATATATATATATATATATATATATATATATATTGTGGAAAATTGTGAAAATGTATGCAGTATTGAAAAAAAGATGCTGGCAGATACTCTATACCTTAACCGTTATTGGGGATAACGGGTTAAAATAACGTAACACGTCATCCTCAATAACGGGTTAAGGAGATAGATATTGGCAGTCCTTAACCAATACTTCACATATAGGGGTTTTAGTTCGGCCAATATCTCTCCACTTAACCCGTTATTCGCATCGACGGTTTTAGATCCCTAAACCGTTATTGGGGATGACGGGTTAGGTTAAGATTTTTTTACAGAGCTTTCAACTTTGTGGACTATATCTTCTTTTGTTTATACATATACATATTTGTTCATTCTCCGCTTAAAAATATGTATGTTAACTTTCGCGTGTGTTGGATATATCTTCTTTTGTTGATACATATACAAATCTATTCATTCACAACAAGCCATTTGCAACACCAAATTTATTCATATAAAGGAACATTACAAATTGGCAAGAACATATTGTTTGAAGCAACATACAAAATTGTACATGACTCAAGCTAGTTGACATTACAAAGTCATCCTTTGATACTCTACTCCTAAATTGAAATTAATTTAGTATACAAGTACATGCTCGCTTTCTTCTCGAAGTGGAAGGAAGGACTGCTGACTCTGCCTTTTTTTGAATGCATAAGTAGCCAGTTGTCCCCTGCATACAAATTAGTTCACCACTATTACACAGAGGTAAAAATTCTCCGCTTCGTCGGATAGAGTAGTAGTGGGTGTAACCGTATATTCAAAGTACTTAACAACTTCTTGGCACGCATTCCTCATATTCGTACTATTTGTTGCACGATTATGAGGTGTGCATGCCAAGAAGCTGAAAAGTACCATGAATACACTGTGACACCCACCACTACTCCGTCCGACGAAAGCAGAGAATTTTTACACTCTGTGTAACAATAGAGAACGAATGTATATGAAAGGCAGACAATTGCTACTTATGCAAACACATCTAAAAGATAGAAAAAAGAAGAGTAAGAGAAATAAAGGGAAACAAAAGGCAGAGTCGGCGGTCCGCCCTACTACCCCTTGAGAGAAACCGAGCATGCACTTGTATACTGAAATGTTCATGCACAAGTCTCTCTACTCCTGCATCTTCATACACAAGAACAATTGTAGGCGACCATCCTTGAACTCAAATTTCTTCTACAATTCAAACTTCTTCCTCCCTATTAGGAAGGAAAGAGAGGTCTTGAAGAGAAGAAGAGAACATTGATTCCTCATATTTTTTCATCTACTGAGTTATGAAAATTGAAGTCTCTCATTTGAGTTCTCTTGAAGAGAAGAAGAGAAGACTCATTTGAGTTTCCACTTCAACTCTCTCAGTTATAGGCTAGAAAAAAGAAGGATGGGGAGCATGATATGATAGCCTACAGAGCAGAACACTGCTGAGCAATAGAAAATGGATCAACACAAGAAGAAGGAGGGGACAAGGTGCCGTCTACAAGAAGAAGAAGAAGACAAGAAGGATATGTTAGTCAACCAAGGTATGATACAAGTCTTGAAAAAAGAGAAGCAAGAACAGCAATCTTGTAGGGAAGATTATAGGGAAGATTAGAACGAGGGGAGCATGATATGACAGCAATCTTGTACACAACAATGCTGATCAATTACAACTGAATAACCCGTTGTTGGTGACAACTGGTAAATTACACTTAAACCGTCGGTGCCAAGAACGGGTTAAGTATACTTGATCTATGCCAAAACTCGGTCTCTACATGATGAACCACTGCCAATCTTTGTCAACGTAACCCGTTGTTACGGATAACGAGTTAAGTTAACAAAGATCGTTATCACCAACGACGGGTTAAGTGTAATTATATTTGCAGAAGTTTATGGCTACATGCATAAGTAGATGGCGAAGTTCTGCCAATATATGTTAACTTAATCCGTTATTGACAATAACGGGTTAAGTACATACAACCCGTTATTGTTAATAACGGGTTAAGTGTATCTATATCGGCAGTACTTATAATTATTAAATCGCCTGTAAAAAAATGTGTAAACAAGTTTGTAAATATAACATATAAAGTAGTTCACTTAATGAAAATAATTTATGATAAATTATTCAAACACCACATTGACCTTACTAAAACCTGTTGCAAAAAACCTGCTCATAAAATTTTATATAATCAGCTTTCCATAGATGTTCGTTACGCGATTTCAAATTTTATTTGTAAACAAACAAATTTTAAGTGTAATTTACACGATTTACACGATATAATTTTTGGTTGGGTTAGAGTACTTTGTAGGGTTAGAGTAATTTGTAGGGTTAGAGTAGGGTTACAGTAGGTTAAGGGCAGGGTAAGGGTTAGCGGGGGTTAGGGATTTGGTTAGATCTTGTTTTTTATTTATTTCAATTCCTCGCCACGTAACATGTAGGGGATTAGGGTTAGGGTTAATGTAGGGTTAGGGTTTCCACTCTTTTTCACTTCGTATTAGAACAAGTTCAAAAATGGGAATTACCTAAAGTACATAGCCAAATGTTGATCCCCCACGTGGCTACAAAAAACCACATGTAGATCCCCACATGTAAAGAGAAAAACCACATGTAGCATTTGTTGTTTTTTAGGAGGCCATGACACGAAGAAGATAGAGACGAAAAGATGAGGAAAAAACCACATGTAGATCCCCACATGTACCGTATACATTAAAAAAACACATGTACATCCCCACATATAGCGTACACAGAGGAAAATCAAACATGTACATCCCCACATGCTGGTATCCCTAATGGAAAAGCCTAACCAGATGCGTCACGTGATCCGCATCTCATCATCAGATGAGATTAATTGGCCATCAAGAACTGGATCTGTACATAGGATTTTTTCCATATATAAGCTACATGTGGGGATGTACATGTGGTTATGTAGTTTAGTTTTCTGGCTTGTGGTGGTCACTTGGCTTAGATGACAACACCACTTCTTCGGTGGAGACAACATGTAGATTCCCACATGTAGCCTATATGGGGAAAAACCACATGTAGATCCCCACATATAGCCTATATGGGGGAAAAACTACATGTGGATCCCACATGTAGCCTGCATGGGGAAAAAACCGTATGTAGAATCCCACATATAGCCTATATGGAGAAAAAACCACATGTAGATCCCACATGTAGCCTATATGGGGGAAAAACCACATGTAGATCTCCATATGTAGCCTATATGGGGAAAAAACCACATATAGATCCCCACATCCACGTACAAAAGGACCAATACAGATTTGGATCAACTGTGATGATGATGGTATTCCTAATGGAAAAGCACCTCTGCGTTATTAGAGCACCACGCCACCAGATCTAATTACTTAGCTAACAAGAACTGGATCTGATCATATGTGCTACTACAAGTTCACATGTAGTAGCACAATAAAGACATGTGGAGAAAGATATATTTGATTAGCCCTGATTTGAACCTTCAATTTCATTGACTGATGGATGGATGTTTTACATTTGGTCTGGAAATTTAGAACGGCCCGTTAATGTACTATAAGTTAACGACTTGTACCACAAACTAAGATACTTGTCATGTTTTACATGTGGTTCCACATATTGCAAAGTCAAATATAAATGTGGGGATCCACAAATATGAACCTAATTAATCAAAATAAAAAACATACACTCACCAATAACCCTATCTTAACCTAACCCTAACCCTAACCCGACACTAACCCTATCTTAACCTAACCCTCCCCCTAACCCTTGGTACAAAAATCTCGTAATTTAATTTTTTAACTTCGACAACACTTATTTTGGTAACAAATTTATAGTGGTTAGTTACGAGGACGTAAATGGAAATTAATAAAAATTATAAACAATTCATGGACATATTAATGTCACATTGCACAGTTCAGGAGACAATTCTCGCAAAGAGTGAAGAGAAATTTGTAGAAAGGATAAAAACATCTTCTTACTTAACTCGTTATTGAGGATAACGGGTTAAGTTATCCTAACACGTTATTAACAATAACGGGTTAAGTAAAACAATTTTCACAGAAGTTGATCACCTACAGAGCTGAGATGAAAATTCTTCTGCCAATATATATCTTAACTCGTTATTAATGGTAACGGGTTAATTGTTCTTAATCCGTTCTTCTCATTAACGGGTTAAGCTGAGTTATTTTGGCAGAACTTTGTCAACTAAAAACCTGGGACTCAAAATCGTCTGCCATTATATGTGTTCTTAACCGGTCATTGTCGATAACGGATTAGGTTACATTAATCCGTTATTGACAATAACGGGGTAAGTTTACCTATTTTGGCAGATCTATATCATGTACAGACCTGAGGTTAAAAAACTTCGGCTAATATATGTCTTCTTAACCTGTTATTGTGGATAACGGGTTAGGTACAACTAACCCGTTATTGTCAATAACGTGTTAAGTTTACCTATTTTGGCAGAACTATATCATGTACAGACCAGTAGGTTAAAAAACTTCGGCCAATATATGTCTACTTAACCCGTTATTGTCGTTGACGGATTAGGTGTAGGTAATCCGTTATCTAAAATGACGGGTTAAGTAGGGATATTTCGGATCAATCAGTACAGGTGTCTTGGTGAAAAATACAACCTCACAACAACTCACAAGAATACTCACAAGAATACTGATACTGAGTTAACAACAATACAGCCTCACAACAACAATTTATAGCACAAGAATTGAGAACTCAGTTCACAACAATACAACTACATATATATAGCGGTAACCACAACAATTCAGAAATCAATTGTCTCCAACAATATATATGTGAAGTTCAAAAATAGGACATTCATTAGCCAATACTAATCTCACCAAATCGTTCGACTTCATTTCTTTATTGTTTACAACTACCTATTACAAGTCATTCACTACCAAAAAATATAAACAAACAGTTGATATACAAATTGTGCAATCGTTCGACTACATTTCCGGATCCCTTCAACTATCTTGATGGTTGAGTTCTACGGATGCCTGATAATTACCTACAACATTTACAAATACAGAAACAAACAGTGGTTCTTAGTTATTTGAAGGTAATAAAATCAAAAACCAAACAATAAAAAACCGCTTAACCAACCTATTGTTAGATACTACCTTTTACGACCACGCGGTTTGCGACCACTTGGTGATAGATGTTCAGGTGGGTTCCTCTTTCGTTCAGGATTCTGTCGTCTACCCGTGGTTTCGGGAGATTGAGGGTCATCATCTTCCTGGGGTGCCGTCTCATCTTCAATTTGTGGTTGTTGGAGTTGTAGTTGTTGTGGCTCGGTGATGCGAATTTCCCTACTCACAGTTTGTTTTCTCCTATAACCTGTTGATGGCAAGTTGGCTCTCATATAGGCCTCAACTTGTGGACCTTCACCCGCGTCCTCCAGAGTCCGACGGCACGGGGCTAGCATCTCCCGGATTACCTCCTTGACGCTCTCGGGTATCCTAGTCTTCAGGACGCGAGCAGCTGTTCGAACAACCTCCCATGCGTTTTCAATCTACAGTTGGTGAAAAATCTCAATTTAAACATCATTCATAATTAGCGGCATCAATTAAATACACCACATGCGTACAAACTATATGAAATTTGACTGACCGTTTTTCGATATGTCTCAGTCCTTGGTTGGTACATCGGCTGGGAGGAGGAATATGCTGGAGGTGGTTCTACCTGGGTAGGGGGAATCGAAAGTTGCACACCAGCTGGTACGACAGCCTTTGGAGAAACATACAACCGGGTTATTCGCTTGTACCACATCATGTATGCCTGCTGGAGGGAGCCATCATATGGTATCGCGACGTACATCATATTCAGTGTCATTTGCTGCCGTATGGTGTTCCAGTTGGCTACATGGTAACGATGGTAATCAGCCCAATCGAAGTTGGGCACCCGTCCCGTTCTCCTGAACTCGTGCAACTTTTTATCATAAGACCTGACCTCGGGAATCTTCTGTTGATATCCGAATTGCCGCAAGACTCTGTTAGGATACTGGAACTTCACAACTCCAAAATTCACAAGAGGTGCAGCCGTCAACCAAAGGGATCTGTCTAGGCAGACTGGAGGAACCCGTTGCAACCTGTCGGCCGAGTACGGTTTCCAATTGACAAACTCGTCCCGCAGGTTGTCTAACTCATCTCTGTAGTAGGTTAAAGATTAGCGTGGGTTATCGACCCACGTGTGCCGGCCTGCCCAATATGCTCCTAGAGGAGGTAACAACTCCGCTGCCCCCGGGTCGGCCAACCAATCTGGTGTAAGCTCAACAATACGGGGACGTCCGATGTGGATGCGTTCTCCAGATCTGCAGTAGCACCATTGGGCCACCCATCTGTACACTACCTAAAGAACATGTGCACAAATTCCTATATAGTAGCGCCAGTGCTGCACTTCCCCAACTAAAACGACCCGCATACCGGAAATCCTCCAACAACCGTAGGTACATTAGCGGCACGGTTGATCCGGATGAGTTCGGAAAGATAAGTCCCCCTATCAAACTGAAAATGTATGCACGTGCATAGTACGTCAGGGTTTGCTCGTCCGAATCGGGGGCCAAATATTCCTCCTCGAACTGAAATTTTAATCAGCTGATGTACAGTGATTTACCATCGAAGGTTTCAGCCATCACTTCTTCTTCCGCTTTATCTTTCGCAGCTTCTATTTGTTCAGACAATAAATCTTCATCAAAATTTACGGGTACATTTTCGCGGATTTCTTTTTCAACGGCCTCTTTTTTTCGTTAACTATCAACTGCAGGTCGATGCCGAGTAAGTCACGAACAACTTCAACTCGATCGAAGTCCATGTTCCCCGTCACGGCAACCCCATCTATTGGTAGTCTAGTTATCATTGCCACATCTTGTAGGGTCACAATCATCTCACCCACTGGTAGGTGGAATGTGTGGGTCTCCGACCTCCATCGCTCGACTAGAGCTGTAAGGAATGACCGATCTAGCTTAACTGAGTGAATGAATCTAGCTCCGTAGAAACTGGCCTCCACCATATACGGCGTGATACGGGGGTCGAAAGGAAGAACTGCGTGCTTCTGGAAATTACATTTTTTATCGAACCCATTCTACACGGCTTCGGATCGGTGTTTGGGTTGCAAGGTAGTATGCTTGTGTCCACGGGTCCGGGTGATGTAACGGGAACCAAGGACGATGCACCTGCCTCAGCAGATGTGGATTGACGGCCACCAACCTACACGAATAAATATAACAAATATTATTATTGAGATAATATTACATATTCGTATTTAAAACCAATAATAATAATCAATCTTACCTCAGTAGTTGGTGCGCCACTAGTGCTTTCGGACAGGATTCTCAGTTGCCTTGTTCTTGCCATTTATCTATCTGCTAAAAAATTTAAAATAATGTTGGTACGAATGACAACAAAACAAACATACCGAGATTGTGGGGAAAAACACACGAATGAAAACAAAAAAAGGACTGAATGTGAAATTGGTTGTATTCACATAGCATAAGTCACCCCAAATTGTGAAAGTGAGTTTCAAATATCGGTTGAAGAGATACGGGCGTGTAAGATGGTTTAGGTGGTAAAAAATCCAAATAAACCGATACACGGCCGTATATCTCGAACCGTAATACCAAACCCACTTCTACATGTTGAGGTGGGTTGTGTTTGAGTGAGATCAACCAACTCGCAAAGTTTCGTATTTTTTGGACGACGTTTGAAGTATTTTCAACTCTAACCGTACCAAAATATTAAAAGTCTAAAACTTGTAATGCGAGGAAGTTGAGAAAACTGCACAAACGGCATCCGAAAATTTTAAAACTTTTCGAATTAGTCGGATTCACGTAGGGCAAGCCACCCGAACTTGTAGAAGCGAGTTTCGAGTCACGGTTTGCGAGATACGGCCGTCTACCGCTAAACTTGGTTTTTTTCCAACCGTAAGCGATACGCGGCCGTATCTCTCGAACCATGAGTCGAAACTCACTTCTACAAGTTGGTTTGGCTTCTCGTAGGTGACACCAACCAACTCGCAAGATTTCATATTTTTTGGAGATCATTTGAAGGGTTTTCTAATCTACCCGCACTTAGAAAATTCTAAGTCTAAAACTTGTAATGCGAGGAAGTTGAGAAAACCGCACAAACGGCATCCAAAAATTTTAAAACTTTCCGACTTGGTCGGATTCACGTAGGGCAAGCCACCCGCTTATAGAAGCGAGTTTCGAGTCACGGTTTGCGAGATACGGCCGTCTACCGCTTTACTTGGTTTTTTTCCAACCAAAAGCGATACGCGGCTGTATCTCTCGAACCGTGAGTCGAAACTCACTTCTACAAGTTGGTTTGGCTTCTCGTAGGTGACACCAACCAACTCGCAAGGTTTCATATTTTTTGGAGGTCGTTTGAAGGATTTTCTAATCTACCCGCACTTAGAAAATTCTAAGTCTAAAACTTGTAATGCGAGGAAGTTGAGAAAACCGCACAAACGGCATCCAAAAATTTTAAAACTTTTCGACTTGGTCGGATTCACGTAGGGCAAGCCACCCGAACTTGTAGAAGCGAGTTTCGAGTCACGATTTGCAAGATACGGCCGTCTACCGCTTTACTTGGTTTTTTTCCAACCAAAAGCGATACGCGGCCGTATCTCTCGAACCGTGAGTCAAAACTCACTTCTACAAGTTGGTTTGGCTTCTCGTAGGGGACACCAACCAACTCGCAAAGTTTCGTATTTTTTGGAGGTCGTTTGAAGGGTTTTCTAATCTACCCGCACTTAGAAAATTCTAAGTCTAAAACTTGTAATGCGAGGAAGTTGAGAAAACCGCACAAACGGCATCTGAAAATTTTAAAACTTTCCGACTTGGTCGGATTCACGTAGGGCAAGCCACCCGAACTTGTAGAAGCGAGTTTCGAGTCACGGTTTGCGAGATACGGCCGTCTACCGCTTTGCTTGGTTTTTTTCCAACCAAAAGCGATACGCGGCCGTATCTCTCGAACCGTGAGTCGAAACTCAGTTCTACAACTTGGGTTGGCTTCTCATAGGGGACATCAACCAACTAGCAAAGTTTCAAAATTTTTAGATATCATTTGAAAGGTTTTATAATCTAATCTAACCGCACTTACAAAATTCTAAGTCAAAAAACTATCATGCGAAGAAGTTGAGAAAACCGTGCAAACGGCATTCGAAAATTATAAAACTTTCCGACTTGGTCGAATTCACGTAGGGCAAGTCACCCGAACTTGTAGAAGTGAGTTTCGAGTCACGGTTTGCGATATACGGCCGTGCACCGCTATACTTGGTTTTTTTCAACCGAAAGCGATACGCGGCCGTATCTCTCGAACTGTGAGTCGAAACTCACTTCTACAACATGGAGTGGCTTGTACTACGTGAGATGAACCTACTCGGAAAGTTTTGTATTTTTTTAGGGTCGTTTGCAGGGTTTTCAACCATAACCGCACTGAAAAGTTTCTAACTAATTTCGTATATACAATTCTAATTCTACAAATTACTAATGCAAGCAACATAATTCGGCAATTGAATATACTTGAAGTCAACCCGATTCTACATCTAAAATCTACTAACGCATATAAATTTTTTCCCAATTTCTAAATAATTTACTACACACAAATTCAAAAAAATAATATAAATGTAGATTATTGAGGTAAAGAAATAGTGTATACCTTACAAGATTGGTCCAAATCAAGCCAAACAATCGATTTGGAAGAGAACTAGGGTTTCGATTTCGTATCAAATAGGGGAATAGAAGCTAGGGTTTCGATTTTGTAATTGGGAGGAGGGGGAGCGGGGGTAAGTGGATCGATTTGGGTTTTCGACGAAGGATTTGGGTTTAGACGAAGGATTAAGGTTTCTTTTCTGTTGGGTTCGTTGAAGAAAGAAGAAGAGCGCGAGAGCAATCGCCGAAGAAGACGAACAGAATGGAAATAAACATGAATATAGATAGCCTTAACCCGTTCTTGGGAAGGACGGGTTAAGGCTATATTTTTTAATAAAATTTTGCCTTAACCCGTCGTTGGGAAGGACGGGTTAAGGCAAAATTTTATTTAAAAAATCTGGATCCAACGGTCCAGATCGAAGTTCGCACGGGTCTGTGCGAACAGACCCGCTTCCGGCCCGTTTGCAACGGAAGAAAGCTCGTATATATATATATATATATATATATATATATATATATATATATATATATGAACAATGCTCCATTCCAAATGCAAATATTGTGAAAATGCGTGAAATAGTCTAGGTTATAACATAAGCCGTTAATCCAACAACGGCTTATGTTATAACCTAGGCCATTGTTGAGAACAACGACTTCAGTTATATTAAGCCCGTTCAGTGGTTTGCAATGGAGCATTGCTCTCTCTCTCTCTCTCTCTCTCTCTCTCTCTCTATATATATATATATATATATATATATATATATATATATATATATATATATATATAAGGTTTCTTCCATTGCAGACAGGTCTATTTGCACAGACCCGTTTGCAATGGGTTAACTGAAAGCAAACGGGTCTGTGCAAAAAAGACCCGTTTGCAATGGAAGAAACCTTATATATATAAAAAAACCCTACTCAAGTTTGGTAGTTTGGCAGTTAATTAAACATACTGATTTTTTTTTTTTTTTTTTTTTGTGAGAATTAACCCTACAGAAGTCTTTTTTTTTTTTTTGCATTTTGGCATACTCCACACTTGGAAAACCCCACAAATGGTAACAAAAAATTAATAAACTTTGAAAGTATGTTGTATTCACCAAACACAAGTCAACCCAACTTGTAAAAGTGAGTTTTGACAGACGATTTGCGAGATAAGACCATGTAACACTTTACATTGTTTTTGCTTGTATCTCGCATACCATGAGTCGAAACTCACTTATACAAGTTGGATTAGCTGGTGCTTGGTGAATCCGACTTACATGCAAAGTTTTGTAATTTTTTATTGTCGTTTGTGCTTTTTTTTAACGTGCGGAGTATACCAAAAAAAATAATTTTGATATGATTAATTGCAACAAAAACAAAAAAAATCAGTATGGTAAACCGTCAAAGATATAAACTACACAGTATGATTAACTAAAATTTATCATATATACATTACAACACATTTATCCAATCTATGCAATTTTTTTGGGGCTATCATGGCGTTTATAAACACCGGGATAAACCGTAGCGGCGTTTCTGGATACGCCGCTCTAGCGAGCGTCGGGACAAACATATGGTCTATCATGACATTTTTTTAAAATGTCGCTACAGATACTGTTACAGGTTCTCATCAGTGCAGAGGTGAGGCGTGGATTGGTAGGGTGAAGTTTTATTTTAAAAATTTGTACTAATTAGTTATGTGAATAGTAAAATTATGATCTAAATTGTATTATGGGTGTATAAGCATGTACATGACGATGATGAGTATAGTGTGAGGTGGTGTGGTATGTTTGTGACCCGTACCCATCTCGTTGTGGAGTACCGGGCTCTGTGGTAGGTTTTACAAGAATTTTTCTAAAATTTTACCTCGTTTTTCAAAGAAATTTATAGTTTTTAATTGATATTTGATAATCCGTTATGAGTTTGGCCCCCAGAGCATTATATTATATTGCCTGTGTGTATCTGCTCATTTTGGCCTGGGGAGCCCATGAAAGTATTATGTGGATTGTGAGCTACGGAATTTTGAGCAGAATTCCGTAAGCTTTTTGTGTTTCGGGGCAAAATTTACAGGGGAGACTCTGTCAAAATTTTTCCTGAAATATAACTTTCTTAGTTTATGATTAAAGTGATATAGAAATTGAAGGAACTGAATTTGGAGACTTAGTTTTCAAAAAAAAAAAAAAAAATTGGGTGTTACAGTTGATAGAGCTTTTATAAAAAAATGGAAAAAGTTGTCTATCCTGGCATTTTTGATCAAAAAAATTGGGATAGGTTATTATTTTTTTTTATATACCCAATTCTGGCGTTTTTTTTTTGCCAAAAACGCCGGGATAGGGAATTTTTTTTAAAAAAAACCAAAAAAAAATCGTACATGCAATAAAATCTCATATATATGTTATAAAACAACATAGAACTCCTCAATTCCATTCAATACAATTAATTGAAATCAATACAAATATTTATCAATAGGTAGTTAGTTATCTACTTAAATTTACATCATAATTGAATCAATGACATTTAGAACCACAATCCACACCCTTAAATACATTTTCTTGCAAGATCCATCCACCACGACAAAAGATCCAACCGGCCATCCCCACCATGGCAACAAATTCACCCCCCCCCCCCCCTGGGGCGTCATATCCGACAAGCATCCCAAAATTTTTAAATTTCAAAGACAAACCCAACAAAATTTGAGATAAGAGAGCGATCATCTGTCATCGGAAGCCATCACCGACTCAGAGGATCACCATGAGGGTGGCCGGACCTGATGATATCGCACCGGATCTGACTGGAGTTTTGATGTATTACTCCAATATCAGCCATCTCTCTTAATAGAATGTGCCAAAGTGATTTCCAATCCTGTTGTTAATTGTAAAGGATCGAAGATTACTGGTTTTGTAAGTTAGGGACAGGAAAGAGCCCATCAAACTTTCATTACAGAGTTGCTTGCGTATAGGCGAAATTACTGAATTAATGAACAATGTTAAATTTAGTATTGTTTTCTCGCGTATTATTTTCTAATAAATATATTATGTGGTGTTGTTTTTTTTAGAATAAAGATGACATCGTCATCGTTCTATTAATGATAGGTTAACGAAACAAAGTAGATCCAATTACATACTAAAATACAAAATATTAAGATACGTCTAGCATCTCAACAGTCTAATGCAACGACAATCAAAAGCAAAATACAGGTACAAAAAAATCAAAATGAACACCCATCCCAACTTCCCTGCTGACTCTGACAGCTTACTCTCCCTCCATGCATAGCATCTTTTTGTTACCTGCCTAACCTGCCCAGGCATAAATGAAACCGAAAATTTTATGCATAAAAACATGAAATCTATGATCGCAATTGAGAAAGTAAAAGTTATTTCGATCTAGCCACAAGCCCCAGACTGCCGCAGTAACTGACAGATCCCATGCTTCCCTATCCTCTTTTCTTATATTATGTGTTGTTATGTGTTGTTAGTCTGTATTATGTGTTGTTAGTCTGTAATAGTGACATCAACAAGTCCTTTAAATTGATCCCAGAAAATCCCACCTCCTCCTTCCTCAAAATCCCACGTTCCCAGAAAAACGGATCCCCCAAAATTCCGCTGCTAATCTCTTATCGAATACCCCAAGTCCGCTTCGCCGGATCCGATCCGCCACCTTCTAAGCTAGGGTTTCGCCTCCCAGCGTCCGATCTAGGGTTTTGGGACGAATTCTCGTTCTAGGGTTTCGAATCGGAATTGAGGATTTTGAATTGATGTTTCGGAAGGAGGAGGAAAGGTTAAAGCTTTCGACCACCAACCGCGACGGCGGCTGTGGCATATGTTGTCTGTGCCTTCTTTCGAAGCATGTGCACGTCCGTTGTTCTAGTGCGTTCTTATTCGTCGGCTCCTGTTGATTCGTCCGTAGTTAAGAGCGCAGCTGATTCATTTTTTAAGGTCAATATGTGGGTCAACGGAGCCCGTGAAAAGTTGTGAGGAAGAAGACCCCCAACATGTCTGAGCTTACCCTCTTACTCGAGATGGCCAGCTCACTTACATCTCTTATCAAGATGGCCATGCCGGAGTTCGAGAGGAGGGGATGTTGGCACAATGAAGAGTCTCTTCTCAGAGAGCTCAGATTCAATCGCTCTACCAGGAGCACACACCGCGGTGCAGCTCACCGAGCCTATCATGGTGATGTTGGTCATCACTGCTTCCCCGCATGTCATCCCAGGGAACGGGCCCATAGAGCGGGTCTTTCTACTGGCCATTTACGGCGTAAAAGGTACCCAATCAAAGACCATCGTCACCAACTGGGGGAGAGGGGGGATCATCAGAGTTCTCGCAACAGGCATCAGACTCAGATACTACAACAACAGCCTCAGGCCTTTTCGATAACTCGCACACAACCACTTCAACATACTTTCTCTCCCAATTTACCCCCTATCCACCTACATCAACCCCCACCAATCGTTTCAAACAATACTCAACTTTCCCCAGTTCTTCAGCTTAATCACACTATCATCTCCAACCCCACCTTTAACACAAATCCCCATCCTAAAGCAGTCTGTTTCAAATGTGGAAAATTGGGTCAATACCGAAAAGCTTGCACTAAAGAGTTTTGATGCACCGCTTGCATGAAATGGAGCAACACTTGCTTCAAGCGCTTCATCATCGATAAGAAGGTGGAAGTGGAGGTGGCGCATCTGGCAACAACACCAGCTTCCTCCTCCACTTCACACATCGATCCCATAAAGGCTATCACCGGGACACCTTTTCAGTCGAGTGGCCAAGATGGGGCATCGGCCATAACGAGTGGCCATGATCTCAGGGATCAGGTGGGTCAAAAGTCACGCAAACCCCCCAAAAAACTTCAATCAAGGCTAGGATTGTCAGACCCGACAGGAGGTGCTCAGAATTCTAAAAAGGGGGAAACTTTGGGGTTCGTGACAGAGCAGGCGGGATTCGCAACAGGGAAGAAGACAAGGTGCAAGACGACAAACACCTTAGTTAGAGAAGCAGACAAGGGGAAGAGGCTTATGGTTGAGGAACCAAGACAAGTCGAGTGTCTGTCCACTGGGGATAAGAAGGCCTTGGCTTTATGTGGGCCAAAGGAGTGTTTTAGGCCTGTACAGGAACCGAAGAATGTGGTCTTCGGCAATTTCCATCTGAAGCCTGTCAGTAGTACATTAGTTACTGACACTCTAAAGGACATCGATAATGGCTTTAAGATGTTTGGGCCTGGTTCTCTATTATCTAACAGGCCCAAGACGGGGATGGGCTATCCGGGCGAGCCGACTGGTGATGAGGACGATGAATCCATTTGGGAAACAGACTAAGAAACAACAGAAGAAGTGCTTCACGATACTCCTCAGATAGCTACGTCAGAAGTTGACCCTCCTTCATCCACTGAGTTGGCGACATGCTCCTCCAACTCTATTTCAGAGCTTGGGCAGCAGATCCCAAACAGGAGTCAGGTCGAATCACTAGATTACTACCTGGATAGTGCTGCTGCTACCGCGTTGGCTAAGTACAAATGTGGCGACTTGTTATCTTCCGTGTTCAATTTTATGACTGATGCTCAAATTTTCAATCTTGCTAATGTTTGTGGCCTGGCGGTTAACGATAGTGAACGAAATGCGATGCTCCTTAACAAGATAAGAGGATGGAATTTATCTAGAGAGAATTTTGATTGAAGGGAGATGCAGCTCTGTTCATCTTTCCTATTACTAGTGATGGACCCCCACTCCTCAGGGTTTAATTGGGGGGATGTTGGTGTCATTCCTTTGGTGGAAGCTTGCTTATGACTTGTGTTTGTGTCTCACCCCCATGTTCATGGGGTTCTATGTATTGTGTTTTATTTGTTTAGTAGGACCTTGTATTTTGCTCAGTATTCTGAATTTATTTTATTAATCCCTTACTAATGAAACATGGTGGCTGTTCTCCACCTTTTCCTTTAAATATAAAAAAAGAAGGTCCTTTGAATTTCTTCTTGATTATAATTACATACATTTTTCACTACCTAATATATCATAAATAATTGTTTCTGTTACAGGCAAAAGTATTTCCTCTGAGAATTCACTGAACGCAACTTCTGCAAGGCTGACTTCGCTTTCTAATGAGAATCTTTGTTAGAGGCATCAAAATTATTATGTAAAGAATCAATGATCGATGTGATAAGAATATCTAATCCTTAAAAAATAAAAGGGAAACAAACTGAATATTTTTCGAGGATATATCCAACAAGCCATGAGAATTAAAGGCATTGAAATGATAACTTAGACTGTTCGTGTAGGCCAAAAAGCAACCGAGATTTGGGAAGCAAAGATACCAAACTTTATGCATGAATGGTTAGTAATCGGCCGTGTCATTAAGATTTTTATAGTAATTTACACGTGCGATGCACATCTTAATAAATATATATATTTTTTAAAATAAAAATTTTGACATAGTCTGACTTTGAATTTGAGATCTCTTTTATATTAGTTATCCACGGACAATGCACGTCTTAATATTTAATAAAAAAAACTCTGACGTAGCTCGGATTAGAAACTGAAACCTCCTCTAGATTAGTTATGTACGTGCGTCACATGCGTTGATAGATTGACAAATGACACTAAGACCTTCTCCCATTATAATATTAGAGATTAGAGATATGTGTTCATATGCGATTTTTATTATTATTATATGCTAATTTTTGAAAATATTTGCACTTATAGGACAGTTGCCAAAGTATTTGTATTTATGGACTCAACAACTAAACTCGCCATTCTCAACGGCGAGTTTAGTTGTTTCACGCTCGCCGTTGGCACACAGCGAGTTTAGTGCTAATTTTTCGAAAAACTCGCCGTTCCCAATGGCGAGTTCAGTTCAAAAAATTTCAATGAAGACTTGATGTTCTCAATGGTGATGACATTTATACTAGACTCATTGTTGGGAACGGCAAGTTTAGTTCAAATTTTTCAATGAAGACTTGCTATTCTCAACGGTGAGGACATTTATACTAAACTCGCTGTTGGGAACGGCGAGTTTTGTTCAAAAAAAATTGTATGGAGTTTTTTTTCGAAAATTCACTAAATCCAACAGAATGTTTCATTCTCTGTGCAATTTCCTACATCCTCGTCGTTCTCAACAGTGAGTCTAGTATATAATGCCATCGCCATAATGAACGACAAGTCTTCTTTCAAAATTTTCAACTAAACTCACTATTCCCAACAGCGAGTCTAGTATAAATGTCATTGCCGTTGGGAACAACTAGTCTTCATTGAAAATTTTGAACTAAACTCGCCGCTGGGAACAACGAGTTTTTTGAAAAAATAGCACTAAACTCGTCGTGTCCCAACAGTGAGCATGAAACAACTAAATTCGCCGTTGGGAACGACGGATTTAGTTGTTGAGTCCACGAGCGTAAATACTTTAGCAATTGTTCTTTTTCTGCAAATATTTTCAAAAAGTGTGTTATAAAAAAAGTTCTCCATATGCTTCAGAACCTTTAGTACCGTCCACTCCAGGGGTGTGTACACACCTGCGCAAGTTTAGTATATTATAAAGAGTCGTCTTCCTTAAACATTATGGCAAACTTTTCTAGTTGTTTTTAAGAGTATCAAACTTTGTTAACCGATTATTAAAGCTATCCTTAAAATATTATGAAATTAATGAACTCTTAATATCTATGTATTCTCTTGGTTTATTCTCTTGGTTTACTGGGATCACAAGAAAATGCAAAGGGAAAATGTCACTTTTTCTCTTTATTCTCAGGGAGAAGGACATCAAACTTATCTGCCTCCCAAACTTTGTTAAGATGAATAAATAATTAAATGTTGACTCTGCACAAAACTGTCTACAATTACTAATAAGTTTGAATTAAGTTATTCAGATTTTCAGGATCAAAACAATATCCAAGAGAGATTCAAGAATATTCAAATAAGGAAAAAGATTCAAGAATATTCAAAGAAGGAAAATAAGAAAGAAAGATTGAGAAATCAAGCAAAAGGAGAATATTTTCAAAAAGAGAAATTGATTGATTAATATCCAAGAAAGCCATCAAGACCAGCTGCCATCATTCCATATTTGTGAGATTTAAAACTGTAAAATTGATTGATTGATTGATTAGTTTGTTTGGTAAAATATAAAGTTGATTCGATATGAACAGCGCAATACCGGTCGACCGCAGCTCAGTCGACTGCAACTTTTAATTGCATAAGAAGCAGTCGACATTTCATCTCTCGACTTTACGTCAGAGAGCTGAACGGTCAACTGCACCAAGATTGCGGTCGACCGCACTTTGCACTATTCACATTTTCAGAATGTATTGTTTCCAATTTTGATCGATACACTTTCCAATCTATTTAATTGACCGAACCCACTGAGTATTCTTCGCCTATTACTTCTGAGAAAAATCTTCTGTACTAATTTTTTAATAATCAATCGAGTGTGTGTGATAACTAGTTTATATTCTTCAGTCATGATCATCTAAGATCTTGAGTTTCTTTTTCTTTTTCTTCCACTTCGGTGAGATTGACGGGACTTGTCTTAGAAGTCCTGTGGGTGTAATAGGTCTCTCGGCCTGAATCTGAGAATCATTGTACAAGGATTTTGAGTATAGTGGAACGCTTGTGGCGGAGAATTGCTACAAGTAGGAGGTGTGGACGTAGACCTGGGAGTCGAACCACGTTACATCGCTGCATCACTTGTGCTATCTGTGTTTTCTCTTCTTAACTTTTTATTTACTCTGCATTTTATTTAAGTATTTTTTATTCCGCACAATCACCCTATTCACCCCCCCCCCCCCCCCCCCCCCGGGTGATTTACAGTGGTATCAAAGTGAGGTGCTTATCAAAAGCTTAAAAGCTTAAGCAAAAGGTCAATTGGCCGAAATCCTTCATCTCGAAAACTTGTACTCATCGGAGCCATTCATCTCCAATGGGACAAGCCTTACACGATCACCATATTTTGATGAAAAATGCTACGATGTTTGGAAAGTTCGTATGCTTCATTTTCTATAGATGCTTGGAGAAGAAATATGGAATGTGTGCATCAATAAAACAAATATTCCAGTTAGCGACGGAAAGACATCATTCACAAAGCAGAGTTGGCTCTCAAGACAGCAAATTCCAAAGGCATGACGGCTCTCTTTGCAGGGTTGAACAATGAAGAACTAATGCGATGCGGGTGACACTGTAAGATAGCATACGAGATCTGGAACAACATATTAAAGCGACATGAGGGAACCACTTCTAAGGTAAAAGCTAAAGTTAATTTATGTTTCTATAAGTTTGATTGTTTCGTATGTTTCCAGGAGAAATGTGGATAAAATGCTCACCCGTTTCGATATCATTGCCCATGAACTTGAGAGTTTAGGTAAAGGGTTGGATGATGTCCGAACGGTCAGAAAACTCATAAGCTGTTTCATGCCAGAGTGGGATGTAAAGGCTGCTGCAATGAGGGAGACCCTTGAAGAAAAGAGTTTCGACTACTACACATTTCAAGGAAAGATGAAGATATACGAGATGGAAATGTTAGAAACCAAAAGATAAAGACAAAACAACAGGATTGAACCAAAAGCCGAAGAGAAAACAATTGCACTAAAAGCAGAAAAATTCTGACCATCAAAAGCAGATTCAGATCGTGAGGAGTCAGACGAGGACATTACCCTATTGACCAAGCAATTTCATAAGTATTTCAAACATAAAAAATATGGCAGGTACCAAGGAGAAAGGGAGAAAGATAAAGATGATGTGTGCTATCAGTGCAAGAAGTCTGGACACATCCGTACAAATTGTCCCGTCTCACAAGACAAGAATAAGGACTACTATGGCTCAAACCCAGGTCTGAAAAAGAAGGCGCTGAAAGCAACATGGTTGGACTCCGATTCAAGTGAGGGAGAGCAAGGCTACGATGACGTCGGCTTCATGGCTTTTGAGAATGGTGAGGTGCAATCACCATCTCAAGAAAAGGTAATCGAAGAACCCACTTATGATGAACTAGTAGACATGTGTGATGGTTTGAAAGACTATGCTAAGAAATTAAGTCGTGAACTTAGGCAATATAAACAAATTTCAAATGATACTCATAACTCCTGTATTACAAAAATCAAAAACTGAAAAATAAGAATGCCTTGATCTTGAAAAAATTTGAGTCATTTAGAAAAGATCATGATGTATTGCTAGTGGAAAATGAAATCTTAAAACAACAAATTCGAGAGTCTTTAGCAATGCATGATGATCACTTAAGAGAAATTCATGAGAAATCGGTTTATATCGCCAAACTCACAAATGATTTAAAAGAATGCAAAAAGAAATTTGATGAGGTAGTGGAAGGATGTAATGAAGCTCTTGAAAAAATAGGATTCTTGATGCTACACTAGACACTCTTCGTTGAAATACAAAAGTCGATGAGATGATTTGGAAAAGATTATGTAAAAGAGTAACTGAGCTTGAAAAAATTGTAGAAAAATATGAAAGGCCCAGTTAACTTATTACAAAAAATTCAATATCTTATCATGATAATCTAGAGCTTGGTTACGAAGAGCCAATACACCATCAAAAATGTAAATCATCATGTCATATACACTTGCACAATCTTCAACATAATCATAAACTAATCCAAAGATATGCAAGTGTGCATGACTTAAGACATAGTCGTATCACATGTCATTATTGCTATAGATTAGGACATATTTCGTATAACTGTTCATTAAAAAGGAATACTAATTTTGTTTGGGTAAGAAAGATTGTTAATGCAGGATCAAAACCCACTTAGACTCCTACAAACTTCCATGTAGGTGGTCCGATACTCTCAACTTTGAAGATTGTAAACACCTTGATAGAAGACGCTCGAGACTCAGCAAGTTATACTAGCAACCAGCATCTCTATCAAGAAAAAAGGAGAAGGATCTTGGTCCTTCAGATAAATACAGCATTGGGTAAAATCTACACTAGCCTGAAATTATATAAATGTGCATCTGCTGAATTATTTCTGAAATACATGAAATGTGCGAACTTTACAATAACATAAAATCACTCTTTGAATGATCGGTCGACCGTACATATCACTTGTTCTTAATCAGTCGAGAATGGACCGGTCGACCGTCCACCCCTCTGTCATAAATCACCCAATTAAAACTCCCTATTTCGTGTTGAGCGGTCGACCGTATATATGAACCGATCGACCGACCAAGTCGGCTGACCTGCTTATTCCCTTTCTAATATAAATACCTCTTCACCCCCAACCTCTCAACCTTACAAAGAAACCCTAGCCTCCAATTATAAACCCATCAAATAAACTCTCATCTCTCAACTTTTTCGTCAAAAATTTCTCAACTGCCTTCTCTTCCTCTGTCTCAATGGCTTCATCCTCTCACAAATCGAAGGGCAAGAAAGTCGTTGCCTCGAAATCAGTTACTCGGGAGGGTATTACTTTTCGAAACTCTCATTGTGCTGATATTTACTTCTCTTCTCTTTGTAATGCCTCCGTTGTTGCCAATAGGGTAATTAACCTATCCTCCTTGGGTGGTCAATTTTCTGTCATGGTTAGAATCCTTAGGGATTTTCGGTGGGAAAACTATCTTGCTACTCCTAATACTCACTACGAGTCTCTCACTCGTCAATTTTATTCAAATCTTGAGGGACTTCAAGCTGATGATCTCACCCTCTCCTCTATAATTTTTGGTAGAAGAGTAAAAATTACTTCTGAATATCTCTGTGGGAGATACGAATTTCCCGAAGGGGAATTTGATGCATATCACCTTGATTTCAAAACCATTAACTACAAACCTGGGCATGATCAAAATACCGTCAAATCTATGATCGTGCAACCCGAGTTTTCCCGTCTTCCTCATCTCGCCCCCAAAAATTTTACTAATTCTGCCAGGGTTCTAAACAAAATTGTTTATGTGGATATTTGGCCCAAAAAGAATGATAAAACATAAATTCGGGTCGATCAGTCATTCATAATTTTTCTTATTCTTGGGAGTACAAATTTGACCTTGCTACATTCATCATTCGCACGATGAATTATGCAACTACTACTAATCGTGGTCTCCCCTTCAGCTCTCTCATATACAACCTTGCCATTGATTCCCGCATTGATGTCGGAAACTTCTTGCTTAGTAAAAGCCCTATGCCCATTTTCCCTCAACAAATGGGTATTGATGTACCCTTCAATCAGCGTGCTCGTCGTCGTCAAGCCTAACAACAAGCACGCCAAGCCGAACAAGAACCACAAGCATCTTCCACTTCACGACGCAAGAGTGTCACTTCATCTTCATCATTCGTGACTCATGAGCAGTTTACTGCTCATCAAATTCAAGTATATGGATATTAGGTTAACACAATTGAGTACTTACAAGGGAAGGAAGATTGGAAAATTCTTCCTCCACCGAATGATGAAGATGATGAGGAAGATGAGGAGACGATGATGGCAATGATGGAAATGATGGCGAGGATGATGATGATGATGAGTGGATATCTTTTTGTAATTGAAATATCACCATGTACGCTCCTTATTGCTATGTAATCTTATATGAAGAAATATTAAGTTGCTTGTCTCAAATATCTGATTGCCTGCGATGTATCTGTTTTTCGGTCGACTGTGCAGTCGACTGGTTTTTGCATAAATGGTCTTTCAGTATTTGCAGTCGACTGGTTTGCCCTCTGTGATTCGTTGTGTTTTTGACAAAGAGGAGCGGTCGACCGGTTTGTTCTTTGGAATTTTTGTTTGCTTGACTAGTTTTGCGGTCGACCGGTTCTCTTTCTGACTTTGCGTTGTGTTTCTCTTTTAAAAAGAACTCTTTACTCATTTTCTATTATCAGTTTCTTGAAATTTAGTCTACACTTCTTTTTCTTAATTAATGTCTTGCATCTGTACTAGGAAAATCTCAAATCTATAATACCATGAAGAGCTCTCCCTGTATATCAATGATTGTTTCGTTATCAACGGTATCATGTAAGTAGATTCTCCTCCGTGTTCATAATTTTTTTAACTTTATCTCCCTAATTTTGATTGATAAAAGTCTCATTTTCAATGGTTTTCGTGAGAAGTAATTTATCATTGTCTTTTACCCCCCTATTGGTATGTTCCAAAAAGGGGGAGAATATTAGAAGTATTATGAATGCATGAAAGTAAACATATTTAAAGTTTTTGTTTTACTTTATCTTTCAAGAAGTATTAAATTAAGGGGGAGTATTCACAAACCTCTTCTTGTTTATGAAAATATGTGTTACAGGAAATATTAAATTCAGGGGGAGTAATTTTATTTTATTTTGTGCAATTTTATTTTACTTTCAATATTCAAAGGCATGTTTTGTTCACACCAAAAGGGGGAGATTGTTGACTCTTAGTTTGGTGTGCACAAAACGTGTCTACAATTACTAATAAGTTTGAATTAAGTTATTCAGATTTTCAGAATCAAAACAATATCCAAGAGAGATTCAAGAATATTCAAATAAGGAAAAAGATTCAAGAATATTCAAAGAAGGAAAATAATAAAGAAAGATTGAGAAATCAAGCAAAAGAAAAAGATATTCAAAAAGAGAAATTGATTGATTAATGTCCAAGAAAGCCATCAAGACCAGCTGCCATCATTCCATATTTGTGAGATTTAAAACTATAAAATTGATTGATTGATTGATTAGTTCATTTGGTAAAATATAAAGTGGATTCAGTATGAACAATGCGATACCGGTCGACCGCACCTTATGACGGTCGACCGTAGCGCAGTCAACTGCAACTTTCAATTGCATAAGAAGCAGTCGACCTTTCATCTCTCGACTTTATGTCAGAGAGCTGAACGGTCGACTGCACCAAGATTGCGGTTGACCGCATTTTGCGCTGTTCACATTTTCGGAATGTATCGTTTTCAATTTTGATCGATACACTTCTCAATCTATTTAATTGGCCGAACCCACTGAGTATTCTTCGGCTATTACTTCTGAGAAAAATCTTCTAAACAAATTTTTCAACAATCAATCCGAGTGTGTGTGATAACTAGTTTATATTCTTCAGTCAGGATCATTTAAGATCTTGAGTTTCTTTTTCTTTTTCTTCCACTTCGGTGAGATTGACGGGACTTGTCTTAGAAGTCCTGTGGGTGTAATAGGTCTCTCGGTCTGAATCCGAGAATCACTGTACAAGGGTTTTGAGTATAGTAGAATGCTTGTGGCGAAGAATTGCTACAAGTAGGAGGTGTGGACGTAGACCTGGAGGTCGAACCACATTACATCGCTGCGTCACTTGTGCTATCTGTGTTTGCTCTTCTTAACTTTTTATTTACTCTGCATTTTATTTAAGTATTTTTTATTCCGCACAATCACCCTATTCACCCCCCAGGGTGATTTACATTAAATAGTAACTTAAATAATTAGAAATTAGAGAACAACAATTTAAGGTTGATATATAATTAACCATCATCAAATCAATATCCTAGGTATTAGACATATATAATTTGGAGCACTTGGTGAGATTCCATTTTCAACAACAACAACAACAAAGCTTTTTTCCCAACTAATTGGGGTCGGCAACATGAATCATGGTTTTCCATTTTACTCGGTTTAGCGCAATATCATCTGTAAGGCTACATGATATCATTTTTTTCACCGTTTTTACCTAATTAAGTTTGGGTCTTCCCTTATTCCTAACTTTACCATCAATACTTATCAAATCACTCTTTTTAATTGGGGCACTACTAGGCCTACATATGACATGTTCAACCCACCTGAGGTAATTCTCTGTTAACTTATCTTGGATAGAGGCTACCTTTAACATATCAATTATATGCTCGTTTCTAATTCTGCCATTTGTGGTTTTACCAGAGATCCATCTTAGCATCATCATTTTCGCTACACTCATTTTTAGACATGTTTCTTTGTTACCCAACACTGCTCCATACATCATCAGTTGGTCTAACAATCGTCATATAAA
Source organism: Hemerocallis citrina (assembly GCA_017893485.1). Taxonomy (NCBI): domain Eukaryota; kingdom Viridiplantae; phylum Streptophyta; class Magnoliopsida; order Asparagales; family Asphodelaceae; genus Hemerocallis; species Hemerocallis citrina. The sequence goes on from CM030361.1 coordinate 308,948,733, forward strand.
AATTTTCCTTCAACTTCAAAGGTATACGTTTGTCACACAAAACACTACTAGCACTTTTTCGCTTAAGTCACCCTGCTTGGATCATATGTATAACATCTTCACAAGTCTCTTCATCTCTTTGTATAATCGAGCCAAAATATCGGGAACAACTTTCTCAGGTATCTCTTAACCATCAAACTTTACTACTTTCTCATTTGTATTCTGAATATCACTAAAATTACACTCCATATACTATGTTTTAGTTCTGTTTATTCTAAAGCCTCGAGTTTCCAAAGTTTTTCTCCACAATTTTAATTTAACATTGATTCCTGCGCAAGTCTCGTTCACTAAGACGACGTCATCGGTAAAAAAATACACCAATGCACCTCATCTTGTATTTTTCACAACAATTCATCAATATCCGAAGCAAAGAGGTAAGGGCTTAAAGCGGAACCTTGGTGTAAACTTACTGTAATAGAGAATTCGCTTCCTGTGGTTGTTCTAATTATGGTCATTACGCCTCAATACATATCCTTGATCATCTCAATATATTGAATAGTTACTTTTTTGTTATTTTATACTCATCATACTATGTCTCTAGGGACTTTATCATATGCTTTTTTTAGAACTATAAACACCATAGATAAATTTTTCTTATTCTCCCTATATTTTTTCATAAGTCTCCTCAGTACATAAATTGCTTCCATTGCTACCTCTCAGGCACAAATCCAAACTGATTCTCAGATATAATTGTTTCTAGTCTCAGTGTATGTTCGATCACTTTCTCCCAAAGTTTCATCATATGTCTCATTAATTTAATCCATCGGTAGTTTGAGCAACTTTGCATACCTCCTTTATATATATATATATATATACTAAAATAATATTTCTCCATTCATCGGACATCTTCTTGATCCTCAAAATCTCATTAAACAATCTTGTTAGCCATCTCACTCCTACATCCCCAAAACACTTCCAAACTTCAATGAGTATTCCATCCGGTCCTAAAGCTTTTCCTATTTTCATCATTCATAGAGCATTTCGAACCTCTGAGAGCCTAATTCTACGGAGAAAAAAAAATTATGTTCTCGACTCTCCCTTGATATTTCTATATTTAAGTTGCCAACTTCTCAAAGTAACTTGGTCATTGTCCCTTAATTTCCTCATCTTATACAAACTTGGTGAGATTCCATTTTCATGATAGAAAAATAGAAAATGATAGTAAATGGGTGATATACATAATTTCAGTAGACTTAATTTCAACGACCATACATATTTTTTTCTTTTTAGCTTATCAAATAGTTCTTTGAATCTTCAAAGTGTTTTTGTCTTGACTCTTGACTTCTTTGTGTTGCAACTCATTGTTCCAGGCTTGCCTACTAGTTCGATTTGGTAAACATGCATGCAGTTTTAATAAATAAAAAAATATTAGAAAACTACATAAATATACCCTACAAAAAACTTGAGAGAAAAATATCCAGAGAATAAAAGGATCACAATAATGAGAATATATGTACAATGCATCTGAGGAAAAGTGAACTCAAACAAGATTCTTTAGATATTTATCAACTACGTACGTCGAGAGATGCCTACTATATATAAATAGCCCTCCTCTCCTTGGTCATTTACATCAAAGCCTGCATTGCTAAAATCATATATATAACTCTAGTCAGAAAAGGAAAAGGAAAAAAAAACATGGAGTTGAACAGGAAACTCCGAGGCGATCTGACAAAGTTGTCGAACAGAGGAGGCAAGGACGCTGCAGATCAATACGACCGGCTCGTGGTGTCTCCGCCCGCGATGGCAGAGACTGTTGTGGGTGGTGTTGGTGTTGGTGGTGAAGTTGACAGGAGAGCTGCAAGCTACATCTCTTGTGTGCGGGAGAGGTTCAGGGTGGCCAGAGAGAGTTGAGGATGGGTATTGGAATAACTACTAGAAGTAACACATAAAAATTAATCCTGCAGGTAGGGAAAAAATATATGGTTGTATTATATATGAACCATATAAGACTTTTTTTTTTCAATTTGGGTTTTTGTTTTTGTAATGAGATGTATGTATGTGTTAGATCATGGTATGTTCAGTTTACGAAATGAAGGTTGTATGTGTCTTTTTCTTTCTGTTAGTTTTAGTTTCCACTTTGTCGTGTTTTTTTTTTTTTTTTTTTTTGATAAAGAGATGACACTCGTCATCGTTCCATTAATGAGCAATAACGAAACAAAAGAGTACAGATAAACATAATATACCCATGAGCTTCAAGCATCACGTTACATCAAAGTACCCATAGGTAGCAAAAGTCAAAATAGATGATCAACAGTCTAAGTAGAAACATACAGATACAAAAAGTACAACCAACTCCACCATGAGTATCCTTCATACAGATCTAGAGTCCAACTATCCCAAAATGCACTGGAAGTCTACACCTCTTCGTCCTCGCATTTGTTAGCTATTCCCCTTCATTAATCTTATATGAAGAAATCACCATGTACGCTCCTTATTGCTATGTAATCTTATATGAAGAAATATTAAGTTGTTTGTCTGAAATATCTGATTGCCTGCGATGTATCTGTTTTTCGGTCGACTGGTTTTTGCATAAATGGTCTTTCAGTATTTGCGTTCGACCGGTTTGTCCTCTGTGATTCGTTGTGTTTTTGACAAAGAGGTGCGGTCGACCGATTTGCTCTCTGGATTTTTTTTTGCTTGACTAGTTTTGCTGTCGACCGGTTCTTTTTCTGACTTCGCGTTGTGTTTCTCTTTTGAAAAGAACTCTTTACTCATTTTCTATTATCAGTTTCTTGAAATTTAGTCTACACTTCTTTTTCTTAATAAAATGTCTTGCATCTGTACTGGGAAAATCTCAAATCTATGATACCATGAAGAGCTCTCCCTGTATATCAATGATTGTTTCGTTTTCAACGGTATCATGTAAATAGATTCTCCTCCGTGTTCATAAACTCTTTTAACTTTATCTCCCTAATTTTTCTTGATAAAAGTCTTCTTTTCAATGGTTTTCGTGAGAAGTAATTTATCATTGTCTTTTACCCCCTCCTATTGGTGTGTTCCAAAAACGGGGAGAATATTAGAAGTATTATGAATGCATGAAAGTAGGCAAAATTTAAAAAAACGTCACAATAGTTTGGCGCAGTTTATAAAAACGTCACAAAACTATTTTTTAAAAAAAAAACCGTACAAAGTTTAACTTTCAACTCACAGAGTTACCCACCGTTAACTGGGTTATACGTGCACTGCACGTACTCAAAGAAATTGACCAAAATACCCCCCTTATTTAATAGGGTTAGAATCGTTTCCCATCATCTTCTTCTCCAATTAGTAAGAGTTTAAAAAAAAACCCAAATTAGAGGAACCCTAATTTTTTGTAACGCCCCGAATCCCAAATACACTGAATTCGAGATGTTCTACAGGATCTTTTCACTTTCTTTAGTACAATTTTACAGGGAAATTAAAATTTTTCATCATACATCAGAGATTACATCATAATTACATCTTTCTTTTGCACAGCGGAAGTAAAATACAACAATTAAATACAAGTACAACAGCATGATATAATCTTTAAGCATTCATTCCTCTTTAATCTTTAACATGACATTTACCTGCATATAAGACTGTGGGTACGTCAGTTTATTCAACCGACGAACATTATACACGGCCATCCTCTCTATGCCGGAAATAGTATAACTCAACTTTTCATATTTAACAAACACAAACTTGTCACATTCAAACTAAAGGGACTACCTATTGATGTCGTGTTGTGATTGTGCACTTAATCCTTAATGCATTTATTTATGTTACATGACACTAATGTGCACTTGTTCGGATTCTATGCATCCCATACTACATAGGTCCGAGGGCAAGCCCTTATTCGTTCTTCATCTTTATAGGGTTCAATCCCCCGTTATGATTTAATCTACTACTGTAATTACGGTAAGTATCCTAGATGTTATCTGACCTACGAACTCATGTCTAGGCACTCTGGAGTAGTATCCTCACCCAGACGCATCATGAGAATTCCTGGGATACGCTCACCATAAACATGACACCACCCGTAGTCTTCAAACATCCCACGAGCGTCGCCACTGGGACGGTACTCTGGAGCAGTATCCTCACCCAGACGCATCATGGGAATTCCTGGGATACGCTCTCGCCGCTACCCAGGGCCTCATACTCAATGTTTTTCTCTTACTTTCATCACCTCTTCACTATGCACTAGTCCTTAGTTTTATTAAAAATCATGAACAAAATTAATCTCTAGAGTTAGTCTCTCCATCAACCGGACTTATTCATTTATTTCATCTTGACCAACCTTGGTCTAATTTCATTTTATTTCATTTCTCGATGCCGGGGAGACTCAGCTACTCTATTTCAAATTTCATTTCACAATCTTCAACTCATAAAATTTTCCATGTCGAGTTCTCAAACTCACATGTATATTCTCTTTCAATTCATGATTCCTAACTTTGTTCACAAGTCCATAATTACACAAAAGTTGCATATACTTATTAATTGTCGCATCACGATAATTTCACATTACTAAATAATGTACACACTTCATATTGTTCCACAAGGAAATAATTGCATCATAACCACATTTCTTTTTGCCAAATCCATACTTAATGTTCCAATTCACTTATTCTTTCAAATTATAATCTCATATCAATAATCTATATAAACTCATATGTCTATTTGTGCATTTAACTACAAACCTTAGTTAAATTCATTCAAATAATATCCAAATCATTCCTATAAAATTCCTTACATTTTTCTGAGAATTACCATATTTTTTTCATAATTTTTTTGATACATGAAACTCCCAAAAAAAATATTTTTTTCATCTTGCCGATAGCAAGATTCGAACCCAAGCACAACACCGACACAACCCAAAGCACAGGCCGCTAGGCCGGTTGCCGCTAGCGATATAGAAGGGATTTAAAGAGTATTTATTACTCTCGGCTCGGTAGGTTATAGCCTTACAAAAAAAAAAGGTGAAAATGTTTTGCAGCCACAGGGATTCGATCCGTTCAAACCAGAGAAGCCAACGCACACAGTGACCGCCTGAGCTACTAGCTCAGGTTGTTACAGTCCATACTAAAATCTTTTTGAATCAATTTGCCACTGTTATCAAACATACTCGATGTTCATTTAAACCTTGTTTCTTATTGCTTTTATAAAAATTACTGAAAATCTCCAGATTAATCCCCATTCATTTAAAGTCCATACCAGTAAGGAAAAATAATTTTTGTACTAATAAAATATATTTTTCACACACAAATCAATGAGTCATTTATTAAAACTACTATATATTGCATTTTCGACATTGCCAAATAATTGATCTACTAATCTTTTTATTCAAAGATTTTCTTGTGACAATTTACTGTTATTAACTCTTTATTCAACCAATACATATGTTTGTAATAGTCCATATCCATATCAACATAAAGGTCTATTCATCACAACTCAACTACTAACTTTATGAGTAGTATTTTCATTAATCAATCTATGTCATAATGAAATATACTCACTTGTCAATTGCATAAATCACATATCAACCATACAAGAAATTCATTTTTTTCAAAATAAAGTGTACTCTTTCTTAATAAATTCCATGTTTCAACTTTACAATTAACAAGCGTTCTTATTCATGCATCATGTCTCAAATCATACTAACAACATTCTTAAATAAATTTAATCACTGATATGGCTAAAAATGGGATTAAATCGAGACCGTCCAGATCGAGCACGAATCTTGAAGCATGGGGGTAAAAAGGCAATTTCACATACAGATGGATCCAAAACGGGTATTGGGCCTCCTTTTCACAGAACCAACCACCCGCGAATAGATCCACTTCAACTGGGCACGGGTCCCGACCCGATACAAGCCCAGTTCACCATGAGGAGAATCAAGGCCACTGATTTGACTAAATCAAATCAATAAGCCTGATTGGCTCTGACCAGGGAATCAGGGCCTGATTTCCCAAAACAGAATAGGAGGATTTTCCTCCTGGCTGTTAGGCAGGAAATCAGGATCCTAACCGTTCCAAAGGCGACTATAAATACGACCCCTCTACCACCAAGACCAGGTTAATCACTTCTTCACCACTTAAGCTCTTTCTTAATCTTTTTCTGATTACTGACAAGAGCGTCAGAGGGTGCGTCGCCGGAATCAACCCTGGTGTCTTGCACTTCCTTACAGGTTGCGGCGGGAGCAAGAAGGCTGAGTCAACTGTTCAGGTTCTTCTCGGACTTACAAATTCTATCTGTTTACCCCCACACCGAAATCAGCGGTAACAGATTGGCGCCGTCTGTGGGAAAACCACACGAACAGCCTCAGCCCATTCTCCGTCGTCCTCGACAGTCATGCCGCCGAAGAAGGTCAGATCCAGAGGGTCGAACCGTGCGGGCAACCTCGCCGACCCGGCGAATGAAGCCCCAGTCAACCCCATTCCTCAGTCCGACCCACCTCCGACGGCCCAGCAGGTCCCACCTCCTCCCAAGCAGCAGCCCAACAATGGTCCGTCCGGTCATAACGGTCGGAAGGAGAAGCAGCCCCTCAATCCGGGCCATGTCTCGATCCATAATGCGTCCTCGGACTCGATGGCCTCTCATCATCCCGACCTCCGTATCACACTCCTGAACCGCCAGAAGGACGACGATCTCCGCACCCATCTTGACGAGAGGCAGGCCCGAGAGGGAGCCTCCCACCAGCGTCAGGGTGAGCGGTCCCCACGTCGCCGAGACACCAGATGGTCCCCGGACCGCAGAGGCCGAGCAGCGTCCCCCGAGCGCCGAAGGAGGAGGTCCCGCTCCCCCGGGGATCGACGCCGTCCGAGGGACCGAGACGTGCCTATCAGTCGAGCCGAATTCCTCCAGTTTCAGGAGACCGTTCTGCAGGCTCTCAATCTTCGGCAGAACGTCCAGAATGCACAAAGGGCTCCGACGCCCCCCAGGAATCCCAGTCCTCGGCGCCGAACCCGGAGCCCTTCCCCGGCTCCCAGCCGCCAGCAGCGGGAACAAAGCCCTCGCCGGTCCCAGGACTACCGGCGCCGCAGTCCACGCTCCCCTTCCTATGAAGAGGAGTTCGGGGGGTCATACGATTACCAGCGGAGGGACGATGCCCTCATCCGTTGTCTCCATGAGGTGGAAAGGCGTATCGGCCGCATGGACAGGGAGGAAGAGTCCCGAGCAGGAACCTTCCGTCCCAGCCGACCCCCCTTCTCACGGTCGATCATGGAGGCCCACATACCGAGGAGTTTCAAACCGCCGCAGTTTGAAACATACTCAGGGGAATCCGACCCGGTCGACCACGTCGAAAGCTTCAAGACCCTGATACTGATCCATCAAGCTTCCGACGCGGTGCTCTGCAGGACCTTCCCTGCCACCTTCAGGGGGTCGGCTCGGGAATGGTATTCCAGGCTCGCTCCCTCATCCATCTTCTCATTCGAGCAGTTCGAGACGCTGTTCATTACTCACTTCGTGAGTAGCCGGCGAGCCGAGAAGACAAGTCTTTCCCTACTGAACCTGCGGCAGGAGAAGGAAGAAAAGTTGCGGGACTATGTGAAAAGGTTCACCGCAGAAGTCAGGTCTATTGCCTCCTTAGACCAATCCGTGGCCACCGTGGCGTTCCAGTCGAACGTCCTTAATGCCAACCTCCGATCATCCCTGGCCAAGAAGCCCCCGCATGACTTCGCCGACCTCCTCCTGAGGTGCGAGAAGTACATCCGAGCAGAAGAGGCTGAAGCCCTTCCCAGCTTTGGGGGGTCCTCCGCAGGGTCGAAAAGGAAGGCGACAGGGGAAGAAGGGTCCAAGAAAGCTCAGAAGGACATGGGCGATCAGCGCCGCCCTCCCCCCAGGTTCGAGAAGTTCACTCCCCTCACCACTAATGTCTCTACTATCCTCATGGAGGTGGAGAAGGAGGGGGTCATCCCTCCAGCTCCGAGGATGCACACCCCGGCGAAGAGGAGGGACAAAGATAAGTGGTGTCGGTACCACCGAGACCACGGGCACGATACGAATGACTGCCGGGCTTTGAGAGATGAGATCGAAGCCCTCATTCGAAGGGGGCAGTTGGCCAAGTTCGTGAAGGCTAACGATCGGACAGATCGCCACTCCCCTCCGCATCGGGGGGCTAACAAGCGCTCCGAGCGGCACGAAGAGACACCCGAGTTCGAGGAGGAACGGGTTCTGCACCTGATCCACGGAGGCCCCATGGGGGGCTCTTCTAATTCCTCCCAGAAGTCCTTCGTCCGAGAGGTCAACTCGGTCCATAGTGCCCCTCCCCCGAAAGGTCTCGGCGTCCCTGTGTCTTTCTCCGATGCCGACCTCGAAGGAGTCCGAACCCCCCACTGCGATGCCCTCGTCATTGACCTCCGCATGGCCAACTTCAAGGTGCAGAGGATTTTGGTGGACAACGGGAGTTCGGTCAATATTCTTTTCCTCTCGGCCTTTCGAGGCCTGCAGCTGTCCCGAGACCGTCTCAAGCCGGCCGGTTATACTCTCCACGGGTTTACGGGGGTCCCGGTAACCGTCGAAGGGGTGATAACCCTGGATGTTACTGCGGGAAGCACCCCTACTACCCGGACCGAGCCGATGGACTTCATGGTCGTCGACGTCCCAGCAGCATATAATGTCATCCTAGGCCGCCCCGGCCTAGCCGCCCTGGAGGCTGTCCCCTCGGCATACCATTTGAAAATGAAGTTCCCCACTCGGTCGGGAGTAGGGGAAGTCAGGGGAAGCCAGGAAACAGCCCGGAAGTGCTACATGACTTCCACCGGGGGACCAGTGCTCTCGCTCGAGACACTGGAGATCCCCGAGCCGAAGACCCGCCAGACGTCCGAACCGGCGGACGAATTAGAAGAAGTGCTCTTCTCGGACGAGGATCCGAACCGGAAATTCCTCATCAGCAAATCCTTGCCGACCGCACTGTGTTCGGACCTGATTAAATGCATCCGGGACAACCGTGACCTGTTTGCATGGTCAGCCGCGGACATGCCCGGCATTTCCGAGGAGCTCCTCGTCCATCGCTTAAGCGTCGAACCGGGGTGCAAACCGGTTCAGCAGAAGAGGCGAAAGTTCGCTCCCGAGCGACAGCAGGCCATCAAGGAGGAGGTTGATAAACTTCTAAAGGCCAAGTTCATACAGGAGGTAAATTACCCCGAGTGGCTGTCGAACGTTGTAATGGTCAAGAAGTCCAATGGCTCGTGGAGGATATGCATTGACTTCACCGACCTGAACAAGGCGTGTCCGAAGGATCCCTTCCCGCTCCCGAACATCGACACCCTTATCGACGCCACCTCGGGCCATGAGCTCCTCAGCTTCATGGATGCCTTCTCGGGGTACAATCAAATCCGAATGTTCCCTCCGGACATTCCGAAGACTTCCTTCATCACCGACCAAGGCCTCTACTGCTACCGGGTAATGTCGTTCGGCCTGAAGAACGCGGGCGCCACCTACCAGCGCCTCGTCAACAAGGTCTTCCAGAACCAGATCGACCGAAACATGGAGGTGTACGTTGACGACATGCTCGTCAAGAGCATCCGCGGCACCGATCATGTGGCCGACCTCCAGGAGGCCTTCGGCGTGTTGAGGAACCACAACATGCGGCTGAACCCGAACAAGTGTGCGTTCGGGGTCTCCTCGGGAAAATTCCTCGGCTTCATGGTAAGCCAGCGAGGAATCGAAGCTAATCCCGAGAAGATTAAGGCCATATTAGACATGGCTCCGCCTCGGAACGTCAAGGAGGTGCAAAAGCTCACTGGCCGGCTCGCTGCTATCGGTCGCTTCCTCTCGAAGTCGGGAGAAAAGTGCCTTCCTTTCTTCAAAGCACTCCGGGGGGCCAAAGGTTTTGAATGGGGCCAGGCGCAACAGGAATCATTCGACCAGTTGAAGGCATACCTGGTGAACCCCCCTCTGCTCAGCAAACCGGTCCCTGGCGAGACCCTCTTCGTCTATTTGGCTGCTTCCGAGCAGACATTGAGCGCTGTCTTGGTGAGAGAGGAGGACTGGGCCCAGAGGCCTATCTACTACGTGAGCAAGGTGCTCCGGGACGCCGAGCTCCGCTATTCGAGGATAGAAAAGATAGCCTACGCTCTGATCATGGCTGCGAGAAAGCTTCGGCCGTACTTTCAATCCCACTCGGTTGTTGTCCTCACCGACCAACCCCTCAAGCAGATCCTCCACAAGCCTGAGACCTCGGGCCGGCTGATGAAGTGGTCCATAGAGCTAAGTCAGCATGACATCTCTTATCAGCCTCGGACGGCAATTAAGGCGCAGGCTCTCGCCGACTTCATCGTAGAGTCCACTATCCCCGAGGTCGGCCACGTCCCGAATGGGCCCCCCATTTGGACAGTTTTTGTAGACGGATCCTCTTGTAATGAAGGAAGCGGCGTCGGAATCATACTGAACGGCCCTGACAACTTTGTCCTCCAGTACGCCATCCGCATGAACTTCAAAGCCTCGAACAACGAAGCTGAGTACGAAGCACTCATCGCCGGGCTCGGACTCGCCCGAAGCGCTGGAGCCCAGCGCCTCCGCATTCACAGTGACTCCCAACTAGTCGTGAACCAGGTCTCGGGCGAATATGAGGCCCGAGACGAGCGAATGGCGAGGTACCTCGCCAAGGTCCGGGACCTCCTGAGCCGGTTCGAAGAGGCCACCATCGAACGAGTCCCTCGGGAAGAAAACTCACAGGCTGATGCCCTCTCCAAATTGGCTTCGTCCTCACTTCAAGGTCTCGAACAGACCGTGCTGATCGAAGTCCTCTCTAAGCCGAGCATCGAAGATGAGTCGCCCGCCTCGGCGGAGTCTTTGCCAGTCATGCTACAAGATGATTGGATGAAGCCATTGATAGAATTCTTAAGGGATGGAGTTCTGCCTTCGGATCCCAAAGAGGCTCGCCGAGTCAGGACTCGGGCCGAGCGGTTTGTCCTAATCGAGGGTATCTTGTACAAACGCTCTTTCTCTCAGATAGACGGCCGACCGTACTTAAGGTGCCTCTCTCCGGATCAAGCCGAATATGCCCTGCGAGAGCTCCACGAAGGCATCGGAGGGGCGCACTCAGGATTTAGGTCCTTGGCCCGAAAAGCTTTGAATTATGGCTATTTCTGGCCGACCCTTCTTCGGGACGCCGAGCGACACGTTCGGCAATGCAGTTCCTGTCGGAGACACTCTAACATCCGGCGCCTCCCTCAGGCCAACCTCGCCTCCCTATCAAGTCCCATCCCCTTCGCAATGTGGGGCATGGACTTACTAGGGCCCTTCCCTCCAGCTCCAGGTCAGCTCAGATTCTTGGTCGTAGCCATCGACTACTTCTCAAAGTGGGTCGAGGCCGAGCCCCTCGCCACTATAACCGAGAACAAAGTGGTACAGTTCTTCTGGAAGAGCATCATATGCAGGTTTGGAGTCCCCCGGGTCCTCGTAACGGACAACGGGACTCAGTTCACAGGCGCAGCGTTCCGAGCTCTATGCGACGACCTAGCCATTCAGCAGCGCTTCTCGTCCGTCTCCCATCCTCAGTCGAACGGACAGGCAGAAAATGCCAATCGGCAGATCCTCGCAGGCATCAAGAAAAGGCTCGACAAGAGTTCCAAGGGCTTATGGGTCGACCAACTCCCCAACGTCCTATGGAACTACCGCACGAGCAAACGGACCCCCACAGGCGAGTCCCCCTTCAACCTCACCTATGGGTCCGAGGCCGTGATACCTCTCGAGGTCGGGATACCATCCCCTCGGCTCACAGCCTTTGACGAAGCACAGAATGCCAGAGACCTCAGAGCAGAATTGGACTTGATAGACGAACTGAGGGAAAGGGCATCGATTCGGCAGCAGATCTACCGAAGAAGAATTGAATTGGCGTACAACAGGAAGGTCCGACCTGCCAACCTTGAGCAAGGAGATTTGGTCTTGAGAAAGCTAGCTATATTCCTCCCCGGTCAGAAGAGCAAGCTCGCTCCGAACTGGGAAGGTCCGTACAGGATCACAAGGGTAGTTCGGCCCGGAACATATCGCCTCGAAGACCTAGAGGGCAGAGAGCTTCCAAGGACCTGGAATGCCAGCCACCTCCTAAAATACCAAGAGAGCGCTCCGACGCCACTCTAAGTAACAAGGAGTATCGAGCCATTCCGGTCTTCCGACTTGTAACCCATTTTCTCATAAATTGTACTATGTAAAACGGTTCGCCGTCAAAAATCAATAAAGAAAGCTCTATTATGTTTGTGAATCCGCATGTTTTTCTCCCCTCTTATCACCTGCCTTTTATATTGTGGTTTCAACCAATGGTTCGGAGTCCATGTTCGGCTCGGCCTCATTCCCTCGGTTCGTCTCCGGATGGAACAGAGGTAGACCGTCGTGTCGAACTGCTCCCACAGCCGTTGAACTATACCGATGGTTCGGAGTCCAACACTCGGCTCGACTTTACCTTCTCGGCTCGTCTCCGGACGAACCAGGGGTAGATCACCGTTCGGAATTGCTCCTACAGCCGTTGAACTATACCGATGGTTCGGAGTCCAACACTCGGCTCGACTTTACCTTCTCGGCTCGTCTCCGGACGAACCAGGGGTAGATCGCCGTTCGGAATTGCTCCCACAGCCGTTGAACTATACCGATGGTTCGGAGTCCAACACTCGGCTCGACTTTACCTTCTCGGCTCGTCTCCGGACGAACCAGGGGTAGATCGCCGTTCGGAATTGCTCCCACAGCCATTGAACTATACCCAAGGTCCGGAACACATAATCCGAACTCTCCTAACAGTTGGCCGAAGCCCGAAGACCCACACATTCGGTCGGCTCCCGTGCAAGTGCTTTCCCGAGCGTGTAAACGGGGAAAACACACTTTTCCTTCAACTTTCGTGCAAAATCTCGATCAGACGGCTCAGATCTCGCCACCTGCACTAAACGACAAGATAACGTTTTCTTGGGGACTGAGCCGCCTCGAGATTCGCGCCTACGTTCAACGGCTCAGACCACGCCACCTGCTCTAAACGAAAAAATACCGTACCCATGGGGACCCGTTCGGTTAAACAAACACGCTCGGTTCAAAGATCACGGCACGCCCGACACAGTTATAAGCAAAGACAAATACGCAAAGCAATGAAAGGGAATTTTATTAATGGTCGGCGCACAATACAAAACATTCCATTACAAAGTGTTGGCAAACAAAACACACAACGCCCGACCCACTACACTTGTCTCTCATATAGACACATCCTCACTAGACTGTTCGTCCTCCTCGGCGGGTAGCTCCTCTGCGTCCCCCTGGAGCTTTGCCATCACAGCCTGCAAGTGCCGAATCTCCGAAAGCAAGTCATCCCGCTCGACAATAATCTTCGACTGGTTGTGCCGAATGCATTTGACCCAAAGAGCATTGCTGAATGCGGTTTGTGAGTCTTCATCCTCTCCTGCGGGGCTCAGCTCGACGATCCTATTCTCCAAGCGTTGGATCTCGGCTTCCCGGAGACTGAGGACGGACGAAAGGTGGTCCCACTCACTCTCAGCCCGGCGTAACTTCAGATCGGCGCTCCTAGGGCTCAGAACCACCGTCCCAGAGGTGGCCTCGGATTCGGAGTCATCATTCGAACGTTCGGAGTCCGAGCCATGGATCGTCACCATGAGCTGAAAGAAAGGAAAAACGAATAACACAACTTCAATACACTGCCGATATCTAACACTTGAAAATTTTCCAAAAAGATTCGCATTCAGACATAATAGTGTTACAAACAGCCAAACCGACCCCATAATTAGGTTTTTACAACAACAAACAAAAATGGAAAACGACGTGATCAGGGCCTCTTCGGAAGGGGAATGCTTCGGTTTAGGGAAACGCGAGGACGACGAGGCCTGCCCTCCGAGCTCGACCCTAAACCAACGAAGCGGGATCCCCCTTCACTGCTGGTCTTAACAGCGACGCCGACCGAGGCACCGCTCGACGAGACAGCCGCGCTACTTTGAGCATCAGTCGGACTCCGCCTGGTCATAGGCGAGCGCGTCGCAAGTTCGTAAAACGTAATCCCTCTCTCGCTCTCCTCGCGAGTGCACGACGTGCTGCGGACATTAGCCCTCTCCGGCACGGGCTTGAGCGACGCGATCTCCTCCTCCAATTCGATAATTCTATCCCTCAGGACGTCGTCCTTCGCCAATTTCTTCGATCGAGGGGCCCTCAACGAGCCCGAAGCATTGGCGCTATCAGTCGCGAGCCGTCGGTAATGGGTGACCTCAATCCCCCTATCTATTGTGATCCTTCTGAGCCTGTCGACTTCGGCCGATAGCCTCTTACGCTCGGTTGACGCTTTCTCCAGTTCGGAAGTCAGCTTCTCTCCCGCCGCCGAACGTTCTTTCTCCGCCAACTCCAAGTATTGGACCTCAGCCAAGAGATCGTCGTTCTTCTGCTCGGTGGCAGCAAGCTCTCTACGGAGACCCTCGACTTCGCCTTCGGGACAGGGAGCCGGGGGGCGCTTCCGTAGTTGCCACAGCTCGCGACAATACCTCCGCAGAGCTGCCTTCGTATCCTCCAGCCTGCCGAGCAGGAGAAATCGATTATACCGGCTCTGAAAGAGCTCGTCCTTCGTTCTCGCCAGCTCCTTCCGAAGGTATACAACCTCCGTGATCGGACCGAATCTCACCTGAAAAGCAGAGATAAATCCGAGGCCCAACACTTGAAGAAATTTACGCCAAACCACACTAAATCCGAGACTCAACACTTGGAGAAATTTTGGCCAAACAAAACATTTTTTCATTCAAGATTCAAAGAGTTCTACAACAGCGGTGGCCAGTCCGCAGTTAGGCTTACAAAAATAAAAACAAAAAAGAAAAAAGACAACCGAGTCAGGGGTCGACCTTTTTGTCGTTTGGGTCCGTCGACCCCTCGGCCTTGTCCTCGCCATCGCCCCCGCCTCCGCCTTCGCTCCTGCTCTCCTCCTCGGAGTCGTCCTCCTCTTCCTCCTCGGCCTCGGCCTTCCACGGGTCCCCGAAGGGTTCCACCTCCCCCTCGGGGTCGAGCAACCCTTCGGGAACGCCCTCCTCCCCTTCCACGAGGTCGTAAAAGTTGTAGGAGGACGTGTCAAAGCCCGGGTTCTTGGCGACCACATGTTGCAGGGCTCGGCCGTAGGCATCCACCATGTTCTGGAGCATGTGCAGCGCGGCCTCCTCCTGCACGGCCTTCTTCACCCTCTTCACCTTCCTGAGGTGTTTGGCCTTGATCTTCTCGGCCCTCTTCCGAGCGTCCTCCGCTTCCGACCGAGCTTTGGCCAGCTCCTCCCTCAGCTCGACGGCCTCCTTCACCGACGCCTCGAGCTTGGCCGCCGTATCCTTCAGCTCGGCCACCTCCTTCTCCGAGGCCTCAAGCTTGGCCGCCGTGTCCTTTGACAGCTGAACGGCGTCGGCCAGCTGCTTCTCCAACCCCTCCACTTCGGCAGCCCTCTTCGTCGAGAGAAGCAGTTCGGAATCAAGCTGCTTCGCGACCTTGACGCGCTCCGCCCTCTCCTTCTCCTTCTCCCGATCCTTGTTCGCCAACTCCTCGACCAAGAAATTGAAGTGGCAGAGGGTCTGAAAGAGAACAACACGTTAAAATCCGAGTCCAAGAACTTAGAAAAATTCTAAGGAAGAAAATTGGATGAAGGAGGGCTCGGCTCACTTACCGACATAGTATTCCGGGTAATCTGCATCACGGCGTCCCCTGCCATCCCGGCCTTCAGGGTCGCTCGATCCTTCGGGGTCGGCAGGTGCCTCACCGCCTCCATGCAGATGTTCCCGTCGCCCAAGAACCCATCGACGTTCATCACCTGCCAGTCGGGGATGAAGATCTGCTTATGACGCTCGGTCAAGATCTTCTCCGCATCGGCGGTAAGGGGCGGAACTGGGAGGTGTAGCGCATCCTTCACCCCGAACACGCTGCTCGACGAACCGGGAGCACACGCCTCCGGGGTCTGTGCAGGGGCATCCGAGGCGAGGGGATCGGAGGACACGACCCCCCCTGCTCGGGGACCACGACCTTCGTCGGAGAGACAAGGACCTCGATCTCCCCCTCCTTGAGGACCGCGACCTTCGGTTGGTCGGCAGCCTTCACAACCGAGGGCTTCTTCGAAGCTCGGCTGTCCTAAGGCGCTGCCGACGGCCTCTTCTTCTTCTCCTGCTCTGCCCTGCCCTTCGCCACCAGAGCCATATAGTCAAGCTTCATCGTCTCTGCAAAAGCCGAACGAAAAAACTTAGAAAAATTTTCATGAACTTTAAACAAAGAGTATAAATACCAGAAGCATACGAGGGTCGATCGAGCTGAGACCCCCACGGAACAGATGCTCCTCCGTGATATCTTTCCAGCTTAGCGTCGGCAGGGCGAGGAGCTTCTTCTGGACCTCCTTGTCTTCATCACTCAACGGCACCTCTCTCTTGGTCCGCTTGGGCAGGCCTTCCTTCGCCCAAACCGTCGGTATCACCCATGGCGTTAGAGTTCGGACGAGGAAGTATTTGTCCTTCCAATGTTTGATCGAGTCCGGGTTCTCGATCAACTTAACTCCCGTCCGAGGAGAAAGGAAAAACCTCTGCTCGTCCCGCCTCGGCTGGCAAGGTCGGAAGAGACTCCGAAAGAGGAACATAGTCGGCTTGGCGCCGACCTCTTGGCATCGAAGGACGAACGCCACGACGTGCCTCCATGTGTTCGGCATCAATTGGGCGGGACTCAAACCGTACCAGACCAAGACTTCGACCACGAACGGGTGGAGGGGAAAGCGGAGTCCGGCAATAAGGGAGTCGACCGGAAAGACACATACGTCCGACGTGGACTTTGTGTTGGCTTGGAACCCCGGCCCAGGAAGGAGCAGTACATACTCAAGCGGGATCCGGAAACCCTCTCGGATCAGACGAAGATCGGTCTCGGTAAGAGTCGAGATCCTATGGTCAACCTCGGACAGCTCCCTAGGCTCATTCTCCTCCACCAGCTTAGCCGTACCTTGAGTGACCCTCTCCAAGGTATCCTCGGCGTAATCCCGGATGCCTCCCACGCTCGACACAGCGATGGGCTGCCGACCAAACGCCCCCGCTCTCTTCGGTGTCTCCACTATCGTGACCACGCCTTTGCCCTTTTGGGACTCGGCCACGACTTCCTCGGGCACTTCAGCCACTTCACCCTCTTTATCCGGACGAACGACGACTTGCTCGCTCGGCTCCACTACTCCCTTCCCTTTATCCCCTCGGCCAACGGCTTGCTCCGAGGCGGGGGTCTCAGCCGAAATCTTAACCATTTTTTCCTAAAAAGAGAAGGGAAAGAGACTGACCTTGAAGTGACAGGTGCGGTCGGAAAGTTCGCCGGAACTAGGAACGCTACCGCGACAGCTAGCAACGCCACCAGAGAGCTAAAAACTTCGAAGCAAAGTAAAAACTGGGGAGAGAGAGTAAAAGTGAAAAGTGAGACTTGGTCTTAGGGGGGGTGAAGATTTATAGTAAAATTGGGACGTCCCTTGGACTTCCAAACGAAAGTTTGCGACTTTTGGGCTGCTCTCGAAACGTCGCGAAGGCCCATCACCACTGTCTCCTTCACCAAGTCAGCTAGTTCGGCTCCAGGAAATCCGAATCCGAGCCACAGGCAAACCGAACTTGTCTGCAACAGGGTCCGCTCGGAATCTGAGCAAGTGCCTTCCCGAGCGTGTAAACGGGAAAACACACTTTCCCCTCAACTTTCGTGCATGATCTCGATCAGACGGCTCAGATCTTCCCACCTGCACTAAACGACAAGGTAACGTTTTCTTGGGGACTGAGCCGCCTCGAGATGCGCGCCATCATCCAACGGCTCAGGGTGCGCCACGTCGCTCGGACGATTGAACCCTCGGACGCCCCACCTATGACTAAAAGAACCAGAAAAATTTTGATTTAAAGTTTTAAGGCACCGCCCTCGGCGAGCACCCCCCGGGTCCCGTGCCTTAGACGGTATCCCGCCGACCCACGGGCCCCGGTCAAAAACAGATCGGCACTCCCCCCATCTCTAACTCCTCCGGGCTGACATCCATCAGAAGCCATCAGCCCGGAAGGAAGACAGAGATGGGAGGGGGCCCATCAACACTCAGAGATCAGGAGAAGCGGACCATTCCGAGCTAGTTGGTTGCAACTGGAAGGCTCGGTTCGTCAGAGGACTCTGACAACGGTGCCTTCACAGCCGCAAACAACGGGCTCGGACGGTCCGGAAGCCCGAGCCACGACTCATGATGGAGAAGCGCACCATCCCGAGCTAGTTGGTTGCAACTGGAAGGCTCGGCTTGTCAGAGGACTCTGGCAACGGCGCCTTCACAGTTGCAACAAACGGACTCGGATGGTCCGGAAATCGGCCTCGGACATGGATCATCACCTCTTCCACCAAGATCTCCGCCTACCTAGGCACCCGCTTCGGAGCGACCAAAGAAGGCCGAAGATCTTGGTGGAAGAACGACCACCCGTCCTTCCGAAGTGGCCCACACCCCGGGTCTGGACTATAGTCGTCGCCACTACTGCCTTATCCCCTCCCGCTCCTGACATTCCCTTCGGAGCAGTGAGGAACGGGAGAAGAATAAGACAACAGGGCGACCACCCGTCCTTCTGAAGTAACTCATCCCTCGGGTCCGGACTATGGTCGTCGCCACTACTGCCTTGTTCCCCCCCCGCTCCTGACATCCACTTTGGGGTCGTCAGGAACAAAGGAAAAACCAGGCAGAAGAGCAACCACCCCGGACCTCAAAAGAGAAGCTACTCAAGGCAGATACCTCCGAGGTGTGAAACTCTATGCTGATGGTGATTGAAATGATAAGGGGAGTGGGGTACTTATAGCCTGCCTCCAAGAACCAGCCATTATGACCCTCGGAAGTTGAAACGCCGCGTATTAATTAAGGGAATTATCCTTAATGACATAGGGAAGGCGGAACGCCGCGCAAGTCCCGAAGCACCATTAATACCATTGGGAACAGAGCCATCTCGGATTGCCAAAAAACCACAGGCCCTCGGTCGGCCGTCGAGCAAGTGCCTTCCCGAGCGTGTAAACGGGAAAAACTCACTTTCCCCTCAACTTTCACGCCTGATCTCAATCAGACGGCCCAGATCTCGCCGAGAGCACTAAAAGACAAGATAGTGTTTTCTTGGGAGCTGCGCCCGTCTCAAGATGCGCGCCAATATCCAACAGGTCAGATAGCGCCACGTCGCTCGGACGACCGAAGCCACGCCCCCTCGGTCGGCGTCCGACCAAGTGCCTTCCCGAGCTGGTAAATGGAGAAAAAAGACACCGAGCTACTTAAACCGTCGGATCTTTCAGAAATTCGCGCTCCCAATGATGAAACGGCCCAGATTGCGCCACGTGCGCTAAAAGACAAGATAGTGTTTTTTTGGGAACCGCGCCCGTCTCGAGATGCGCACCAGCATCCGACAGCTCAGATAGCGCCACGTCGCTCGGCCTGCCGAACCCCCTACCTCCGGTCGGCAGCCGAGCAAACGCCTTTCCGAGCTCGTAAACGGAGAAAAAGGCTGCCGAGCGGTAACAGCCATCAGATCTTTCCGAAATTCGCGCTCGTCCATGATCAACGGCTCAGATCGAGCCACGTCATCGATCGGTATTTAAAATCATTTTTTATTTATTTAAATCGTTTTGTTTATTTAAAAATTGCGAAAAAAATTGCTAAAAATTCGGGAAAATTAACTAAAAATTCTGGAAAATAATTGGAAATTTGGGGGGACATTTTCGAACCCCTAAACGAACAATTATTACCCAGAATGAACCGTTAAAGGCCCCCGAACGATTAGTGAACACGTCGCAAAATTAAATAAATGGTCGGAAAAAATAGATAAAAACCCTTAAATACCCGATGTGACCAGAGAACAACCAGCGGCGTCAAAAGTTACCTCACTACCCCCGTTCTAGATTCAAAATCCCACATTTGGACTCCGATACAACTCCACCAGCCACTAAAACAGCTAGACTACTCCTCAAAGTCTGATCACACTCAGTCTTTAGGAGTGGGGGGCTCGTGATATGGCTAAAAATGGGATTAAATCGAGACCGTCCAGATCGAGCACGAATCTTGAAGCATGGGGGTAAAAAGGCAATTTCACATACAGATGGATCCAAAACGGGTATTGGGCCTCCTTTTCACAGAACCAACCACCCGCGAATAGATCCACTTCAACTGGGCACGGGTCCCGACCCGATACAAGCCCAGTTCACCATGAGGAGAATCAAGGCCACTGATTTGACTAAATCAAATCAATAAGCCTGATTGGCTCTCACCAGGGAATCAGGGCCTGATTTCCCAAAACAGAATAGGAGGATTTTCCTCCTGGCTGTTAGGCAGGAAATCAGGATCCTAACCGTTCCAAAGGCGACTATAAATACGACCCCTCTACCACCAAGACCAGGTTAATCACTTCTTCACCACTTAAGCTCTTTCTTAATCTTTTTCTGATTACTGACAAGAGCGTCGGAGGGTGCGTCGCCGGAATCAACCCCGGTGTCTTGCACTTCCTTGCAGGTTGCGGCGGGAGCAAGAAGGCTGAGTCAACTGTTCAGGTTCTTCTCGGACTTACAAATTCTATCTGTTTACCCCCACACCGAAATCAGCGGTAACAATCACCATCATGACTTCATACTAATAATCATGGAGCATTCTACACACAATTTAATTTTAATACTAGAGCCATATACAAATTAATCACCACATTTCAATCAATTCATACACTAACTTCTCAACTAAAGTGGGCTCTTATTAGTAATTTTTCATGCATCTTTTGATAGTTGAAACTAGCATGGATCTATATTAGAAATATGAAATGTTTACCCGCCTTGAATGGAGAGAACTAAACAAATTTAGCAACACAAGCCTTGCGAATGAAAGCACCACCTCCTAGACGAAATGCGAGCACCTCCAAGCCACCAAGCACACCGAAAGCTCCCCTTGTGATAGCCGGCCACTCCTCCTTGGAACAAGCAAGCAAAACCCACACAATCTCTCTATCTTTTATAACTCACACTATTACTACAATAAGACTATAGCTTGGAAATATAATTTGCATATGAAAATAGCCATGAGAGGGGGGGGGTATTTATACTAAGAAATAAGTGAAATGGAGGGCCAAGATTGATTAGGTGGTTGAAAGATGAAGGGCCTAGATTAAAGTAGGAGTTATAAAAACTACCCACATCCACAAAACTACCTCCATGAACACCATGATCAATTTCAAAATTCCCTCCAAAAGAGAAGCAATCCGGCCTCATAAAGAGTGTGCATTGCACGTGTACGTGTAGTGCACGTGCATGCAACTAGGCCAAAATTTGTACATTTTAATTTGTACAAAAATAAAATAATGATAAATTAGTCTTCTACATGACAAGTTTTAATTAAAAGAGATTAATCCATGGGCTTTCTTTTTGGGCCAAAATGGTTTATTAAGAATAAATAAAATAAAATACATTTTTGGGCTTTTAAGAAAAGGCTTTTTCATTAAATTAAAATAAGGCTTTCTATTTGTTTTTAAAAAAAGGCTTTTTGTACAAAATAATGTGAGAAAATATTTAAATATTTATACCCATCATAATAAAATAATCCAAACAAAATATTGCACGTGCACACTACGTGCAAAATAAATAATTTTTCATTAATTGAAAAATCAAGGTATTACATTTTTGGAGGCTAATCTTGTCGATTTGTTTCCCTAACCCTGAAAAAGAAAGCGTCTTTAAGATACTTCACTAAAAGCCCCCAAATTGGAGACATTGTGAAGCTATTTGAAACGCGATGAAGCTTTTGAAGGTGCCTCACTGAGTGATTCCTCTACCCAATTGGTGTGCTGGGCAAATCCATCGAAAGTTGGAATTTCTGAGGGTGTTTTGTGATCGATTTGAAGTTGAGCTATCGTGGAAGGTGTTTTGCGTACAGGGTTACCACATTTTGTGTCAGTTGATTCCTAAGGGATCAGTTTGTGTATAGGATTACCATATTACACATCAGTGGGTCAGTGGGTTTCAATGGTTTTGTGTACAGGGTTACCCCATTTTTTTGATTCCTAAGGAAAATAATAATTTTTGTACTGTCATGGTTACTCAACTAGTTTGTCTCGAACATGTACTATGAAATTTAATGCAATATGTTGAACATCTCAGCTGTCTTGATCTCTTTTTTGTGGATTGATCTGATTTAATGCAATGTGTTTAATGCAATGTGTTCAATGAGCATGATCTGATTTGCATCGTTGGGGATGCTCCAATTTGTAGATGTCATTTGTTTGAGGTGTTGGAATTTTGTCGAATGTGCAATGTGTCAATTTGTTGTATATGTGTTGTCAGTATATGTGAATGTGTGAAATATACACACTAACAATTTTGAAAGGAAAACATGATCATGTGTATATTCTGTACATTATCAATAGTTTAGGGATGTTTTGTAAACGAAACTAATAGTTTTGTGATGTTTTTTAAAACAAATTGTTACTTTTGTGATGTTTTTTTAAACAGAACAATAGTTCTGTGTTGTTTTTTTAAACAACACAATAGTTTTGTGATGTTTTTTTAAATATTTCTATACATCCAATACCAACATACACAAATATAATAATTTCACAACCAACCTTGTTCGATTTGGGAGCTATTGTCGAATCGAAGAGTCAGGGTTCATCGATTTGGGAGCACGTTGTTGATTGAATCTATGGGGTGAGTTAGGGTTCATTGATTTGGGGGTGTTTTGACGATAAGGAGAAGGAAGAGTTCAGGAGTATTTTGGTCAAATTTTTTGAGTACGTGTAGTGCACGTATAACCGAGTTAATGGTTGGTAACTCTGTGAGTTGAAAGTTAAACTTTATGCAGTTTTTTTTAAAAAAAATAGTTTTGTGACGTTTTTTTAAACTGGGCCAAACTATTGTAACGTTTTTTTAAATTTTGCCCATGAAAGTAAACATAATTAAAGCTTTTATTTTATTTTATCTTTCATGAAGTATTAAATTAAGGGGAGTATTCACAAATCTCTTCTTATTTATGAAAATATGTGTTACAGGAAATACTAAATTCAGAGGGAGTAATTTTATTTTATTTTGTGCAATTTTATTTTACTTTCAATATTCAAAGGCATGTTTTGTTCACACAAAAGGGGGGAGATTGTTGACTCAGTTTGGTGTGCACAAAACGTGTCTACAATTACTAATAAGTTTGAATTAAGTTATTCAGATTTTCAGGATCAAAACAATATCCAAGAGAGATTCAAGAATATTCAAATAAGGAAAAAGATTCAAGAATATTCAAAGAAGAAAAATAATAAAGAACGATTGAGAAATCAAGCAAAAGAAAAAGATATTCAAAAAGAGAAATTGACTGATTAATGTCCAAGAAAGCCATCAAGACCAGCTGCCATCATTCCATATTTGTGAGATTTAAAACTGTAAAATTGATTGATTGATTGATTAGTTCGTTTGGTAAAATATAAAGTATATTCGGTATAAACAACGCGATACCGATCGACCGCACCTTATGACGGTCGACCGTAGCGCAGTCGACTGCAACTTTCAATTGCATAAGAAGCAGTTGACCTTTCATCTCTCGACTTTACGTCAGAGAGCTGAACGGTCGACTGCACCAAGATTGCGGTCGACCGCACTTTGCGCTTTTCACATTTTCAGAATGTATCGTTTCCAATTTTGATCGATACACTTCTCAATCTATTTAATTGGCCGAACCCACCGAGTATTCTTTTCCTATTACTTCTGAGAAAAATCTTTTGAACTAATTTTTCAACAATCAATCCGAGTGTGTATGATAACTAGTTTATATTCTTCAGTCAGGATCATTTAAGATCTTGAGTTTCTTTTTCTTTTTCTTCCACTTCGGTGAGATTGAAGGGACTTGTCTTAGAAGTCCTGTGGGTGTAATAGGTCTCTCGATCTGAATCTGAGAATTACTGTACAAGGGTTTTGAGTATAGTGGAATGCTTGTGGCGGAGAATTGCTACAAGTAGGAGGTGTGGACGTAGACCTGGAGGTCGAACCACGTTACATCGCTACGTCACTTGTGCTATCTGTGTTTGCTCTTCTTAACTTTTAATTTACTCTGCATTTTATTTAAGTATTTTTTATTCCGCACAATCACCCTATTCACCTCCTTAGGGTGATTTACATTAAATAGTAACTTAAATAATTAGAAATTAGAGAACAACAATTTAAGGTTGATATATAATTAACCATCATCAAATCAATATCCTAGGTATTAGACATATATAATTTGGAGCACTTGGTGAGATTCCATTTTCAACAACAACAACAACAACAACAACAACAACAACAACAACAACAACAGAGCATTTTTCCCAACTAATTGGGGTCGGCTACATGAATCATGGTTTTCCATTTTACTCGGTTTAGCGCAGTATCATCTGTAAGGCTACAAGATATCATTTTTTTCACCATTTTTACCTAAGTAAGTTTAGGTCTTCCCTTATTCCTAACTCTACCATCAATACTTATCAAATCACTCCTTTTAATTGGGGCACTACTAGGCCTACATGTGACATGTTCAACCCACCTGAGGTAATTCTCTGTTAACTTATCTTGGATAGGGGCTACCTTTAACATATCAATTATATGCTCGTTTCTAATTTTGTCCTTTGTGGTTTTACCACAGATCCATCTTAGCATCATCATTTTCGCTACACTCATTTTTAGATATGTTTCTTTGTTGCCCAACACTCTGCTCCATACATCATCAGTTGGTCTAACAATCGTCATATAAAAATTTTCCTTCAACTTCAAAGGTATACGTTTGTCACACAAAACACTACTAGCACTTTTCCACTTAAGTCACCCTGCTTGGATCATATGTATAACATCTTCACAAATCTCTCAATCTCTTTGTATAATCTAGCCTAAATATCGGAAACAACTCTCTCAGGTATCTCTTAACCATCAAACTTCACTACTTTCTCATTTGTATTCCGAATATCACTAAAATTACACTCCATATATTATGTTTTAATTATGTTTATTCTAAAGCCTCGAGTTTCCAAAATTTTTCTCCACAATTTTAATTTAACATTGATTCCTGCGCTAGTCTCGTTCACTAAGACGACGTCATCGGCAAGAAAATACACTAAGGCACCTCATCTTGTATTTTTCACAACAATTCATAAATATTCGAAGCAAAGAGGTAAGGGCTTAAAGCCGAACCTTGGTGTAAACTTACTGTAATAGAGAATTCACTTCTTGTGGTTGTTCTAATTATGGTCATTACGCCTCAATACATATCCTTGATCATCTCAATATACTGAATAGTTACTTTTTTGTTATTTTACACTCATCATACTATGTCTCTAGGGACTTTATCATAAGCTTTTTTTAGAACTATAAACACCATAGATAAAGTTTTCTTATTCTCCCTATATTTTTTCATAAGTCTCCTCAGTACATAAATTGCTTCCATTGCTACCCCTCAGGCACAAATCCAAACTGATTCTCAGATATAATTGTTTCTAGTCTCAGTGTATTCCCAAAGTTTCATCATATGTCTTATTAATTTAATCCATCGGTAGTTTGAGCAGCTTTGCATATCTCTTATATATATATATATATACTAAAATAATATTTCTCCATTCATCGGACATCTTCTTGATCCTCAAAATCTCATTAAACAATCTTGTTAGCCATCTCACTCCTACATCCCCAATACACTTCCAAACTTCAATGAGTATTCCATCCGGTCCTAAAACTTTTCCTATTTTCATCATTCATAGAGCACTTCGAACCTCTGAGAGCCTAATTCTACGGGAAAAAAAAAATTATGTTCTCAACTCTCCCTCGATATTTCTATATTTAAGTTGCCAACAACAATAACTTCTCAAAGTAACTTGGTCATTTTCCCTTAATTTCCTCATCCTATACAAACTTGGTGAGATTCCATTTTCATGATAGAAAAATAGAAAACGATAGTAAATGGGTGATATACATAATTACAGTAGACTTAATTTCAACGACCATACATATTTTTTTCTTTTTAGCTTATCAAGTAGTTCTTTGAATCTTCAAAGTGTATTTGTCTTGACTCTTGACTTCTTTGTGTTGCAACTCATTGTTCCAGGCTTGCCTACTAGTTCGATTTGGTAGACATGCATGCAGTTTTAATAAATATAAAAAATATTAGAAAACTAAATAAATATACCCTACAAAAAACTTGAGAGAAAAATATCCAGAGAATAAAAGGATCACAATAATGAGAATATATGTACAATTAATGCATCTGAGGAAAAGTGAACTCAAACAAGATTCTTTAGATATTTATCAACTACGTCGAGAGATGCCTACTATATATAAATAGCCCTCCTCCTTGCATTGCTAAAATCATATATATAACTCTAGTCAGAAAAGGAAAAGGAAAAAAAAACATGGAGTTGAACAGGAAACTCCGAGGCGATCCGACAAAGTCGTCGAACAGAGGAGGCAAGGACGCCGCAGATCAATACGACCGGCTCGTGGTGTCTTCGCCCACGATGGCAGAGACTGTTGTGGGTGGTGTTGGTGTTGGTGGTGAAGTTGACAGGAGAGCTGCAAGCTACATCTCTTGTGTGCGGGAGAGGTTCAGGGTGGCCAGAGAGAGTTGAGGATGGGTATTGGAATAACTAC
Organism: Hemerocallis citrina; assembly: GCA_017893485.1. NCBI lineage: Eukaryota > Viridiplantae > Streptophyta > Magnoliopsida > Asparagales > Asphodelaceae > Hemerocallis > Hemerocallis citrina. The sequence continues at coordinate 308,975,310 of CM030361.1, forward strand.
TAGAAGTAACACATAAAAATTAATCCTGCAGGTAGGAAAAAAATATATGGTTGTATTATATATGAACCATATAAGACTTTTTTTTTATTTGGGTTTTTGTTTTTGTAATGAGAAGTATGTATGTGTCAGATCATGGTATGTTCAGTTTACGAAATGAAGGTTGTATATATGTGTCTTTTTCTTTCTGTTAGTTTCCACTTTGTCGTGTTTTTTTTTTTTTTTTTTTTTTTTTTTGATAAAGAGATGACACTCGTCATCGTTCCGAAACAAAAGAATACAGATAAACATAATATACCCATGAGCTTCAAGCATCACGTTACATCAAAGTACCCATAGGTAGCAAAAGTCAAAATAGATGATCAATAGTCTAAGTAGAAACATACAGATACAAAGAGTACAACCAACTGTACACCATGAGTATCCTTCATACAGATCTAGAGTCCAACTATCCCAAAATGCACAGGAAGTCTACACCTCTTCGTTCTCGCATTTGTTAGTTATTCCCCTTCATTAATCTTCAACATCTTCGTGTTCTCTACGGTACCTACCTATTCATGAGTAAGAAGGAAAATTTTATACATTGAGGTTGAAAAATTGTATGATTTATTGCGAAAGATTAAAGTATTTCGGTCAAGCCATAGGTTCCACATAGTTGCAGCGGTAGAGTATTCTGTAAAAACATTCCTGTAGTTAGGAAGTTCGTTATTTGTCATGAATAACTTTTGTTGCGCCTTTCCAATCTGAAAATTCCCTGTAAGTGTTGCTGAAGGTTGTCAAATCATATAAGAACGCACAAGCAGATTGTCACAGAAGTGATGTTTTTTTTTTTTTTTTTTTTTGATAATAAGATGGCCAAAGCCATCGTTTCATTAATAGGATTAAGGAAACAAAGCATTACCAGTACTAAAAATACAAATAAGCTGTCATAACAGCGAAGCAAAATAAACTAAGACAACAACTCCACACATTAAAATAAAGGCAACATAATGAGGAAACATAAAGCCATCGAAAAAGCTCCGGCCTTCGGTCAATCCCCTATGGTCATCCCTCTCTACTCTTCTGTACCGTTCCTGATCCTTTTGGCTTGCTCCTGAGCACCTGCCCAATCATGAATCAAAAGAAAGATTTTATTCATAGAGTACGGAAATCTGTGAACTTTTTTTCGAAAAATTAAATCATTTCTTTCTAGCCATAGGCTCCATATTGAGGCCGCTGTAGCGATGTCCCAGGCGTTTCTATCTTCTAGTTTGATGTGCAACTCTCTAAGGTGAACCCATATGTCAATAGTAGTGTTTGGAACCCGATTACACCCAAAACCCCTACACACTATTTCCCAAATAAGCCGAGCTTTTGGGCATTGAAAAAGAATGTGGTTGACATCTTCTTCTGAGAGGCGACACGTCTCGCAGATCACGTCGATCTGCGAGATCCTTTTCCTAAGATTAATTTTGGATAGGATCGCATTACTATGTGCTAACCAACAGAAGACTTTGACTCTGTATGGAACTTTGGCCCCCCATATAACCGATTGGACTTGACATCTCGTACCCCCGTCGTTGATCCATTTACACATGGATGATACTGAGTAAACTTTTGAGTTTTTCCTATCCCACCATCTTTCATCTTCTGAACTATTGGCCTGGCCTCCTTCCTGAAGGACAAGTTTATTCATATCTTCAAATTGTACCCTGCTCTCTGTTGTAACACAATTGGAGACAATAAATTTTAGCTTTCCGTTCCTCCGAACATCTGCCACCGCTAGGTCTAGGTTGTGCGTAGCTTTTGCCGCTAACGGGAATTGGTTTTGCAAACTCGTCTTACCGCACCACTTGTCTTTCCAGAACCTGGTATCTTTCCCGTTACCAACTTTACAAGTGGTATTAGAATGAAAGATTTCTCCTTGCTTTGCAATCCCCTTCCACATAAGTGACACTTTTGCAGATGGGCTTCTTCCTCCAAATCTGTATTTACGTCTTTTGCGATATAGATCGAAAGAGTAGTTCCACCATCCTCTGTGCTTGTTAGAAATCTTCCACCACCACTTACAGAGCGGAGCTTTGTTCATGTCGTGGAGATTTACGATTCCCAGACCTCCGAACTCCCTTCTCTTGCAGACTCTTCCCCAATTGACCAAGTGGAAGCCTTTGTTTCCCTCGTCCGTGCCTTTCCAAAGGAATCTTCTTCGCAGTTTATCGATCCTTTTGATGACCCATTTCGGCAGTTCGTAAATGGACATCAGGTAAAGCGGGATCGTGCTAATAACAGAGTTGAGTAGGATGATCCTACCCCCAAGGGACAGAAACCTACTCTGCCACCCTGCCAGCTTCTTTTCAATCTTCGAGATAATGAAGCTCCAATCCTCCTTCAGGAGAGGTCCCGGCTTAATAGGCGTCCCTAGATATTTAATTGGAAATTCGCTGATTTTGCACCCCAAGATATCTTTTATCACAGAGCACGGAGTCGTCAGCTGGTCACAAATCGGAACAATACTGGTCTTGGTAAGGTTCACCTGCAGACCTGACCAACTCTGAAAACAAGCCAATACCGTCTTAATGGCTGCCGCTTCTTCCACTGTAGCTTTACCGAAAAGGATTGTATCGTCTGCATATTGGAGGATTGCCATAGGCTCGTCAATCCCTTTGACCTTAATCCCTTTGATGGTGTTATTTGCCATCGCTCTTCTAATCATCTCCGCTAGGCCGTCTGCTACAATCGCGAACAGAAGGGATGATAAAGGATCTCCTTGACGTAGGCCTCTCTTGCATAGGATTTCTCTCCCTTGCCATCCATTCATCTGAACTGAAGATTTTCCTCCGGTAATGCACCTTTTCATCCATGTTCTCCATTTGGCCCCAAAACCCTTTAGAAGTAGGGCTTCCTCTACGCAGTCCCACGACACCGAGTCGTACGCCTTCTTAAAATCTAGATTTAGGATAAATCCGTTCTCCTTAGATTTGCTACCTCGAAATACCACTTCATGAGCCGATGCTATACTATCCATGATATCCCTACCCCGAATGAACCCGCTCTGCGATTGGTCGATGATATCGTTTAGGTGGGGGGCTAGTCTTTGTGCCAAGACCTTTGTAATGATTTTGAAAGATCCGTTCAATAAACTTATAGGTCTGAGATCTTCGTGGTTAGTAACCGCTTTCTTCTTGGGAACAAGAACGATCGTGGCGTAATTTAACCTGTCCAAGTTGGCCGTCCCGTCGTATAGCTCATGGAAAATGTTCAATAGGTCCTCTTTAATAATCTCCCAGTAAATTTTGAAGAAAAAGATGGGCAGTTCGTCAGGCCCTGGCGCTTTGTCCTGACCGAGCATCTTAATAGCATCGAACACCTCAGCTTCTGTAAATCTTGATTCGATTCCCTCGCTTCCGTCCAATCTGGATTCACTCCACATATCCTGGGCCATCGCACATCTTCTCGTGGGAGTCCGACCTATAAGGTCGTGGAAATGGCAATCTAGATGTGCTTTGATTAAATCTTCGTTTTCCGTCCAGACCCCGTTAACTGAGATCCCCGTGATGTGGTTCTGTCTTTTCCTTTCGTTTGCAATCTTTTGAAAGTATTTTGTGTTAGTGTCTCCCTCTCTAAGCCATTGGATCCTAGCTCTCTGTTGCCAATATAACTCCTCCAATTTCCCTATATTCTGTAATTCTAGTCTATTATTGGCGAGCTCATCTTTCTCAATATCCTGAAGATCTCTGTCCTCCTGAATGCTCTCCAAGTTCGCAATACTTCTTGCAAGCTCATCTCTTCTCAGGTTGGTATCGGACATCTTTTGTCTGGACCAAGATTTTAATCTCCTACGCATTCACCTAGACTTCTCTATCCATATACCTACCGCTGAGGTCTGAGATGTGCTACCGTTCCATGAATCAGCGATGACCTGCCTCGTCTCCTCACATACGGTCCATGCTTTCTCGAATTTGAAACCGAAATGTTTTTTCTTGCCAATTAGGTCGCAGTCTATGACCAAGGGCAGATGATCTGAAGTGTATCTGATTGCGGATTTAACTTTTGCCAGTGGATTAACGTCTTCCCACTCGTTGGAAGCCAGAACCCTATCTAGCTTAGCGAAAATCGGACTGCGCTGCATATTTGACCAAGTAAATTTCCGGTCTGTCATCTCTAATTCCAATAAATCTAGGTCTTCGATGATCTGATTGAAAGAGTCTTGGTCAGACCGATTGTGGCTCCTGCCTTTATGCTCATCCTGGAATCTAGTGATATTAAAATTGCCCCCTACTAACCAAGCCCCTCCCCATTTTTGTCTAATGGATTTTAGTTCGACCTACAACTCTTGGCGTAGCCTACTGTCGTAAGGGCCGTATACGCTAGTAACCGTCTGTGTCCAATTGTCTCGTCTACGTCTAATTCTAATCGACATCGTGAACTGACCGACAAAGTCGTCGACGATCTCGAACGCTGACGAGCTAGCCCCCACAGATATACCTCCTGAAAATCCCCTAGCCGGCTTGAACCTCCAATGAAAGTCTTCCAATCCTCTAAGGGAAGAGAATTCCTCTGCTGTGGGATTTTCTATTCTAGTTTCTTGGAAACCGCATATGTCCGGGCGAATCTTGCTAAGTGTTACGCCAATTGCCCTTTTTTTAATTTTTTGACGCATCCCTCTAACATTCCAAAAGATGTACACCATAATAACCGATTTAAAAAAATCTAAAGATGGAAAACCCCACTCCTATAACGCCCCTAGGTTAAATTGATCCTATTTTGGTGTCCTCTCTAATGATGGCAACGTTAGAAATTTGTTCGGACCAAGTGGAGCCCATGGCTAGCCCATACAAACTAGCAAAGTAAATAATAGATTCGTCTGATAATGAATTTAGTACGGAGCAATTAAGTTTAGAGGTACCTTCTCCCGACGTATTAACCTCCGACTGAATGAATCCCCTATTCGGACCTCCTTGTTGCCCCTTGTACTGGCTGTCTGTACTATTCATCTGTCTTTTCCCTTTTCTCTGGTATTCAATGATCTTTCTAGTGGAAGAACTACCTACACTGCCTCTCACTTCTTTGTCATCGCCCTCTGTAACAGTAACTGATACGAAATTATCCTCTCGAATGCCGTCTAGTGCCCCAATAATTCCAGCACTTGACTCCGGCACCGGGCTCAATAGTGCAATGTTAGCTGTTGGGTGCAGTGGAATAGGAGACCCTTCGTTGAGAGTTGGTATATGCCTGCTCACGTCAATTGGAGCTTGAATGTCTGTTGTGGGCGAAACATCTTTACCCATGGGTCTCGGCGATGAGTGCAACAGTACCTTGGATTGAATTAACGAACTTATAGCCAATTTCACAGAACGCTCGATCTCCTCATTGGAGAATTCATCCGGTCCTCTTGGATAAGGCCCAGTTGCTTTGAGAGGCCCACATCCTGACTTTGTTTTAGAATACCAGTTTTACAGCTGTCTCTAGCCCCTACTGTTGTAGTTTCTTCAACCCTGACAAGTTCCCCATCTGTCCCATCCCCTCGATTGACTCCCGCTACAGAAGTGATGTTATCGAAAACTTAGATCAATTTGGTTGCTATGCACCTTGAATGTATCGTGCTAATGAAGTAGCATTTATATTGTAGTATACGGTAGAGCCAAATGGCTCCAGCCTTCGTAAGTTCATATATATAGTTTGTCACCACTGACAAAATTTTCAAAGTGAGTATGCATTAAAGAGAAAATTTTGCCGAAATGCCCCTGTTTTTGAAAATAATTAGCGAACTGCCCTTGTTTCGAAATCATTTAGTCATCTGTCCTTGTCTGTGACACGTCAGCAACAAACGTGATTGGGAATCACGGCATCAGTTATTTTGATGCCGTGTTTCCCAATAACGGCATCTGTATATGAAAAAATTTACGTGCCGTTATTCCCAATAACGGCATTGGTTATTTTTAAAAAATAGAGCTCTACTTTATTAATCTTGACTCGAGATTAATTCCAAATATGAAATAAACTGATGCCGTTATTCTGGAGAACGGCATCGTTTATAACTGATGCCGTTCTTCAGAATAACGGCATCAGTTATTTACTTTTTGCAGTAATATACTCGAAAAACCCTTCCTCTTCCCCCTTTCTCTTCCGCTCGTGCCTTCCTCATTTCCAAACAGAAAACCCTAGACGAAAACCCTAGACGATCTGAAAAAAAAAATCCACTTGATCTTTTGGTGTGTTGTTGACTTCTATTTCGGAGTGTACTCCTCAATCCTTCATCCAGAGTTCATTCTCATTCCGATTCCGAAATCTTTGTAAGTAACTAAAAACCCTAATTTATTTTTTGTATAGTTGATTTTGACTGTTTTATTATGTAGTATAGTACAAATATTGTAGGTTAGGGTTATTGAAGTAGTAATTTTGGAAGTACTTCAAGCATTGTAGGTTAGGGTTTACTAAATGTTGAGTTTTTGAGATGCTCAATTTCTTAAATATTCAAGTGATTTACGTTTGAAGTCGGGGTTATGAAGATCCTGATACACTTAATTTTGGTGCTTGTTGCTCATGCACTCAATTTTCCTAATTCACGGGGATATCCTAATACACTAATCTTTGGTGCTTCTTGCTTATTGAAAATCCTAATTCACTAACAGATCTCTGCTCATGCACTCAATTTTTCTACTGAAAATGTTGTTGATTAGTCTTCGTTAATGTGTACAGGCCAATGGATCCTGCACAACCATCTTCTTCGCATGGTGTTGGTGCTTCTTCTACGCCTTCATTTGGACCACGGGGACATCCGGGTCCATTAGATCCTACAGTTCTGTTTCTCCAAGAAGACCACAGATCACAGGCCGTTTGGACCGGGGATGTGGAGAAGATGAGTTTTAGGACGCACAAGGTCATGCCTGTCCTCAAGAACTGTATTGCTATGCAACATTATTTAGTTAGCAGTGGGTTTAGCGGTATGTCAAAGCTGACCAACATAAAGTGTGATCACGCCTTGCTTACCGCACTGGTAGAGCGATGGAGGCCGGAGACACACACCTTCCACTTACCGTGCGGTGAGATGACGGTCACCCTACAAGATGTAGCGGTGATTTCGGGTCTTCCAATTGACGGGGTGGCCGTCACAGGCAATCTGATGTTCAACAAGGTTGCACTAGCACGAGATTATTTGGGGTTGGATGTTGATGAAGTTGACCACGGCATATGGGTTGGGGAATCCATTAGGCGTTCATTCCTAGAAGATAGTTTCACTCACATTCGAGTCGCACCTGTGCATACGGACATCGAGATCCAGAACTACACGCGGGCATACGTACTGTCGATGATTGGAGGGATCCTATTCCCTAACTCTTCAGGTGACGTAGTCCACCTCATGTATCTTCCATTGATAGCTGACCTACAGACAGCCGGCAGGTATAGTTGGGAAAGTGCAGCTCTAGCCTCCCTTTATCGTGCACTCTGCAACTGTTCGTTGGGTTCGATTCAGATGACCGGGCCGATGTCCATCCTGCAGATTTGGTGTTGGGAAAGAATACATCTCGGCCGACCCCGTGTGACGGTACTATCAGAGAGTTGGAGGGATGTACATGATAATCCCGTGATGAGAGCTCCTCTCGGTGCATACTGGGCGGGGAAGCGTACGTGGAGGGATAACCCACGTGGTGTCCTAACTTATTACAGGGACGAGCTAGATCAATTGAGGGAAGAGCTCGTCAATTGGACCCCGTACACGGATGAGAGACTGGCTTGTCTACCACCTATTTGCACTGCTCATGCGCAGTTGTGGTTGACCTTAGCTCCGCTAGTGAATTTCTCAGTTGTGGAGTTTTATTATCCCGGCCGTGTTCTTCGGCAATTCAATGCACAACAACCCATCCCCGTGAACACATTATACGATCGTAGACTACACAACATCACGGGCCAAGGTCGTTTACCGAACATGGATTGGGCCGATCACCACCGCGCGTATGTAGGAGCATGGAATGAGCGGAGGTATGAGTTGGTAGTCGAGGGTGTTGAGTATCCGTACGATGGATCAATGCAAACTACTTATATGGCCTGGTACCGTCGCATAACGCGAGTTTATATCCAACCCAAAACGGATTTTCCAGCGGGCATCCAAGAACCTATACCCGCGATTCATGTTGAACCACCACCGGCATTTTCATCATCACAGCCGATGTACCAACCGAAGGCCTCATCATACCGTATAATGGTAAGTTAGATTGTTTGTTGAATTTGAATTATTTCGTTCCGTTCTACTTATGCATCTTCACTTACAATATATATCGTTTACTATTATAGATAGAAAGCACATGGGACATGGCTAGAAAATGTGCGAATGTGTTGAAGAGCAATGCCAATAAGGCATGCAAAGAATTGGCACGAGACATCCTGTGCAATTGTCGTACCTCTCTTGAAGAGGTTGGAGATGGTCCTCGTTTCAATGAACTTATGCGTTCAACCGAAGCTCCACGCCATCAAGAACGGCCTACCGCTAGCCAAGCTTCACCTCCACCACAACCAGCTTTGCAATTGGGACCCCCATCAGAGCGTCGAAGACACAAGACCGTTCGTGATCCTCCACCGCAAAGCCAATTGGCAAATCCGGAGATTGAAGAAGGAGGAGGTGGCGAAGAAGGAGGAGCTGGTCCAAGTGGACCTCCAACGCAAGAACAACGGGAACGTAGGCGGAAAGTTCCGGCTCGGATGAGGAAAGCACCCAAACATTACACTCCAGGATAATTGGTAGAAACAAACTAATTGTCGTTTTGTAACACATCATTTTATGCATTTATTAATTGTATATGTTTGTATGCAGGTTGTTATGCGTGGGTGTGCAAATTGTTGAAGTATTTGATTTTGATGAAGATTAACACAGGAAATATTTGAATTTTGTAGTGTCTGTGAAGTTGGTATGTGGGAGTGGCAAAGTGAACTTAATCAATTCTGATATGTGGAATAAGTCGTATTGAACTTGATGTAGTATTTAAATTTGAAGTCGAATGTATGTGGAGTTCAAAGTGGTATGGGGACTTGATCTGTGAATTTGAAGTTATTTGTGTATATATCTATGTGAATTTGAAGCTTAAATCTGTGCATATCTCTGTGAACTTGAAGCTGTGCATATCTGTGAAGTTTACCCTACTGTGCATATCTGTGTATATGATCTGTGCATATGGGGACTTTTGAAGTATTATGTGTATTTGTGAAGTTTATTATTCAAATATCATATCTGTGAAGTTTATTCTGTGAAAACTTGTACTTTTGAAGTTTATCTGTGAAGTTTATTCTGTGGATCTGTGAAGTAATTTGAAGTATTTGAAGTATTTAAATTTTGTAGTTGATCTGTGAAGTTGATCTGTGCATGTATATTTGAAGTATTCTCAGATACACATTCTCAGATACAATTAAATCAGAATTTGATTTCATATTTGGAGTATTCTCAGATATAAATCAGAATTCAAAGCAAAAATTTGAAAATGATGATTAGAATTGATAGAGCTGTGTATATAAATCAGAATTCTGTGCATGTATCTGTGTATATAAATCAGTAAATTTGAAAATGATGATTTATCTGTGTATATAAATCAGAATTCTGTGCATGTATATTTGAGTCATCATTATTTGAAAATGATGATTCAAATTCTGATTTATATTAATTTATATATATCTTGCTTTGAATTCTGATTTAATTTTTGCATTGAAATGGTTAATCAGAATGTGCATTGTATATTTTGAAGGCTTCTTAGATACACATTCTCAGATACAAGTAAATTTGATTTCATCTGTGCATATTTGAATGATGCATTTTTGAAGAATTTGAAGTTGATAATCTGTGCATGTATAATCTGTGAAAATTTTTGAAGAATTTGAAGTTGATAATCTGTGCATATTTGAATGATGCATTTTTGAAGAATTTGAAGAATTTGATTTCATCTGTGCATGTATAATCTGTGCTAAGTCAAAAAAAGAGAATAAACGTTGCCGTTATTCACAATAACGGCATATTAATCCTGTAACGTTATTGCGAAAAACGGCATCTTCATATAGGGAAAATTAGAAAATTTGTAGTTGCTGCCAAATCTTTCTGTCTCCACAGACGTCGTTCAGAATAACGGCATCTGTAAACGATGCCGTTATTCTGAAGCACGGCATTACTTATGTATGCCGTTATTCAGAATAACGGCATTAGTGAAAGAACAAACTTACAAATTTTGAGCATTCTACCAAACATTCTGTCTCCACAGACGTTCTTCAGAATAACGGCATGTAAATAAGATGCCGTTATTCAGGAACACGGCATCAGTTAAAACATCTGTGCATGTTTTCTGTGCATGTTTATTTTGCGAATGGTAGTTTGGAACAAATCTAACCATACCAACCACTCATTAACACTTTCATACCAATTTAAACATAGAAATCACACAAAACTTATCATTCCAAAAAATAAAAAATTAAAGGGAGGGACGTCACAAATAAACATCTAGATTAGCTCATACAAACAATTATAAATATGTCCACCATGAAAATAATTCAAATAATTCAAACATGAAAATAATTACTCAACATTAACAAACAACATGAAAATAATACAAATAATCCAAACGTAAATTACTCAACATTAACAGACAACATAAAAATAATTCAGATAATTCAAACATAAATTACTCAACAAACAACAGACAACATGAAAACATTCAACTAACATATAATAACTAAGAAAAATATTCAAGTGCGGGTAGATTGTGAAGTCCCCACACTTTGTACATTCTTACAACTGCGTCTATTGTGTCCGCTCACACCACATTTTGAACATACTTTTCCACTAGTCCCTCCTTCTCGAGCGTCCATGTCATTGCGGATACGAGTACTCTTAGGCCTCCCTTTGACCCGGCGAAGACTAGGATCAACAATTAGTACCGGTGCGCTTTGGGTAGGCCAATAAGATTCGTCAGGGAAAGGATTGAAAGATGGTGCCCATGTTTTTGCTAACGCGTCTGTAGAGTAGAAAGGATCTATGTATGGTTGATAATCAAGCGCCCGGGAAGCACATGCCGCTAACACATGAGAGCATGGAACGTGGAACAATTGAAATTTCCCACACGTACAAGTTCGGCCTTCTAGGTCCACCGTATGCCAATGCCCACCCTTTTGATATCCACCGTCCATTCTAATGCCCGTTTTCACCCCAAAGACACCATCGCGATTATTGAACATTATGGCCTCATGTAAATTTGATTTTTCACGCCGGGCATCAATAAGATCCTGGATTCGTGGTGCCCATAGTTTACCTTCAGCGATAAGTGTCTGTGCGGCCTCACGGCGGTCGGTGAAATACATGTTCAGACGGAAAAATATCTGCTCCACAATTGCGGTGACAGGTAAGCTACGAACACCTTTTAGAACCGAGTTGAACACTTCGGACAGATTTGTTGTCATAATACCATATCTACGCCCACCATCAGCAGTAAGTGCCCACTTCTCAATTGCTTTCTCCTTAACCCAATTAGCCGCATCAGCATTGCTAGCTTCAAGTTGTGCCATCTTTTCCTCATACTTTCTCCACTGATTTTCACTAGCAATTACCTTTAATTTATTCATCAAAAATTTCGAACCAAATTTTTTATGAAAATTGCTAGCAAAGTGACGCATACAATACCGATGATATGCAAAAGGTTCCCTCCACGTGCCAAACTCATTTCCCATTGCTGATAAAATACCGGCATGTCGATCCGAGATGACGCAAAGACCTTCACGTTCTGTCACATAGCACCGAATACAGTTCATGAACCATGTCCATGTTTCTATACTTTCGCCGTCAACAAGTGCAAATGCAAACGGAAACAACCTACCGTTTGCGTCTGGTGAAACCGCAATCAACAAACAGCCTTTGTATTTTCCGTACAGATGAGTACCGTCAACACTTATAACTGGTCTACATGATTTGAATCCTTCAATCGAGGGACCGAATGACCAAAAAACACTCTTAAATGTTTCTATACCCGGCCCAGTCGTAGTCTTCGCCCACTGTACAGCCGTACCCGGATTCGAAGCTTGAATTGCATTGAATAGGTATGGTAATTTAGTGTACGCTGTTTCAAAAGAACCATATAGTTTCTCAATTGCTTTATGTTTTGCCTTCCAAGCTTTCCAATATGATATTGTGTATTGGAGCCTACCCTTCACCTGCCCAATTATGGCTCTTGGTGTTACTGTGAGTTGTTCCCTCAGAGTATCTATTATCAGCATCGATACAACCGTCGAGTCAATTTTGCTGTGATCCTGAGTCAATGTAGGATTCACACATGTGTGTACACCTTCAAGTTGTTTCACCACAAAATAATCACGACCTTTGGGAATAATTGCACGCAAGCGCCATGGACAACCGACGACATTTTGAAGTGATGGATTTTCTGCAATCTGCTCGGCTGAATGGTTGATGAGAGCATATTTACATTTCATATGGTACAGACAACGATCTGATTTTACCGTCACGAATTCCCTGTGGTTCTTCACGGCATACATCTTGACTTGATGTTGTAGAGCATCTTTGGATGGAAATCTTTGACCTATGAAGAGTTCATCCAAGTTGGAAGACCCAATGGAAGACTGGATCTGTTCATGTACGGTGGCACGGGACATCCATTCGCTTGACTGCGATCCACGCATAGCTGGACCTGTGTCTTGACTTGGCAACACACGGGCATTGTTAACCGGCACATGAACATTGGCATCAACAACCGGCACTTGAACATTGGCATCAACAACTGGAGCTTCAAGGGCGATCTCCTCATCATCATCCTCGAGACCGCGTACCTCATCTTCTTCCTCTTCTACCAAGTCGTTATTTACAACGGCATTATCAAAGTCTGTCAAAGCAATGCCAGCTACCAAAAAATTTTGTGGCAATGGGGTCGGATGGAGCGGCTCGTATTCGGAGGAAACAGGTTCCGTTGGAGTTGTGCTAGTTTCTCCAACAGTATTAGAAATCCTTGCGTGTGACTCTTCAGATGGTCTCAGAATCCTAGTTGGCCTTGGACCGTCGATAACAACTCTTGTAGTATTTGGAAGCCTCGTTTGATCAATATATAACTCAACTATATTCCAACCACAACTTGGATGAAGTGTCCTAAGCAGGACAGACCTCAGAGAACTGTCACTGTCTATGGGTACCAACATGAAGTACTGCCCATCCCCTTTACCAGCAAAATAACGGGCTCTCAATCTCAGAGTCATTTCACTTCTGTCCCAATTGGTTACTTCATATATCTTATCTGTTAATTCTGAGTAACCAAAATTGGGGGTAGCCCAAATAATTACCGGTTCAACATCACTATAAGAATATCCAATTTTTGGATCCTTAATTACTTCACCCCCAAAATATAACCATATAGGGATATCAAATTCCATACCTATGCATAAAAATTAAAACATATTCAAATCATTCACTACTCAAAATGTGATGAATCTTTGAAATAAAAATCAAACATAAGGTTAGTATGATAATACCTTTCAAATGATACCAAAAAAACCACCGGCAAAATTTTCGATGATGCGGAAGACTGAAAATGAGAGTGGGAGTGAGGAGTTAGGATGTATGCAATTTTATAGGGCTCAAATGGTTGAAAATTTTTGATTATGAGATCTAGGGTTTGTGGATAAAAGGGGTGATGTGAGAGAGATGCGTTTTACAAACCAGAAGGGGAAGAAAAGGGGAGAAGAAAGGGGGTTTCGCTTATAGGGATTTGTGCAAAAAGTAAATAACTGATGCCGTCATTCTGAAGAACGGCATCAGTACAAACGATGCCGTTCTCCGGAATAACGGCATCGGTTCATTTATTTTTTGGCTGCCAAATCTCGAACCATTGTTGATACAATATAGATCGAAACTCAAATTAACCAATGCCGTTATTGGGAATAACGGCATGGCAATTTTCTCAAATAGAGATGCCGTTATTGGGAATCACGGCATGCAATTAGCTGATGCCGTGATTCCCAATAACATTTGTTGCTGACGTGTCACAGACAAGGGCAGATGGCTAAATGTTTCCGAAACAAGGGCAGTTCGCTAATTATTTTCAAAAACAAGGGCATTTCGGCAAAATTTTCCATTAAAGAGTAGTCCATGTATTCCAATTCACAATTTGTCGATATCCTGGTTGAACCTGCAGCTCTGAACTGTGACATTGTACATCACTTAAAGCATGAGAGAAGTTCATTAAGGGGGTAATGTCAGTATAAAGAATAGAAACTTTACGGTTAAGAAACTAATCATGCAAATAATTGACCAACAAAGTATCTATTCCCAAAGCAAAAGAGAGAGATGAGACGACAGAAAGGATACAGGAGCTATCCTGGAATCGATTTCATCCTTTTCCATAGTTTTTCAAATTCCCTTGCTTGATAATAAAAAGCACCCAAACTACTGACTGATGACAAGCTACTGCATCAATATCAAACAGTTTGTTTGCAGAAATAAACTTGAAACCGGAAACCAACGAGCTTACCGAAAAGAGCCATTTCTTAATGGCAAACAAACAAAGAAATATCCACATGTTCCATAGTCGTTCCTACTATAATGTTATTCATTGTTACAACAAAATGAAAAGGCAGCGCCTGATGAACGACGTCTTCCTGTGCTTTTATTTGCACCGAAATACACACAACTGAGTAAGAAAAATTAACTAGATCGGGATTGATAATTCTTTCTTCATCTTCTCTACTTCCAGGTAAACTGTGGAGTAAGGGAGGAACTCAGAGAAATGGCTTTGCATAAGATCATTGATAGCAACAGCGAGCTTTGGGATCTCTACGATCTCTTCGTGTGTAAGCTTCCGCACAAACCTTGCTGGATTTCCAGCCCAGAGTTCACCAGTTGGAATCCTCCGGCCTGGAGGAAGCACAGAGCCAGCTTCGAGGATTGAGTTGGTCTCGACGAGGGAGCCTTCCATGAGAATGGAGTGTTGCCCGATTATGCATTCAGGTTCAATAGTGCATGACCTCAAGAGACTGTATGCACCAACTGTCACATATCGCTCAATGGATGTCTCAGCAGGGAGTCCTGGCAAAATTGACAAAGAGTTTTGAGGTTGAACAATTTAGAAATGGCAGTAAGATAGATGTCAGTCTAAGGGTGCAAACAAATATGAAAAATCCTATTTGTGTTTTGATGTAGTATCAGTAGGACAACTAATATGGATATCCTATGTCCACCCATTTAAAATACAGCTATGGAAATGGTAGTGCTAAACTATCAAAAAATCTGAAAAGATGTCAAAATAAGTGATAACCAAATAGATAATCTATTACAAGTAAACATCATAATTTTGTACTGATATAGTAAATAGTTATTGTGACTAATATAGTAAATAGTTAAATTTGCTAACAATTAACCATTTCTTCAATGACCGTGATAATATCAATCTCTTTTTATGTTTAGTTTAGTTTTTATCCCCCACTGGTCAACAGCTATCAAGATTCTTTATTGTGGCTTAAGCCTTCACTTGCATACTTCTGCTGGCTAAAAATTCTGACACCAGCTAATAGAAGGTTAGCCTTACGTGAAACAAGCTAAACAACTCGGTGAATTTTAGAAGGAGCTATCTCTACATAGAACCCCACCATTTTTTTTATGGGGAAGTTCTGGATCACTCAACCGATTCTAGCGCTCGCTTTTTACCCTCTGAACATAGATTACAAAATAATCAGTTTTCAAGGATCTTTGTTCTCAGCACTTCAACTCAAATCCATCGTTACGATAATTTAAATCTTATTATTTTGGTTTTAACAAATCTCACTCTTTGACCAACAACAATGAACAGTGCGACATCATAAACATCAATTATATTGGCTCAAGTCGCCAATTATTTGGTTTACAACTATAGTTCTTATCACTCATCCTATTAAGACATCCTTGGCATTATTTTTTGAGACTCCAAAAGAATTTTTGACAAGAAATCCACAAGCTTTGAAGTAGGTGTTTCTTGTTGGATACCAAAACCATGTTAGGCTTAAAACAGATGTTTGATAAACATTAGCTTTTGGAAAAGTGATTTTGACCTCCTAAAAAAATTCGAATGGAAAATCTTCTCTCTTTGTCAAAAAATTTAGTTGCAACACTGTTCATTCACAACAATACCAAAATTCATCCTAAGGAAATAATTGTGATAACAGTTGTCTACAAATAAAATAAAATTTTAAAAAATTGAATAAAAAGAAAGAAAGCAACAACAACTAGAGATCAAAGGACGGACACAGCTAACCAAATTAACTAAATGTTAACAACAAAGCCTTCATCCCAAATCTCAGGTATTTGCTGACAGAATAAAGCTCAAACGGAACAGTACATTTACTGCATGAACTATGAAAACCTTCATTCCTAAGCCTTGCAAATCATTCTTGAATAACCTTCTCACAATTGTACTGATCAAATATCACGGACATCAATCTCATTTACTGCATGAACTATGAAAACCTTCATTCCTAAGCCTTGCAAATCATTCTTGAATAACCTTCTCACAATTGTACTGGTCAAATATCGCGGTCATCAATCTCAATTTCATGGTTCATATTTTGTTTCCATAACTCCAAAAGCTTAGGAATTTGTATCATGCTAATGACATGTTTGACATAGAAACTTAACAAAGAATTGCTCAACTCATTTCATATGCCAAATCTATTAATGGTTCAAAACCTACCTAAATGTGTTAGAATGCATGAAGACAAACTTATCAACACAACAATTCCAAACAGAAGATTCAAGTATTCAATTATACATAATGTTTAACTATATTTTAAAACGAAGTTGGATCAGACAATCTTTTGATCATATAAATCATTCAGTGTTCAACAAATGGTTAACTCCGGTCCACTGGATTTGCATCCAATTGTTAACCAATAGCTAGATACTACAGTCTTATCATTCATTAACAATACTTAACCGATAGCTAGATACTACAGTCTTATCATTCATTAAGTATAATGTTATATACACCACTGGATGCTTGAATTGATATCCCTAACTCAACTCAGGTAAGTAACTATCATTCCTATCTAACAGTTTTCCGTTCGCCAATTGACTCTCATACCTCTCTTACATACCCCACTAATAAAGATGAAAGGAGTACATCAAGGATGACCATGATCTGTCTGTAACTTAGATTTGAGATGTCACTATGGGCCAACTTCTGAAAAAGACCTTGTCACGGTACATGCCTGTCAGACAAGTACCCATGTTACACAAAATCCACTTCCGAAGTGGCAGTGCGTCAGTGGTTATGTGTGGGTATCAACAACTTGTCACGGTCATCTTCAAAGAATCATAGTGATTGCTACATTGTTGAGAGCGGTAGATAAGGGGGAGCCATGTGAAGGTGTGAAAGAAAATGTGACATGATAGGCAGTTAGGACTTAGGAATGAGCCAAATTACTTAGGTAGTTAGGTGTTAAAGATTAATCCAAACATCCAAGGGTGTACACAGCATTGTAGCTTAATGAATATAATTATATGATTTGGCTAATCGTGATTGGATGTAAATACTATTTGAAACTTAGCACCCAACACTCATTAGTTTATATGGCTAATACTTCATGTAATTCAATCATTTGTTATAGTAGAGTCCTTGGTCTTTCTTCTTATATGAATTCCCCCTATGTTTGTGTCCATGCATCATACATTGCTTCTATTTTCATCAATCATCTTAATCTACTACCCTTTTTGGCAATTCCAAAGCAAACTTTAAGAATTGATTTTTCGCTATCCAGCCATGCTTTCTAAATTCTTCTTCGAGTCCAAACTCATAAGTATTATTGTTCAATAAATGAGTACTAGCATCACAACAGTATAAGTGGCTAAAATTAAAATTTAGGTCACATTGTACATTGACATCAGAGGTGTTGTCCATGGATCTTGGACTGGAAATTTGTGTCAAGACACAAAGTGGACACTGCAACTTCAACAGGATAATGAAGTTAATTAATTCCGGAAATGGGGCAACTCGACACCAAGATCTTGATGCAGTCAAGACTCGAGACCCTTTTCATGTTCTACAATCTAATATGAGGTTGCAGTTTATTCTGACAATGTGTTCAAAGATACAGTTCAATATTTATATTGGGAAGAAAAAATAATCCGGGGAAAATTCCTCCAATTCATTAGCTTGAGTGTTGCAAATAGTAGATCCAAGATTGTTGATTTCATTTTAGAAATAATCCAAACGTAGACATTTCCTACGTCTTCCCTTCATGCAATGATAATGGGCACAAATCAAATGGGCTGTCCGAAGATATGGATCGGATGGATCAAAGAGTGTATTTCATCTCCCACATTTTTCAATATGGTAAATGGATCCCCTGGTTTCTTCCCTGGCACTAAAGTGTTGGGCAAGGAGATTTGTGCCCACAAGATACGTGCATTTTTTTGGTTTTATGCAAATAGGATCAAAGCAATTCATACATGTTTAGACAGTAATTTTTACGAGATTACATACTGAGTAAATAAGTAAAAACAATTTTATTAATGCATGAAACACACATGAAACCTGCCCTATCATAAGTATTAAGTAATTTTCTTTTTGTGAAGAGGTGATTTTTGTAATTAAAAAGGGAGAATATTTTAATATGAAATAGAATTATTTCACACCTTTATCATGAAAAGAAGGATTTTAGTAAATAATAGTGAAAAGCTCTTCTTTTTCTTTTGTAAGAGAAAATGTAGGAGTATTTATTATAAGAAAAACACAATCTTTATTTATGAGTAAAAGAGGAGCACAAAAAACTTTTATTATTTTTTGAAAGAAAAAACTCTTTTTTTAGAGAGAGAGAGAGAGCGCCAAGAATCACAAAGACAACCTTATCATTGTTCATAATTTTACAATTCTATGTGCAAGAGTCTATTTGCTTGTAGGGTTAATGACGTATGGTAGATCCGCAACTCAACCACCACCCAGTTCCCCGGTTCCTCCATGTCCATAGTTGGTAAGTTTTTCAGGTAATTAAGTCTATCAAATTTCACTTTCATTATCTCTAAATTATTATCTGTTGACTCTACTACTATATATGAGAGCGAGAGTTTCTACATGCCTGTAGCTTATAAACTTTTATATCGTCAGTTTTAAATTGCACAACTTTAGCTTTGTTGATAATGTTGTCTAGGGTGTTAAATGGAACTGCTAGTGAATATGTAACTCTTGTAAAATCCATTAACCCGTAAATGTTCAAACTTCAATGGTCAAACGTGTTGGTGAACACTACTCGAATTAATTACTTGGATAAATCACACACTCACAAATAGTTTCACATCATTTTGGTATTAGAGCCAGGTTATTCGTAATTCGGCTCTTGCATCACTCCGTTTAGATTATTTAGTTTCAATTTCAGCAAGCATTTGGTATAAAAAAAACATTTAGGTTGATTTATTTTCTAGTTTGTTCGTTCTTCTTAGGTCTTAAATTCATTTAGTTTTAGGTACATTTAGCCATTTTTCCAGGGAATTTCGGCAGTTAGATACTTTAGGATTTTCCTCTCAGTCCCTCCTTCGTCCCTGCCTAGCGCATGAGACTACGAAGCACTATTAAGGACCCCGAAGAACATTTCTTAGCTATTCCCAACCACTCAATTAGGAAACATAGGATTAAAACGATAACACCTCTAGGAGAGTCTAGTTTAAACATCCCTTGTCCATCCCCTTCTTCTGATACCTCTAGTGTCTTTCCATCCAACCTCTCAACGGATGTCCTCCAAGCAACCCTTACTGAAATTATGGATCGACTTGCCAAAATTGAACAAACTCAAGTCAATTCCCCCAACTCCCGACCGTACAGAATTTCGACATGATGGTCAAGATCATCACAGACAAGCTCGAGACCCCGAAGAACAATACCTGAAAAGTGTTAGACCCGATGTTGACACTTTTGACAGTCGTTTAGAGCCCCAAGCCTTCCTCGATTGGATCCAAGCCATGGATGACTACTTCGAGTGGTTCGATGTGACTGAAGAGCGAAAATGAAATTAACTGGACAAGCTCTCTAGTATTGGACTAATGTGAGAAGCACTCGACGAGCACGAGCCCAAGACCCCATTGCCACTTGGGAAGCGATGAAAGACGAACTCAAAGGCAAATATGTGTCTATCTCTTTTTATTCTCACCTTCTCGACTCGTGGAACCAACTATATCAGCAAATCAGCGAAAAAATATGTTGCCAAGTTTGACGAGTTCTTGATTCGTTGCAATGCTCTGGGCTCCGAGCCTGAAGTCCAGACCCTGTCTCGATTCCGAGCAGGACTTCGAGAGGACCTCCGCAATGAACTCATCCATCGAGATGTGAAAACTTTAGAGAAAGCTTATGCTTTTGTTCAAGATCTTGATGACACGAAAGCAAATTCATCTTATAGGTCCAATGATTCTAGGAGTCAAAATTCTAGCCTACTAGGTCGACCCTAAGTCAAAATTATGAATCCAGATCTTCTTCTCATTACCCTAGTAAGTCTACCCCAAACTCTTCGTAGCCTAGGAGTGACCCCATAGGAAAGAACCATGATAGAGACTTTTCCAAGATTAGCCCACTCACCAAGTGCTACAAATGCTAAGGCTATGGACATGTTGCAGCCAACTGTTCTAACCCAGTGAAGGTAGCCATCGTGGACGGCAATCCCATCCTTGACAACGAAGAATCAGACACTGACGAGTAAACCTACGAAGTCAACGATAGTGCTGAATTTGACGACGTTGAAGATAATCACCTCAACTGCATCAATTTTGAGCCTTCTCCCAGTCTATCAGTTGTTAGATGCGCTTTCTCCCAGCCAAAAGAACAAGATGATTGGAGACACCAACATTTTTCACACCTTTACCAAGATAGGCGATAAGAATTGCAAGGTGATCATAGACAACAGTAGTTGTGTCAGCGCTGTATCTTTTGCCGTCATTTCCAAGACATGCCTTTAAGCTGAGTCACATCCCCACCTTTACAAAGTAACTTGGTTTGGCGCTACCTCGATGCAAGTCAACCAACGCTATTTAGTCCCCATTGACTTTAACGTCTACAAGGATACAATCTGGTGCGATGTGTTGACCATGGATATAGGTCATGTCATTCTTGATAGACCGTGGTTGTTTGACCACGACGTAACCATTTTTTGTCGCTCCAATCAGTGTCTTTCAGCACAACAAAAAGATAAAGCTTACTCCTTCCCAACCACGAACAGGTCCAGTGGCCTCTAAACCCACTGACATGAAAGGAAAAGAAATTTCTTATATTGTCGTTAAAGAACTAAGTCAAAAGCTACAAGAAGGGGCACCGGTCTTTTTTCTCGCCACTAGAGAAGTCCCCAAGAAAGCTGTGACGCCAATTCCTCCTCAAGTTGTTCCTATCCTTCAGGGAATTTTCTAATGTCTTCCCCGAAGACCTCCCTAACCAACTATCCATATTGCATGACATTCAACACGCTATTGATCTGGTCCCGGAAGCAGGTCTTCCCAACTTGCCGCATTATCGAATGAACCAAACTGAGCATGCTAAGCTCAAGTGACAAGTTGATAAACTTCTCAAGAAGGGATTCATCCGAGAAAGCCTAAGTCCTTACGCAGTCCCTGCACTTTTGACGCCAAAGAAAGACCGAACTTGGCGTATATGTGTGGACAGTCGCGCCATTAACAAGATAACAGTGAAGTACCGTTTTCCCATTCCGCAACTGGATGATATGCTAGACATGATGGCATGTGCCACTATCTTCTCTAAGATTGATCTTACGAGTGGTTACCATCAAATCCGTGTCCGTCCAGGTGACGAATGGAAGACTGCATTCAAGACCAAAGATGGTTTATATGAATGAATGGTTATGCCTTTTAGGTTGATCAACACCCCGGGTACATTTATGAGAATTATGACTCAGGTCCTCCGTTCGTTCATGGAAAAATTTCTCATTGTATATTTTGATGATATTCTCATCTACAACCGATCTGTAGTGAGTCATTTGGACCATCTGAGGTAGGTTTGTAGTGTCCTAGGCAGTAAAAATCGGTTTTTGGAACTAATCGGTCTATGAGCGATTAGTAATTAATCGGTTAATCGGAAAATAATCGGGGATTAAATCGGAAAATTCATTATATATATAATTAAAAAAAGATATATCCTCATTATGTAACAATCTTAAATCCTAACATAAAATTATTATGAGATTATCAAATAGGAACATATAGTTATAGAAAAAATAGAAGAGAGTACTTGATGTGAGCTGAGTTTAGATTCTGGATATGGGTTGGGTCGGGTTTGCTGGTCCGTTCCATCAAACAAAAATAATCGGGGAGAAAGAGTAATGCGAGCAACAAGAGGAAGTGCAGATGCGGGCCGGGTCAAGTATGCAACGGTACAGGGGGAGCGACGATGAATCGGGTTTAGGTTTGCTCGAGGAAGAAGAGAATCAGTTTGGGTTTGCGTTTGGGTTTGAAGATAATCAGTTTGGGTTTGGGTATGGATTTGCGCGAGGAACAGAAGGGATTTGAATTTCGAATTTGGATTTTCAATTTGGGCCGGATTGAACCTAAATAATGCAAACGAGCCTGAAAATTAGAGGAGATTTAATCGGTTAATCGGCCGATTAACCGCTAATCGGCCGCTTATTCCCGATTAAATCGCTAACTATTGAAATATTATAAATAGCTAAAAAAATAATCGCTTAGCCTTCAATTAGTGATTAATCAGGGATTAATCGAGCGTAATCGGGAATTTTAACTGCTTCGGTAGTGTCTTAAGGAAAGAACTCTATGCTAACCCCACCAAATGTATTTTCCTTACGGGCCAGGTCATCTTTCTGGGTTTTATAGTGTCTGCTAAAGGTGTATCAGTTAACCCAGAGAAGGTGAAAGCCATTGTCAATTGGCCCGAGCCCCGTAATATTAGAGATGTCAAAGGTTTTCATGGACTTGCAACCTTTTACAGAAGGTTTGTACAAGGCTTCAGTAGCATAACAGCGCCTATAACAGACTGTTTGAAGAAAGGTGAGTTTGTTTGGACACCAGCTGCCACAAAAACATTTAATGAGATTAAAGAAAGAATGGTCCAAACTCCTGTTAAGCGGTTACCTGACTTTTCGAAAGTCTTTGAGGTGACTTGCGATGCTTTTGGTATTGGCATAGATGGCGTTCTTAGCCAAGAAAATCATCCCATTGCCTATTTCAGCGAAAAATTAAATGAAGCAAAAGAAAATTATTCCACCTATGATAAGGAATTCTATGCGGTGATACAGTCTTTAAAGCACTGGCGTCACTATCTTCTGCAGTAAGAATTCGTTATCTTTTCTGACCACGAAGCCTTGAGGTTTATAAACTCCCAATATAACTTGAGACCCAGACATGGCCGATGGATTGAATTTCTTCAGGAATATTCCTATACTATCGGGCATAAAAAGGGAGTTGAAAACAAGGCTGCTGATGCACTCAGTCGTTGTCACATACTTAAATCTTTTATGCGCACTCAAGTCATTGACTTTGAGAGAATCAAAGATGAGTATGCATCATGCCCTAATTTCCAAGAAATTTATTCTCTTTTACAAGATGGCGTAACTCGAGTGATAAATAGCTACCTTCTTAGAGATGGTTATTTATTTTATCTATCTAGGCTATGCATTTCCCGCACCTCTTCGAGAATATCTTGTTTGGGAATTACATGCCGGTGGTCTTGCTGGACATTTTGGGCATAGCAAGACAACTGATGCTGTTGAATATCATTTTTTTGGCCCAGTTTAAAGAAATACGTTGTAAGGCTTGTTAAACGATGTCATACCTGTCAATTAGCCAAACAACGTAAGCAAAACACCGGTTTTTATACTCCATTGTCCCTAACTGTCCATGGCAAGACGTCAGTATGGATTTCGTGCTTGGTCTCCCAAAGACCCAAGAGCATGACTCCATCATTGTTGTTGTGGACCGTTTTTCAAAAATAGCCCACTTTCTGGCTTGTTCTAAGACCTACGATGCCTCGCATGTTCAAATTTTCTTCGACGGCATCGTTAAACTTCATGGACGCCCCAATTCTATTGTGTCTGATAGGGATGTTAAGTTCACCAGATACTTCTGGAAAACCCTGTGGCACAAAATGGAGACAAAATTGAAGTTTTCTTCGACCTTCCACCCTCAAATCGATGGACAGACCGAAGCTGTGAATAGAAGTCTAGGAAGTCTGTTGAGATCGTTAGTCGGCGAAAACATGAAAACATGGGATCTGAAATTGTCTATTGCTGAGTGTGCATATAATTCATTTAAATCAAACCACTGGTATGAGTCCGCATGAGATAGTTTTTGGGTATCGACCTAGACAATCTATAAACTTAGCACCTATGTTAGAACTTCACAGAGTCTGAGTCTGCATTTGCATTTGCATCTCGCATACATGAATTACACAGAAATATCCAAGAAAATTGAAGAAAGTAATGCTAACTACAAGTTGAGAGCAAATGCTAGAAGGAGGTTTAAAACTTTTAAGGTGGGTGATGAAGTAATGGTCTGGATTCGTTCGGAACGGTTTTTCCCTGGAGCCGTTAAGAAGTTGCATGCCCGCTGTGCAGGTCCATT
The DNA here is from genome assembly GCA_017893485.1 of Hemerocallis citrina. Taxonomy (NCBI): domain Eukaryota; kingdom Viridiplantae; phylum Streptophyta; class Magnoliopsida; order Asparagales; family Asphodelaceae; genus Hemerocallis; species Hemerocallis citrina. The sequence continues at coordinate 308,999,845 of CM030361.1, forward strand.
TAAAATCTCAAAGAAAATTAATGACTTATGTTGTCAACCTTCCTGAAGGTCTTGGCATTAGCAAAACTTTCAATATCGAAGATTTAGTAAGCTACGAAGACCCAAATTTTAACCCTACCAACTCATTGATAGAAGAGGGTGAGATTCCTCCACTACCCCCACTCCCTGACATCACATACCCCTTAGCATAGGATATTAATAATATTTTAGATGATGAGATTACTCTACATGAGATGGTGGAATTCACAAGTACTTAATTATGTGGAAAAACAAACCAGAGACTGAGAACACATAGTTGGACCGTTCAGATCTTCTAAGACTTGATCCAGATAGGGTGGAGCAGTATGAGAGCCACCCTAACTTTTATGCACCATCACCCAGTTCATTCCAGAGATTTGGCAAGACCTATCAGCGTCGGCGACATATGGTTCCCATATATTTCTCGGACTGAACAGGCACCACAGCAGTATCAGATTTGACTCGACAGAGTTGAGTTCTCTCCCACCCGGAGTGTGATGTGGGCATCAGTAGGTGCAGGCATCGGTAGGTGCAGTCAGTGTGTGTGTGGGTGCAGTCAGTGTGTGTGGGTGCAGTCAGTATGTGCACGGCATCAGTGTATGCAGTTGTGCAGTGTGCAGTTATGTGTGCAGTGGGGTGTGTGCAGTTGGGTGTGCGTTATGTAATGTGCAGTGTGTGTGAGTATGTGATCAGTTATGAGTGGTAGTAGCCTATATAAAGGGTTGGTTTATTGTAAAAAGAGGATGATTTGGTGAATGAAAAAAATCAAACAAAGAGAATGTGATGTCTCTGTGTTCATGTCTTGAATGTGTGAAACTTTAAGGCAATGTGTGAAACCGACTATTATCCTTCTTTCTTCTATTGATTCATCATCTTCAAGGTTACAAGCCTCCTCTACCATTCCTCTTCTCATCCAACATTCCTCCATCATCATCCCGACATTCTATTTCATCCTTCCACTAATAGCCAACCCTCCACCCTCCAAACAACTCATCCGAACACCTTTTACAATACCCCATAACTCCACTACAACGCCCCACCAACAACCCCTTATCCAAACAATCACATACGACCTCCCAACCATCACTAGTACCCATTTTATATTCCAAACAACCCTTGGGCAGCAGTGCGTAAATTGTGTCTTGATTGGGTTGGAGAGTGACATTTGATAGATCCGCAACTCAACCACTACCCAGTTCCCCAGTTCCTCCATGTCCATAGTTGGTCAGTTTTTCAGGTAATTAAGTCTATTGAATATCACTTTCATTATCTCTAAATTATTATCTGTTGACGCTGCTACTATATACGAGAGTGAGAGTTTCTACATGCCTGTAGCTTATAAACTTTTATATCGTCAGTTTTAAATTGCACAATATTAGTTTTGTTGATAGTGTTGTCTGGAGTGTTAAATGGAACTGCTGGTGAATATGTAACTCTTGTAAAATCCATTAACCCGTAAATGTTTTAAACTTCAATCTATAACTATGCTCAAACGTGTTTGTGAACACTACTTGATTTAATTTACTTGGATAAATCACACACTCACAAGTAGTTTCACATCAGTTAAAGTACTAATTATTGATTAATTAGAAGATACAGACCTTAACACAACCTTTCTTTTATTATTACTATCATAGCACAATAAATCGATGTTTCTTAGCATGCATATATATTTCATGGAAAGCAATAACAAGTTGTACTCAATGAGACTATCGTTCCCTAGTATTCTTCAAATCATATGCAAAAATACTTATGTAAAACAGTAAAAGTCAATCTGAACAATAAAAGCATTCCAAAAAATTAGAAGCAAGTCATCACATATACATACTCCACACTAAGAACTAAACTAATTGTATTAAGAGCAAACTCAAACCTATCATCAGGCAAGTGTCATTGTGGTCCACTACTAAGCCTCTTCGGTGGTGAGCAAGATGTCGGGAGTTCGAATCCTGCTTGCACCAAAAAATTCCCAACTAATATATATTCGGGGTAAAAGTGTGGGTAAAAAAAAAACCCAACTATCATCATATGCCATATATAGAGAGAGAGAGAGTAATCTTCCATTGCAAACGCTACTATAGCGTTTGCAAACGTGCAAACCACTTAACCCGCTATTGGCAATAGCGGGTTAAGGCAAAACACATAACCCGTCATTGCCAATGACTGGTTAAGTGGTTTGCACGCGTTTGCACAACATTTGTGTTTGCAATGGAAGATTGCTCATATATATATATATATATATATATATATATATATATATATATAGAGAGAGAGAGAGAGAGAGAGAGAGAGAGAGAAAGAGAGAGGGGGGGAAGGAGATCTTCCATTGCAAACACACTCTAATGTGCAAACGCATGCAAATCACTCAAGCCGCTATTCCCAGTAACGGCTTCAAGCACAATGAAGCCGCTATCCCCAATAGCGGCTTCATACTTAATATACCCTAGGCCGCTACTCGGTATAGCGGCTTCAGTGGTTTGCACGCTACAGTGCGTTTGCAATGGATGATCTCCCACACACACAACGAGGATACGGGGTTCCTATGCCATAGTAGGAAATTTCCTCCTATCGCAGACTAAAAACTCATTATCCGCAACCAAAATTCACGATTTGTACCATTCAAGTTGATCTTCAAATCATAAAACATAGAGTGAAGAAAAATAAATAAATTTGAATATTTTTGCCCATTCATCATGCAAAATGAACGGTTTTTCAACTACAACTATTCGGATCATTGAATGCATTGGCAAAACACATTCAACTTTGATAATATTTCATCCTTCTATGTTTTATGGCATGTTGAACACTTTGAACGGTCTAGATCATGCATTTCGAGCACGGGAAATTTTCTCCTACGCCACCTTTCCTTCCATTCTCTCTCTCTCTCTCTCTCTCTCTCACACACACACACACACCCACACACACACTCCAAGAAATTTTGATCACTTAAAAAGAATGGATAGAGAAAATTCAAATAATAAAAAATCAATTTTAATGCATTTGTTTGTTATGTTCTATTCATTATTTTCAATATACACAATAACAAAACAAAAGGATGAAGAAAATGGTACCACAAACGGGTTTGAACCGGCTCTCATGGTGACGGGGGGATCGATGGCGGCCTGGCTACAGCGAGGTCAGAGGAGATGTGAGCTCGAGTTGGGTCCAAGTAGTGCGGGGCTCAAGGGGAAAGAGGAAGGGATGGTTGTTGGTGCTCCTTTTTTTATTGGTTAATGCCTTTGTTAGAAAGGGAAGACCCAGAGAGATACGGGAAGCTGAGGGCAGTAATATGCGTGGTGTAATAGTTGGGGATTACGGGGTTTAAATATGATTAGAATTAAGTAGAACCTCTGATCTCTCCCTCCCTCCGTCCACACACTAGTACTCGTTTATACAGTACCAATCCAGAAGATCTACATATGGGGGGGAGGTACTCTACCACCCCCCCCCCCTGATCCAAATGGAATATGAGATGGGTGGGGACCCATATCCTATCTATGAAGAATGTGGCAATAACTTCACCACTAGTACCGACTTCTAAGCCAAAAATCGAGACAACAATAGCCCAAGTAGAGGTTAAAGTCGAAGGTGGTGGGCATGCTTGAAGGTATTCATTGTTTGTCCATCACCTTCTTTGAGGAGGGTAGGTCAACATAGCAAAGGAAGGTGGTTGTTGAGTGACCAGTTTGAAAAGGGCGATTGAAGTGGCTTTCGCCGCCATCATCTTCGAACCTCCACTTCTTTGCTAAAGGGCGGGCTCCATGCAAATGGTGGCTCGTTGGTGGAGCATTAACGATTGTAACTAGAGCTCCTCCGGAGCAATGTCGTGGACCATAATGGTGGTGGTGGTGGTGGTTTGTTGTCTGTACTCCTCGAAGGTTTTGAAGTAGAGCGAGACCATATAACTTCACATGGGACTTGTGGAAAGTCAAAATCAAAATTTTGAATTTCAAATTTGATGTGTAGGAGGGTATGCTGACTCATCATCTTTCAAAATTTTGATTGGAATAACTTTTTAATTGATGAGTGGTAAGTTCAAAATTTCCAATTGGAGGTTTGTAGGGTCTGAATTGGTTTGTTTTCCAATGGTTATTCAGGCGCACACCAATGGATCATTGGTATTTTGGTGCTATGGTCCCGTCTCCATGACTACTATGGTGGTTATCCTTATCTACTAGTATTTATAAATTGTTTGCGGCTTCCGTCATCTACCTTGTGATTGAGCTTTACTTGTGTCTACAAAGGGGAGCATTACAAGTTGCGAATGAGACTCACCACGGAAAATTTTCAAATGGTTGGTGCAGCCAAGTGGGGTAGGGCACTAGATCAAACCAAGTTGAACGATGTTGGTGCAACCAAGGAGGGCATAAGCACTACATTGGGGTTATTTGACTGATGTTGCAAGCAAGGGGGCTATAAGACTAAGTCGAATCAAAATTGATCGATGTTTTGTAACCAAGGAGGCTAGGGCATCAAATCAAGTCAAATAGGTTAATGTAGGTGCAGCCAATGTTCATAACAGCGATAACATATAGCGTAGTGTTAGGTCCTGCTGGCGCATAACGCAATAGCGTAAGCTACGAAGAATTTTGATTTTTTTTAAATTTTAAAACCAAAATTAATTACCTAAAAAATTTATAAATTCTAAATAATTTACTACAATAGAGAAAAAATATATTTTAAGACTAATAATGATAAATATAAAATACTACACCAAAATGAGGACTTCATAATCCATATTCAACGTTAATACTTTAAATAGGCAAATTAAATTCCATAACAAAGAATTGCAAACTAATCCATTACAAATTTTTCTAATGTTAGAATAAAATCCTACTATAGCAAGATATCCATGACCATATTTAAATCCAAGATTTCTTAGCCACAAACTAAGTTCATCCTATAAACCCATCAACAACCCACAACCCACAACCCATGCACTAATTCATATATAGGGATTTTGTCTAAAATTAGTTGATTATGCATGTAAAAAAACTAACGACTAAACGATCGCTAAAAGCAAGTCTAGAGAGATGTTTAAAGGCATTGTTTATTTAAGTAAGCTCCTAAGTATAAATCTTTTAGTAGCAGTCAGACGGGACTCTTAACATACATTAATTAGGCATGAAAAAAGTAACTAACAAGATAAACAATCCAACACTTCAATTCAGAAAGAGACTAAGTTTGCACTTTGGAATTTTTATCAGTGTGTTTGAATAACTCAAATCAGAAGAAAAAGAAGAGAAAAATCAATTCCAATTTCCAAATTCCAAGTCTTCAAATAGCAACAAAGGAAGAAGGGAGGAGGGGAATCGAGTCTTGTCATCGCCGGAGTGGGAAGCCTTGTCATCGCCGGAGTGGGAAGCCTTGTCATCGCTCTCCAAAATTCTAGACTCTAGAAGGTCATAAGTCTACGACAAAATCCCCAGATAGAATAAAGATGCAAAGAGTTGATTAAATGGGAGTTTTTTTATTTGGAATTAAAAAAATACACAGCGTACGCTATATGCGCTACATAGCATAGCGCAAATAGTGTACGATACGTGCAAATAACGTCCCGCTATTTTGAACTAGCACTATGCACATGCCGCCATGTGGCGAATTCATCGTGCTACGCTACATAGCGCAAATAGCGCGCTATGTAGCGCGTAAAATTCAACAATGGGTGCAGCCTAGCGCATTTAACTCGGGCTGCATTGACAAATTGTGGTAGTATTCGTAAAGCTTAGTCGGCTCTGTAGGGAATTTTGTATATGCAATCATTTATGTATGATTACAGGAGACGCTTTATCTTAAGTGATGTTTATTATTATTGTACTTCTAAATGTTTATTATTATTGAATTTTTAAGGTGTCTGGCTTGTGAGATTGTGTCAAACTTGATTGCACCCCTTTTCTTGGGGTTGTTTTGTTAAATACATCTTAAAAGATTTATTTGAATATGGGGAATAATATGGAAACATTTTGAATGGCATGTAACGTGGGAAATAATTGTTCTTGGATTGTAGGGAAGAAAGCTCTCATTATATTACGTTACTGGGTTCGGGATTGAAAATTGGGTAGCGTAATCCTAAAGGATAATGGATAACATAATTTTCCGGTCAACGGGGGAGTCAACCATTATTTTCATGCACATTTTCATAAAGGAAAGGAGGTTGCAAGAGGTTGGAGATGAGTACAGTTTTGGATGCATACCCACTACATTGTGATCCAAATTTCAAAGTATGGCCCCATCTCCACCATATAGTTCACCTATACCAATTACCCAATATAGTTATCAATTACCCAATTTTCAACAAAATAGCCTAACATGAGCTTGTTTCCCTTCAATCAATGTTGTCAGAATCGAACCGGCCTTCGAACCAGTAAGTTGGTCGTATCGATATTTAGCGTCCAACAACGGTTCTCTTGGTCGAACTGTGTTCGATATTGTCAGGGGCCATCATGCATATATAGATTTTAAGTTTCTATATTAAAAAAAACCTTGATGGAAGTGGTCAGTGTGTCAGAAATTCACCAAGTCAACGCTAATTCTAATCTTGGTCTCGGCAATTAATTTTTTGTAAGAAAAAAATTATTTATTTGAAGCAGGTTGGTTTAATGTTAACACGGTCAACCAGTTCATGTCTGAACCACCTGGTTCGTCTAGTTTCTTTGAATTATTGGTTCTACTCAGAACTAGAACGACTCAGGTCCTGGTTCCGGTCAAACTCGGTATAGTCCGGTTTTGACAATATTGCCTCCGGTCCAAGAACAAATATTCCCCATATTACTTGTCAATTTGAAATATTTTCACATTATTCTCCAAATGGAAATAAATCTTTTCTTTCATTAAACTTCGAAATAAAATATTTAGAAAATATTTTTTTGAATAAAATTGGTATTTAACATTTTTGCTGAATATTATATTGACTTTAATCTTAATCCCTAAGGCTGATTATAATCCAATTAAAACCCCTTAATCCCCACCTACTATCACCTGCAACCTCTTACATCTTTCTTGGTCTTCTTTGTCCACTAAACCCATCAACCAAAAAAAAGGGGCAACCATCAGTAGCCCATTCTCCTCACCTCTCGAGCCCTATGCCACCTGGACTTGACCCGATTCCACGTCTCCTCCAATATTGATGCAGCATGTTGTCTATCCTGCAATTACCTCGAGATTCGGTTCAGACCTCTTATGTGCCATTTCCTTCATCCGTTTGTTTTGTTAGTGTATATCGGAAATGATGAAGAGAATATAACAGACATGCAATAAAATTGATTCTTTTATTTGATTTTTTTTGTCCAATTCTTTTTGATTGATCAAAACTCATTTGAGTCAACATACATGTATGTGCATGCATGGTCAGGTATATGATGATAAGTTTGAGTTTCCACGATACCCAATTAATTTAGTTCTCAATTTGGAGTCTGCACATATGTGTATGAGTCTACGAGAACCACTTGCTTCTATTTTTTTGGACGATCACTTGCTTATATTTTTCAAATTGACTTTACATAAGCCTTATGAACTCTATGCACGAACCAAAAATATATAATAATTGATGTCTTTAAATAGTAGTACCTTGTAAATGTTTTTAAATAGACTAAATAGTAGTACCTTTCTCAATGTTGTCACGACTGTACCAGTCGTGACAACATCAAGCAATCTTATGGACTACTTCAGCAGTAGATGGGCGTCAACCGGTTCTAGTTGCCGATCTAGGGGAATCCTATAATGATCATACTAAGTAAGCTTTTGGTGGAGCCATTCAGACCAAGATATTTGGTAATGAAACCTATGTTTGAAGACAGAGATGGGCAAGACGGATGGAAAGAAAGACAAATGACCCATGAGATTGGGGCAGTCCACACACGCACGGCTACTACTGAGCAAAAGAAGGGGGTCTTACCAGTAAAAGGGACCCCTATGAAAGCCAATTATTCCTATTTAAGTCAAAGATGAATCCTCATTACATAGATGACAAGCATAAGAACCCAACTGAACGAGCAACAAGCAACAGTGACTACATAATGATCAATTCATCCATACCATTTTCGAGAATTAGCTTCATCCAATGGATTCATTTCCAGATCACTGAGTATGAAAGAAGCTAAGGACCCGTACGATGGGAGTTGGTGTGCCTCGATAGGCAAGAGTTTGAGACCTTTGTGTTATTAGTTTTGTTGGTGCTAATAACACAAATATATGCTCATTTGAATTTCCGAAACTATTCCTAAGTATTTATGGATGATTTGAAGAATACAAAAGACAATTCGTTGACTGCAACTTGTTATCATTTTCCATGAAATATAGGCATGCTAAGAAATATCAATATATTATGCTATAATAAAAGAAATGTTGTTTTAGAGTCTATAGGTTGTAATTAATCAATACCTGGAACTTTGAACCTACACACAGATCGAGTCTTGCACATAGAAATGTCTAAAATTACATACAATTGAGGTTGTTTTTGTGATCTTGATTCTCTCTCACAAAAAAAAGAGTTTTTTCTTTCAAAAAATAACAAGTTTTATGCGATCCTCTTTTACCCATAAATAAATAAAGATCTTATTTTTCTTATAATAGGTACTCCTAAATATTCTCTTACAAAATGAAAGAATAGATTCTTATTATTATTTAGTAAAGTCCTACTTTTCATGATAAATGAGTGAAACATTTCTATTTCATATTTAAAAAGTCCTCTTTCTTCATAAAAAGGTTCAACTCTTCACCCAAAAAAATGTCCGATAAGGCATTTTTCCAGTCCAAGATGCGTGATTCATGAATTGAAAAAATGGTTTTTACTTGCTCACTATGTATTCTTATAAAAATTACTCTTAGACATGTGCTTTAGACTTATGAGTCTAAGAATTGCTTTCATCCTATTTGCATAAAACCAAAAATTGCACGAGTGTCAAAACCTAAATTGTGGGCACAAATTTCCTTTCCTAACACCTACAGAGGTAAGCAAGAAACCAGGATCCATTTATCATAATGACAATGAAGGAGAAGAGAACGCTCTTTGGTCCATCATATCCATATCTTCGGAAAGTCCATTTGACACATTTCCAAGGTCTTCCTTTCATGCCAAGATAGTGACTTCCCTTCCTAAACTGTGCACAAATCTCAAATCACTCATATCGAACTAAAACCATACAAGAACCTAAACAACTTCAATAACTACAATCTCCAATCAATTCAAACCATCATCCACCTTCAAAATTCCCATAAATCCCAAATCATGGTCTCATCCTAAATTGTAATTCATCAAACAATCTAGCTTCTCCAAACCTAACCCATTCCCATAACAAGCACTTATGTTAGAAACCGCTTTAAATCCCGCCTCAAATAACTACATTCACCACTAAATCCAACCAAATTCAAGAACTACCATTCCATTCCCCAAACCACATCAAATCCTAACTAAATTTATTTAACAAACTAGTCTTTCATATTCAATTTCAAATTCAAACCTGTAGGCGATGACACATCTATAACTATCATTTCCCTTCAAAATTCCACTAAATCTCACACCATACATCTACAACTACCACTAAACTTGACCAAATTCACGGATTCGAAATCCATTCTCCCATCCCACACGAAATTAGGTCCTTCTCAAAATGTAGGGCACAAATCTCAAAGCACAAAAAAAACCCAATAAACTAGGGTTTCGGATTTGATCTCAAATTCAGCCATGGAGGCGATGACACATCAACAACTATCACCAACCTTAACCAAACCCACGTGCGGTAGAATTCCATTTTCCTCATCCCATGTTAAAATTAGGTCTTCCTCTCCCCACAAAATATGTCCACGAATCTCAAAGCAACCCAACAAAATGTCGTACCTGTAGGCGACGACCACGCGGCGTGGAGCACGCATCTTTCCTGAATATTGGAACAGAACCCTACGGTGATCTTGTTGAGATCGCCGCGGAGTACCGCGCCGTTCCAGACGGAGGCGCCGTCCCAGACTGTGACCTGACCGGCGAGGACGACGTTGGGCGCCACGTAGGCGTCGACGGCGATCTTCGGCAGCCACTGCCCCAGCGGGATGATCCGCCGTTGACCTCGGTAGTCCCACTTCACGTGAGATGAAGACGGCGAAGACGAGACAGGCGGCGGCGGTGGAGGTGCCGTGACAGAGGCGGTGGCGGTGGCGGTGGTGGTGGTGGTGGAGAGAGACCGGAGGAGATTGGGGGTTAGTGTTAGGGTTTTGCGGGCGATTCGAGAGAGAGAGGACGCCATTGATGCTCTGATATTCGATCCCCTAATGAGGAAATTGATAAGAGTGAGAGAGATGGGGCTTTCAGACCGTTCAGTATTATAATATGGGCCGAAATAATTAATATGGGCTTTGGGTCTAACTCTTTCTGGTATTGGGATGAACAAAAAGTGCTTTCGTTTAAAAATGTTGTACTACAAGTACTTTTATATAGAAAGTAGATTTGCCCGTGGCCACTTGCCTACAGCACGTCTTCAGAACGATACAGCATATGAAAAGTCTTATAAACAGTAAATCAACAATTATGTAGCTGAAGTTTGAATAGTATGACAATAATTAGTTGTAAATAATTATAAATTGGGTATAAAAGTCCATGTTTCCATATATATATATATATATAGGAAAAGGCTCCGTTGCACACTACTTTTGGTGCTCACGGCGTGAACACTACGTCTTCGGGCGTTCAAATCGAAAATCCGAACCGTTCACATTGATCTACACATCTAAATTAGTCTAAATATGTAAAATCAAATCATTTGAAATTCATTTGCCCATTCATTGAAGTATTACAAAATTGTATGGCTGAAATTCATTGTTTTTATAGTTGCGTGATGGATGGGCAAATGAATTTCAAATGATTTGATTTTACATATTTAGACTAATTTAGATGTGTAGATCAATGTGAACGGTTCGGATTTTCGATTTGAACGCCCGAAGACGTAGTGTTCACGCCGTGAGCACCAAGGTAGTGTGCAACGGAGCCTTTCCCTATATATATATATATATATATATATATATATATATATATATATATATATATATACATACTAGGTTTGCCCGTTGACACGTGCCTACGGCACGTCTTTGGAATGGTGCACCTTGTTTGATCATATAAAATAGTTTTGGAGGTCCAGCAAATTAATTGAAGTAGCAAACATATTATATGAGAAACATTTGGGAGTCCAGCAAAAAGCACATTATATGATTTTTTATTTATTTTTTTGAATAATTTTTTAATTTTAAATTTTTTTAGTTTTTTAATGTTTTATTTTAATAAAAAATTTAAAATTTTTTATTTTTTTAATTTTTTGAATAGAAGAGGAAGGGGGAGAGAGGAAAAAAAAATAATTAAATAAATATAGGAGTTGTTTTGGGTGGGGGATTTAAATTTGAGTTTTGGGGGGAACTTTTGGAGGGAAAAATATGTTTTGTGAGAGTAGATCTGGTCCATTGATTTTGGGATAGATTGAAGGAGAGCCACTTGATAGCTTTCTTTGTGTTTTATTATATATATATATATAGAGAGAGAGAGAGAGAGAGAGAGAGAGAGAGAATTAAATAAATAAATGAGTTATTTGGGGGGGGGGATTTGAATTTGAGTTTTGGGGGATAACTTTTGGGGTAACTTTTGGGGGGAAAATGTGTTTTGTAAGGTTTAGATCTGGCCTTTGATTTTGGAGGAATTGAAGGTGAGCCACTTGATAGCTTTCTTTGTATTTTATTATAGAATACACGTGCTTGTAAAATAGTTAAGGTATAATTTGAGGATAATCATAACATGTGGGCCACGTGCCTACGGCATGTCTTCAGAACGATGCAGCATATGAAAAGTCTTATAAACAGTAAATCAACAATTATGTAGCTGAAGTTTGAATAGTATGACAATAATTAGCTGTAAATAATTATAAATTGGGTTATAAAAGTCTATGTTTCCATATATATAGAGAGAGAAAGAGAGAAATAATTAAATAAATAAATGAGTTGTTTGGAGGGGTGGGGGAGGGTTGAATTTGAATTTGAGTTTTGGGGAAAAATTTTGTAAATGAGTTGTTTGGGGGGGGGGGGGGGGGGGGTTGAATTTGAATTTGAGTTTTGGGGGAAAACTTTTGGGGGGGAAATGTGTTTTGTAAGGTTTAGATCTGACCTTTGATTTTGGAGGAATTGAAGGAGAGCCACATGATAGCTTTCTTTGTATTTTATTATCTATAACTATTATAATGGGGGAGATGGGGTTGGTAAAGAAATAAACAATTTTTTATTTTTTTGTGTATGTGTGCAAACACGTGCAGCGCACGTGTTGGTGGTTTTTTTTGTCTTTTTCATTCTCCCTCCATGTGCATCGCACGTGCATCATACTAGTATAGATAAAGAAAGGCAGATATACAATGAAAGAACCATCATTTATTACAAGTGAAACAGTTTTTAATTTTTTTTAAAAAGAACTTTGATCAATCCAATTCAAAAGAAATTAAAACTGTTGACCATAAGTTTGATGTGTACAAAATATACACCTGTATCTAAAGATATATACAGAAAAATAAAGATTTGAAATTTAAACAAAGTCGATCGCAAGAACTTCGGAATGAAATCCAAAGAAAAGAATCAAGCAGATCAAAAAGATTATGAAGAATTGGAAAAGATTTACACACAAGAAACATGTAATCAAATCCTCAAAGAAGTCACCAACTTAAGAATATTGTTGTGCGGAATACGAATGGACCACCAATCAAAGAGAGAAATAGCGAAGAAAAACAGAAAACAAACAAACACAAGAACACAAAGATTTAATGTGGTTCGGCAAAACAAGTGCCTACATCCACGGGGCGGTTGGGGTTTCTTCTTCAAATAATCACCAATGGGTGAAACAAACCCTTACAGAGATGACGACTGCAAAATCCGAATAGAGGTCTCTTACTTTACAAAACCCTAACGGGTGTATTTATAGGGAAACTACTGGGCCTTTCGAAATGGGCCTTTTCTAGTTCACAAACCCGTCTACAGTCGACTAGTCTTCTTACCAGTCGACTGGTCTTTAGTTCTGGACAGTCAACTGAGACACATCTTCAGTCGACTGCTGCTGCTGTATCCTTAGCCTTTGAAACTTCTCTCTGGACAGTCGACTGACTCCATACCTCAGTCGACTGATGTACTGAAACTTTCGATTGCTGCAGATACGATGGATATAAATAAACTGAACCAGAATCGAGCCATTATCCTACAATCTCCACCTTGGCGAGATTTTCCAAGTAGCCCAAGCAATCTCCAAAAATACTCCAAAACAAATGCTCATCACCAAATGTAACAAAAACAAACTCCACCTTAGTATGATATCACATACTAACCAAACAAAACGAAGCACCATTCCAACCGCCCATTCCAAATCATCAAGCATGCAAAATATTAGCCAGGTTCATGCAATGCTTGAACTTGGCTGTCCCAACAATTTTGGTCAACATATCAACAGGATTATCAGCTGTCCCAATCTTCACCAGAAGAATATCACCATCCTTTATCAAATCACGCACAAAATGATAACGGACATCAATATGTTTGGTCCTCGAATGATGAACTTGGTTCTTCGCTAAATGGATAGCACTCTGACTGTCACAGTGTACCTCCACCTTCTCCCGATGAATTCCCAAGCTCTTCAAAAGTCCATGAATCCAAATAGCTTCCTTCATGGCCTCAGCAACTGCCATGTATTTAGCCTCAGTAGTAGACAACGCTACAGTGGACTGCAAATTGGACCTCCAACTTATAGGTGCTCTAGCCATAGTAAACAAATAGCCTGTAGTAGACCGCCTCTTATCTAGATCACCTGCATAGTCAGAATCAACATAACCCACCAATAACCTGCTAATATTGTCATCCCTTTCAAACTTCAAACCCACATCTGTGGTGCCACTTATATACCTCAAAATCCATTTAGCTGCTTGCCAATGCTCTCTGCCTGGATCATGCATATATCGACTAACCATACTCACCGCCTGAGAGATGTCTGGTCGAGTACACACCATGGCATACATCAAACTACCAACCACACTAGTGTAAGGTACATTAGCCATATACTGTCTCTCTTCATCTGTACTTGGAGACTGAGAAGCACTAATTCTGAAATGAATGGCTAAGGGTGTACTGACTGGTTTAGTTTTCTCATATATACCAAACCGTTTCAGCACCTTCAAAAGATATTGCTTCTGTGTCAAACTCACTATGCCCTTTGCTCTGTCTCTAGCTATCTCCATCCCAAGTATCTTCTTGGCTTCACCAAGATCCTTCATCTCGAATTCAGAACTCAGCTGATTCTTCAAATTTTGAATCTCCTTAGCATTTTTAGAGGCAATCAACATGTCATCCACATATAATAACAGATATATGAAAGAGCTATTATGCAACTTTCTGAAGTAGACACAATGATCATACTCACTTCTGGAATATCCCTGCACTTTCATAAACTGATCAAACCTCAAATACCACTGCCTTGGAGATTGCTTCAACCCATAGAGAGACTTTTTCAACCTGCAAACACAATTTTCCTTCCCAGCTGTCTTAAACCCATCTGGCTGCAACATATAAATTTCTTCATCCAGGTCCCCATGTAAGAATGCAGTCTTCACATCCATCTGTGTCAATTCAAGATCAAACTGTGCTACCAACGCCAACAAAATCCGAATAGAAGGATGCTTCACAACTGGAGAGAACACTTCATTATAGTCAATTCCTTCCTTTTGAGCATACCCCTTTGCAACTAGTCTAGCCTTGAACCGAACACTGTCTTTTGGACCTTCTTTCTTCGTATATACCCACTTGCAACCGATAGCTTTCTTCCCCTTTGGCAATTGCACTAGATCCCAAGTCTTGTTCTTATGAAGAGAGTTCATCTCTTCATCCATAGCAACTTTCCAATCTGCATTTTCAGAACTTCTAGTAGCTTCTTTGAAGTTGGAGGGTACTTCATCATCAACAATGGGAAGAGCAAATGCAACTGTTTCTGTAAAGCGAGATGGTCGTTTGATATCTCTTCTTTGCCTTCTTGCTGCAATTGATTCGTCCTGCTGGGGAGGGTCTTGGATAGGAACTTCTTCCTCATCCTCAGTATCAACCACATCATCTTCATTTTGGGCAGGAGTAGGATTTTCAACTGAAATCTTTTCTAACTCCACCTGTTGGAGAACTCTCGCACCAGTCGACTGAGAGCACCTACCAGTCGACTGTCCCGAGCTAATCTTCTGCTTCTCTTGATCAGGATCACCAGTCGACTGCATATGAGGACCAGTCGACTGTCCCGAGCTGATCATGCTGGTCTCATCAAAGGTAACATCCCTGCTGATTACTAACTTTTTCTGTTCTGGACACCACAACCTGTAACCTTTGACACCAGTACTGAAACCAACAAATATAGCCTTTTTGGCTCTTGCATCAAGTTTAGTTTCAGTTACATGAAAATAAGCAGGACAACCAAATATATGCAAAAAACTATAATCAGATGCAGGTTTACCACTCCATACCTCAATAAGTGTTTTGCCTTCTAGTGCTGCAGATGGTAAACAGTTGACAATGTGGCTTGCATATATAACAACTTCTGCCCAAAATGTCTTCTTCAATCCAGACTGTGCTAGCATACATCTCACATTCTCAAGTAAGGTTCTGTTCATCCTTTCTGCAACCCCATTTTGCTGTGGAGTCTTCCTAACTGTGAAGTGCCTCTGGATCCCTTCATCTTCACACAATTTCAGAAACGGATCGTTCTTGTATTCCCCTCCATTATCTGACCTCAGAACCTTAATCTTCCTTCCAGTCTGGTTTTCAACTTTCTTCTTCCAACTTGTGAACAATGTCAAAACTGCATCTTTGTGTTTCATGGTATATACCCAAACTCGTCTGGAGTAGTCATCAACAAATGTAACAAACCAGTGTCTACCACTCATAGAAGGTGTCTGAGTAGGGCCCCAAACATTTGTGTGCACATAATCGAGGATACCCTTTGTCTGGTGTACAGCTGTACCAAATTTCACCCTAGTTTGCTTACCCAAAACACAATGTTCACAAAATTCCAACTTGCAACCTTTAGCATCTTTAAGCAACCCTTGCTTCACAAGCCCCTGCAAGGCCTTTTCTCCTGCATGTCCGAGTCGCATATGCCACAACCTAGTAGAGTCGGAAACAACCTGTTTAGGCCTTTCAGTTATTCTGGCAGCCTGACCCAAATATGTTTTTCCTTGCAAGAAAAACAAGTTCCTTTTCCTTTGCCCTTTCATCACCACAAGTGCTCCGTTAGTCACCTTCAGAATGCCACCTTCACTAGCAAATTTCATTCCACTGGCCTCCAAAACACCAAGTGAAATCAAATTCTTTTTCAAATCTGGAACATACCATACATCTGAAAGCTCCCTAATAAGACCATCGTGCATTAGCAATTCAATCTTCCCGATTCCTACCTTCTTACAAGGTGCATCATTTCCCATCAAAACTACCCCACCATCCATATACTCTAAGGAAGTAAACCACTCCTTTTTCCAAGACATATGATAGGAGGCTGCTGTATCAAGAAACCATACTTCTTGATAAAGTGAGGGACTAGTTGCAAGTGCATAAGAAAAATCATCGTCACTATCTACATTATCAACAATCACATTTGCAGTCGAATTTTCCTTATTTCGTAGCTTAGGACAATCCTTTTTCCAATGCCCCCTTTCATGACAGAAAGCACATTCATCTCTGGCTGGTATCTTTCTGTCCTTTGAAACTCCTCTCGATTTGGAACGAGATTTGTTTCCTTTATTCCCAGATTTGGTCTCAGATCTGGTCTCAGTTCTGCCCCTTACAATCAATGCCTCAGAAGTTTCTCTATCAACCATTTTATCCCTTCTCCTAGTTTCATTATTCAACAGAGCATTTGCAACATCTTCATATTTAACAGTGTCTTTTCCATATATTAAAGTAGTTGCTAAATGATCATAACATTCGGGTAATGAATTCAACAGAATTAGGGCTTTGTCTTCATCTTTAATTTGCTCATCCAAATTTAACAAATCAGCCAATAATTTATTAAATGATTCAACATGAGTGTTCATAGACATACCTTCAGTATAGGTGAAGCGAAAAAGTCTCTTCTTCAAATACAGCCGATTCTCCAAACTTTTCCTCATGTATTTGTCTTCGAGTTTCTTCCACAACACCGCAGCAATGGTATCCCTCATCAAATCATACTTCTGAGCCTTCGCGATAAAGAGCCGAATAGTCCCACACGCAACTCGATTCAACTTTTTCCAATCTACATCGGACATATTCTTTGGTTTTTCTTCCTCCAAAGCAACATCTTGTTCTTGTTGAACCAGAACATCCAACACCTCACACTGCCACATCCCGAAATTGTTTGTTCCATCAAAATTTTCAACTTCAAATTTTGCGTTGTGAATCGTTGTTCTGGACGAACTTGATCCCACAACATCCTTGGTTGCATCTGTTTCACTCGCCATCTCCCTCTAGGTCGAACCGAAAGCTCTGATACCACTTGTTGTGCGGAATACGAATGGACCACCAATCAAAGAGAGAAATAGCGAAGAAAAACAGAAAACAAACAAACACAAGGACACAAAGATTTAATGTGGTTCGGCAAAACAAGTGCCTACATCCACGGGGCGGTTGGGGTTTCTTCTTCAAATAATCACCAATGGGTGAAACAAACCCTTACAGAGATGACGGCTGCAAAATCCGAATAGAGGTCTCTTACTTTACAAAACCCTAACGGGTGTATTTATAGGAAAACTACTGGGCCTTTCGAAATGGGCCTTTTCTAGTTCACAAACCCGTCTACAGTCGACTGGTATTCTTACCAGTCGACTGGTCTTCTTACCAGTCGACTGGTCTTTAGTTCTGGACAGTCGACTGAGACACATCTTCAGTCGACTGCTGCTGCTGTATCCTTAGCCTTTGAAACTTCTCTCTGGACAGTCGACTGACTCCATACCTCAGTCGACTGATGTACTGAAACTTTCGATTGCTGCAGATACGATGGATATAAACAAACTGAACCAGAATCGAGCCATTATCCTACAAATATTACTACTGTAAATTGTAAGGAACAGACATGTAAAGTATCACTCGTAGAATATTGAATTAAAAAACGAATATAAAGTGAATTCACCAAATAATTAAAAAACGAATAAAAAGTGAATTCACCAAATAATTCATTTCGGGAAAAGGATGGTTGACCGCAACATAAGACACTCGACTGCAACACTGTTTTTGGTGCAGTCGAGTGTCAATTCTCTCTGACTAAGGTCAGGGAGAACTAACAGTCGACCGCAACCTGCACCAAACTGATTTGATATTTCTTTTCATTTTTTCAGAAAGAAATTATTTCACTCCTTACCGAGTATTTTTCATCTCTTTTAAATCTAAAACTTCATAATTCAATACGTTAACAACGATCAAGGGAGTGTGCTTTTTATTGTTTTCTTAGTCACGACATCGATTCTGCATTTTTCTTTTTATCTTCACTTCGAAAAGAGGCAGATTTTAGACCTTACAGAATAATAGAAGTCTTGTTGAGTGCAATTGATCTCTCAGCATGAATATCAGAACTCACTGTACGAGATTTAAGCAGTGGAGCATCTGCGACGAAAAAATTGTTGTAGGTCACAGGTAGTGGACTACACCTGAGGTTAAATCACTTATATCGCTATGTCATTGCATCTTCACACTGTTTGTTTATTATGTAGCTCTACTATTTACTTTACTCACTTTCTTCAAGCTTTTGATTTCTGCACAAAAGCCAGAATAGCTGAACTAAAATTAGGAGATGAAAATAATAACAAAAAAACCGATCAACACATTGAAAGATGAAGTTTGAGATAAATTCCCGTTGGATTACTACTAACAGTTACTACCAAGAGAAGGGAAGAGTTTGAGATCCACCATCCGACGAGCCTTCACAGCCGACCACGCCAAACAACTCCTGGCAGCTCATTTCCGGATCGCTCGCATCGGAAACCAGAACAGTTGTACTACCACCCACAACATTATTCTCATCCTCCATCCCCGAATACGAGAACCCTGTGGCGGATACCGATACGTGATTTGATGCACCTGAATACCTCCCAAGCTCGAGCCCTCCTCCACCATATGAAATCAACGGCTGGCATATCGGGATCCTATCAACCGAAGGAGCAGCAGTCTGGCCAAGATTTACAGCTGATGAGCTCTGAGGCGGCGATGACAGAAGAGAGAGAGCACAGTCAGAGTCTAAGACTTGCGAGAGCCCATCAGCGAAGAATTTGTTGCTAGTGTTGTTATGGTTGTGGTTGTTGTTGCTACTTTCGGCTGAAGAGAGAGTTTTGAGGAGCGGCTGGCAAATGGACGAGGTTTCCACGGTGGTGGCTCGGTCAGTAGAGTCTTGGAGGAAGGGGAAATGCTTGCCTTCTTTGAAACTTAGAGGGAAGGAGTTGGAGAAATGGTGGTGGCGGTGCTGCTGCTGCTGGCGGTCGAGAAAGTGAACCTGTACCGTATGGTGGTTGAAGAGCGATTCTTCCTCGGATTTCATATTTACAGGCCAGGCTGGGTCAGATACAGCAGCTTGATATACATGAGGGTAGGATGAGAACCTGTTGTTGTTACCTGTTTGTTATGACAAGAAAAATGTCTTTACAATTCCAAGCCTTTCTTTTAATAGTAAACATGCTTGCATTAGACTCATTGCAATCCCAAATCCTTGTTATAAAAAGGTTGTACAGGTTACTGAAATTTGAAGATACCATGAAGTTAAAAACTCCTATGCAGTTCCAACTACAGCAATTATACCAACAGGCAGTCACATGATTGGTATTGGGTGGGGTGGGTAATTGAGTGGTGGCTCGAATCCAGATCCCTGGTTCGAGCCAAGACTTTTCCATAAAAAATAAAAAAATAAAAAACTACAGCAACTATAAACAGTATATATATGATGTTTGTTTGTCAACAAGCAAAGCTTGTTTATATCGATCCATCATGTCTTCCGTTTCTTTTATGGATTTCTTAAAGTTCGTTCATCAGCACTTATGGCCACCAATGTTGTTAGCAAAAACATGTTGCACTCCAATGATTAGTTGGAACAACAAAAAAAAAAGAATTAATCGAACCACTTCAATGTCAGTTAAATCAAACCGAGACAATGTCAAGCCATTTCCTATATTGATATCAAACCAAGCGCAGAAAAAGGATTCATTAATCGAACCACTTCAGAAAGTTCAGATGCTAGCTGCAATGTGAAGGATCGTCATACCTTGGTGGTGATTCGTGAACAAATTCCCAGAGTTGATATGGTTGGACTGAGGCTTTCTTCGACGACGGTTATGCCCATCAAGCCTTTTCCTACAACTTCGTTTCACATCATCAAACTCTACCAGTAAGTGAAATCTACATTAAAAACAAAAAACAGTAGATTACAGTATCAACAACATTGATTAATTCTCTTTCCCAAAGAAAAAGAAAAAAAACTATACGAAAAGCATATACCGTACATGAAAATGTGCATTGATGCATACAATGAGATATAGGTCATGATTTTTTTGTAAATTAAGATTGTGCTTCTATCTGAAGAGTGAAAAAAGTGCGAAAGGAGTTTGAATGTGTCGGGTTTGTAAAACTTTCAAGAGTTAGCACAACAAATAATGTCTTTTGTTATCTTTTGTTATAGAGTCTACAAAATACTATATCTGTTGTCATGTGATTCCAAATTCCGAAGATTATAGTATATTATCATGATATATGTTTACCATTTCGACAAGTTTATCACCGTACATTATTTTACTACATTCGGTACGTATTTTCAACATGAATTGGGCATTGGCAGCCGACAAACTTAAGACTTAAACGGTGGATAGCATCTTAACATATAGAACATATATACATCCATGACTCATCTGATAATATCTAATATAGTAAGAATTATAAAGAAGACGGTAATATAATAACAAGTCGTGCATTTGTCCATGCATAAGAAGGTTCTTCTTAATTCATCGATTACTGTTGTCAATGCTAAAACCGAAAGAATTGAACTATTATTCTTTATGTAAAGGTAACAACCGATAAAGCGCTTAATAGTGTTAATAAAGAAAAGAAGCAAATTGCAAACAAAAAAGGGGGCCGGGGCATAAACAAGAAACAAAAGCTGCAGATATGTAAAGCAAATACACCTGATGAAACAACAATGAAACTCTCATTTGCTTTTATGTTATCAACTACAAAAGAGTTCAATGAGGAGACAGTTCATTCTTGAAATGAATCGAGACAACATAAACCAATTAAAGCTTAGGGTAAGAAAAGGAAAGCAAAAGGAGATTTGGCGAAGATTTAGGTGTCGGTAGTACTACTTTGTTTCTTTAATATTGTATTAATGAAACGATGACAGGGTCATCTTTTATCAAAAAAAAAAAAGATTTAGGTGTCGTATGTTTAACTAAAGAAAGATGTAGAGGATTAAGCATCACAAGAGAACACACAAGGAAGTAACAAGAAGAATAAAAAATTTCAATTGAACCACGAATCCTCCATTTTATCTAATGAAAATATCCAACTCACAAAACCTAAAAATGGTCTCTAAAACACTAAACTAACTAAATACCGTACCGTTGAAAGTGATCTACATGTCATAATAAAACGCATGGTCACCGTAGTTACTATTATTATAAAAAATAGTGACCAGGGCCGGCCCTGGGTTCCCGGGAGCCCAAGGCGAAAAACCCAAACAATTATTTTTTGAGACCCCTAATTACAATATAATTTTTTAACGTGTAAAATACGTATCTATATTTGCAACAAAAATATAAATTTGGGATCCCTAAAATTGCAACAACAAAAAAAAATCGAGGGTCTGAGGCGGCCGCCTCACCAGCCTCAAGATGGGTGCTGGCCGTGATAGTGACTTACTCCTTGAAGATTGTCCTAAAGTTGACTTACTCCTTGTAAATTTTTTTTCTTTCTCTTGTGATGCTGTAGATTGATTTCTAATGTGTTGTAATATTTTGTACCTTGTTTGATCGTAATCACTATTATTATCAAAACTGAATCGAACGAAACAAACATGAATCAATCAAAATTACAAAACTACAATTTTTTTTACCTGCTGCACTGCTGGCAGAACCTCTGCTCCTGGCCACCGACGACGACAATCGGAGTCTTGGAATGCGCCTCGCAAACCTTGTGCCGCCTGTGATACTCCCTACAGCTGCTCAGATCAGCCCTGCACCCATCCACCGAACAAGCAGCTGCATTCTGGCTGCTGCTGCTGCTGCCGCCGCCGCCGCTCCTCTGCTGCCGTGCCCTCTTCGCCGCCGAAACCGAAGACGACGAAGCAGCAGCAGCAGCAGCAAAATCACCCAACCCCCCCAGTTTCAGGTCCACTGAGCAGTCCAGCCCACCGCCCGGCCCGATCGGGCCCATGTTGGGCTCAGTGGTCGCCTGGTCCAGCTCAGATAAATCCCATGGTGGCATCTTCAACTCCCAATCCATTATATATATATATAATATAATCCCCAAAAAATTAAAACAACTATAACTTACTAGCTACTCAGTCCTTCACATATAAAACTAATAGAAACAGAGAAATTAGAGAAAACCCAGAAAAAAGAAATGAAGGAGGGGAGAGTTGAGTGAGTACTACTTACTACTACTACTTACAAACAAACAAACAAACCATTTATTCAAGTTCTGACAAGGATTCCATTAGAGGCACAACACAATAAATGTGAAGGCAGAGAGAGAGAGAGAGAGAGAGGGAGAGAGAGAGAGAAGGTTGAAGATGTACACCAAAGTGTAGAGGGCAAGATATAGTCCCAACTCCCAAGTCCAAGAGAGGTGTAATTATTGGTAGGAGGATCTACAGTGAACTGAGCTGAGTTTGGTTTGGGATGGTTTTGTATTCACGCGTTGAGGTTGATTATATAGGGCTTTTGTTTTGGTGCAACTTTTAAAGGGCTATATAATAAGTAGTGATTCTAGAGAGAGAGAGAGAGAGAGAACAGAGGATTATCTCAACTTAAATAATGGAGAAGAGAGAAAGATACAGAGAGGGATGAGTGGATGAGAAAGGGACGGGTGTAGTTGTTGTCGTTGCATTCCTATTCAACTTTCACAAGTGAGATAAAAAAGAGAACAAAAAAAATGAGAGAGAAGTACATTGGGTTGATGGCCACAGGGCTGCAAACGAATCGAACTATTCGGCTCGTGCTAGGTCAAAATTCAGTCAAAGCTCGACTCCAGACGAGCTCGATCGAGTTCGAGCTTGGAATTTTTTTTTTTTTTTAAATTTAAGGCTAAGCTCACGAGCTACTCGGCTCGAATTCGGTCAAAGCTCTCTAAGCTCGATTCCTTAACGAGCCGGGCTCAAGCCTGAAGATATTCGGTTCGGTTCGGCTCGACTCGATTGCAGCCCTATTGATGGGTAAGATTTTTGTTTGTGGAGATAGTTAAAGCTCCAAACTTTCCTAACATCATTCTTTCTATTTTTTTTTTGGGGTGGGGCTAAATTTGAAAAATTCTTTCGAACTATTTCTTTTATTTATGAAGAAAATCTCACTGAACTATTTTTTATGTAGTAAACCACACTTAAGTATAGTTGTAAAAAATTCATTCCGATGGTGTGAGCTTTCTGCTGAAGTTGAATGAGGTTTTTTGACAATAATGAAAAAGATGCATGATCTTTTCTGAACCAACTTGTAAAGATGAATTAGGTTATCTAGTACAAGCATACAAGTTAGATATGATTTTTTGAAAATATATTTTAGGAGGGTTTTCTGGTATATAAAATAGTTCAGTGAGATTTTCTGGATAAAGAAGATAATTTAAGAGTTTTATTTTTCAAATTTAGCCTTTTTTTTGCTGTCTATATTTTAAGAAATACCTCTCAACTGTTAAATTATTATGAGTTAAATGGATTAAAATAATTTTGAATTTTTTCCCGTACTGATCCTCATTTTGAAGTTTTTTTACCAAACTATTTAGATAATTGAGAGGGGGTTTGGCAAATTTAGCCGTATTTAACCCTTGTGTTTTGTGTTTTGCATCAAGTTTTGGTTATTGATGTACATGTGTTTATTGCTGGTCAACATCTACCTAACCTTCCAACATACACAAGTTGCCTCTAGAATGTACAAAGATTTTTGGGTCATCATGTAAGGGGAGTTTCTCCAGTACATGTTCAACCTCCATGGAATTTTTTTTTTGATGAATCGGATAGAGCCATAAGGCTCCAGCCATCAAAAATATATTAATCAATAAAACAGATAATAAACAATACAATAGTCAAGGGTTTTACAAGAAGTAAAACAGAAATACGAAGATATACAAAGAGCTAGTAATTAAAGAAATACAATAACAGACACGTCATCAGCAAAGCAGAACGAGGAGCCGCAGGACGAAACACCACGCCGATTTCCGAGGGCTGAGCCACGGCCCTGAAAGGCAAGCAAGGAGAAGGAGACAAAAGTCAAACCGTCGCGCTCGATAAAACCCCAAGGAGAACGACGCAAAGAGGCGGTAGACGTCCTACCACTCCAAAATAGAGGAGCACCACCCACAAAGGCTAGCACTCTCAGGCTCCAATGAAACCGCCAGCGAACAAGAAGCCAGGGTCACATCTGCAATGAAAACACCGGATAGCCAAAACCGAGGCGAAGGTGAAAAGCCAAAACTCAGATGCGCTCATGATGGAGCGCCGACTCTAACGAAGCTTTTTTAGCTAATAAGCGCGCACTCACGCGAGTAGGCAAGTTAGAATAAAGTTTCTTCCTGATAATCCTCTTAGCAGGGGGAGGATCGACTTCCACCAATGGAAGCGGGGTCCTGCAAAGGGTAGGCCCAGCAGAGATGATTTCGTTAAGGCACTTAGAGGGAGAAAGGAGACTGGATGAAGCTGGCAAATAAAAAGGTCCGAAATTATTTAGAAAAGAATGACGAAGAAAGATGGGTACTTCACGAGTCGAATGGCGCACTAGCCCAATCGAACAACGGAACCAAGAATGGCAAGCCCTCGAGGGAGGACATACATGAGGTTTCTTATTCCGAAACAAAAGCCTCGAAGGCCTCACAGCACTAAAATGGGGGCTAAACTGAGAACGGCCTGTCCGCTGAAGGGAAACGAGTTTCGTTAACCCCGAGCGAACGCTAAATAGGGACGCCAATTTAGGAAATTGACAAGTCGCAAAAAGAGCATTATGAGCAACGAAGGAGGGAGTGGGGGTAGTAGGTGGATGATACACCACAACCGAGGCATCCAACACTTTACCAGGATCACGATTACTCTTCGTCGCAAGGTATGCAAAAAGCCTGCTCTTAAAGAGAGGAAGAATAAGGAGGGCGAGACGATCAGCCGGAAAAATTCTAGCCAAAATGTGATCCTTATCCAGACTCTTAAACAGCGATGGCCCCACAACTTTAGAAAAGGAGCGAGACTGATAAGAGCCCAAATTAGGGATGGAAACAAGTTTCGTATGAAACTTATGATCCTTAAACAGGCTAGAAATATTGGGAAGCTGAAGAGAGCCAGAAGTTGCATCCCAATCCGAAGTGACATCGAAAGAATTCGATTCAGAATAAGAAGCATCCGCCGAGGGGGAGATAATCTTTTTAGATTCAAAACAAAAGTTCCCCTCCAAACGAGCCTTAAGCCTGCCTTTTAAGAGAGGGTAGTTAAGAAATAAGAGAAGTTTGTCCGGTAATGGTTTGCCTCTGGGTAATCCAAGAAGTTTTTGAAGGGCGAAACATCGCTTTCGAGAGTGCCCGTGCTTGTCACAAAAGAAACACTTCATTTTGTTGACACACTCTCGTTGGAAATGTCCAGGCTGAAGGCACCTGAAACAAACCGGGAGCGGAGTGGACCAACAAGGTGAGTGGTCCAAAGGAAAAGAGGGAAAGTAAAGAGAGCGACCCAGCTTAACGGGCTTAAATTTTTTATCGTCCTCGACCCAGGATGGGCACAAAGAGACCATGGTTCAAGACCAGATAAGGGAAGTGGATACTGATCTAGAGTGGCTCAGTTACTGCCAAGGAGGCAGAAAAAAAAACTGGCCAAAGGAACACAATAGATCCAGCACCAAATTACAATAAACAATAACGCAGTTGAACAAACGACAATTAAGAAATAGAGAATCGAAAAGATCCAAACCACAGTGATCCAGAAATTATAGGGGTTCAGAGAGAGTAGCTAATTAGCTACTGAGAGAGAAGAAGGAAACTAAATGCTGAAAAAACTAACCCAAAAATGCATAAGAGGGGAGCTATAATGAAAAGAAGAATCGACAGAATCAAAAATATGGGCGAAAGAGCGGCAAAGAGTACCAACTCGCTCTAGGGATGCGCGGGGCCGAACAAACGCCACACTAGGACCAAGACCTCGGGAGAGGGTAGCAAAAGCACTCAAGCAAGATCGGAACGAAGAGCAACCTAAAGAAATGAGAAATAAAAAAGAACCGGAAATAGACTAAAAATAACTCACCGAGCGCGAGGGGGATGGAACGAAACCAAACTCCAATGGTGGGAGAGACAGCTGCAGGATAAGCCCGGATCTAGAGAGCGAAACGCGTGGAAACGAGCCGGAAGGGGACAGCTCACTCGCCGCCACAAACTGCCCTTCGATAGAGCGCCGACAACAAGAAAGGGAGAACTGGTCGCAGCGGTGGAACAAGCTCACAGACAAAGGGGGAGAAGAGGCCGGCGGGCAACAGCAATCGGATGGGACCAGTGCTCTAGAGCGCAGCGGGGAGGCACTCAAGCACAAACAAGAAGAAGCCCAGGGAACCAGCGCTGGCAAAAACCAAACCTGGGGGGAAACAAAGCATATGGGTTTGTAGCTAAGGACGGGATCTCGAACTTTAATGAAGGGAGAAAGATGGAAGGCGGCCTGGATGGCGCGGATCTGGCCGGAGAAAGGGGGGAAAGGGAGAGAGAAGACTGGAAATTAGAATTGCACAGCAATCGCCTTATTCGAATTTTGAATCGCCCTCTACTGTAGCCTTTTTTCGTATTGGTTGACTGTAAAGCGGAGTTTTTCAAAGTTTTAACCGTTTTGTTATCCTCCTCTTTTTAGTGTAAGGTTAGATTTTGTTCTGCTCTAGTAACATTTTCTCTCTTCTATGTGAGAATTAGATCCATGGAATTAGTGTAAGGTTAGATCCATGGAATTGGAGAGTACTATTTTTAAAGTTTTAACCGTTTTGTTATCCTCCTCTTTTTAGTGTAAGGTTAGATTTTGTTCTGCTCTAGTAACATTTTCTCTCTTCTATGTGAGAATTATGACAATCAAGAACATAATTCATGGTTACAAAACAATGAGAACATGTCATACCATACAATTTGAAGACTCAGTTTAATAATTCTTCTCCGAAAGTGAAAACGTGTGTCGAACTTATTATCTACTTGTTTTTTTTTTCAAGGAAAATGTAGAATATGACCATCCTGTTTCATTAATAAGAGATTAACGATACATACCGAGAGAACTGGGCCAGATTACATCCTACAGACAGAAAATAAAATATACATGAAGCAACATGACCCGTACAAACAACAAATCCCTCCAACAACCCTGGAGGGTGGGCCGACAAACAAGCTCGGTCCAGCAAAGTTGCATATACGTCAGTTTAGCTTCGTACAGTGCCTCCACGGCACATGCACACCCACCTGAAACTTGTCTGGCAGGATTTTATCACCTTCCGATCCCTGCCTTCTCCTCGCTGGGGGACCCCATCTTTGGGCCCATGCCCCGCAGACCGAATTATGACACCACGGCACATGCACAGCGATCACACCCTCCCACCATCTCCATCACTCATCCTACAAACGCGCCAACAGCTCCCACAGCCGCTACCAAAGAGATAGCCTTGAAGAAGATACTTTCACCTATCACACGATTGTGCTTTCTCAGACTATTTTTCATCAAATAACTATCTCGCTCACCCCACCAAATACCACGCTCCAGGAGAGAGTCGTGGAGAGGATACCTTCACCTCTATCACGCTCTTGCTCTCCCAGACGATTTCTCACTACACAGACTCATCTTGACTCTTACTCACAAACCGAGAGAAGAGGCGACACTGTTACGAGACAGTGGTCTAAGCTGAAGGAAGCTCAATAGCCTGATAGTAGGCGCTGTGAAGACTGCACCGGTGACATCGTTGGACACCCAAACAAGTGAGCGCACATCATGGAGGGACCCCATCTTTGGGCCCAAGTCCCACAATCGTGCAATACAACGTACTTCGCACTCCCCACCTCCCACAGCAAAACAACAGTCCCCGTCGACCAGATCTGAGGTCAGATCTGGGTCATCTTCCCCACCACAGTTGGACATGGCATTGGCGCGATCTCCCCACCGTAGGAGCTGTCCACCTTTGGTGTCGGGAAGCGATGCGAGGGGGCGCACCTCACCATCGCCCAGATCCAAGGCGATCGCGATCACAGGCGCGGAAGGATGCTCTGGCGCGACGAAGGCATCGCTCCGTGACTTGAGGAGGCGAGACGAAATCCGCGACGATGGCCTGATGCGACCTGGCGTTCAGTGACTATGGCGAATCTGTGGCGCGACGGGGGCTCTGATAGACATAATAGAACATAACGTGTTTTTACAATTCGAGCGTGTCATCCAGAATCCGTAAATCCAAAATAAAATAGCAAAGGAATTTAAATCTTACAGTTCTGAATTGAAGACATCTTTAGGCGGAAGTGTTAGCACTGATCTTCAATGGTTTTCCTCAGATCTGATGATGGAGAGCTTCAGCGTTTTCTTTACTTCTCTCTTTTAAAATGGACGAAACTTTTTTCAGAATAATATCCCTGAAAATCAGTGGAGTGAGAGACGTTTTTGGAAAATCCCTCAAAATTAGTAGAGTGAGAGACGTTTTTGGAAATCTCTCAAAATCAGTGGAGTAAGAGACGTTTTTGAAAAATGATCCCTTAAAATAAATGGGCAGAAAAAAACGTTTTTGGAATTAGATCCGTCCAAACAGAGAGGAGGTCTTTTAATATTATCTAAGGCAACCAATTGGGACCAGTACATTTATTAATAGCAATCCGAATTTTTCCATCAAAAATTCAGATGTCTTTTCGTTAATCTCTAATATTATAATGGGAGAAGGCCTTAGTGTTATTTGTAAATCTATCAACATGTGCAATATACGTACATAACTAATATAAAAAGGTTTCAGGTTCGAGTTTTCTCTACGTCAGAATTTTTTTTTTAAATTAATAAAACGTGCATCGCACGTGTAAATTACTAGTTTCTTTAAATAAAATTGGTGCACAGTTATAACATAGGCCACACAATAAATAAAACTAACAGGCTCTGCTCTGGCGGAGGAGGACTGGCACATCGACAGTGGCATTCGGCGTTCGGCGCGACGCCCATCCGCCTCCTCGATCTGGGTCGGCGACGCCTTCGTCGCGCCAGAGCTCCGACTTTGGTTGTCGTGAAGGTGGCGCGCCGGGAAGAAGAGGGAAGGCGCCAACTCAGCGAGCGATGTCGCGCGAAGACGCGACTGGACGCTAAGCGCGACCTTCGTCTTCGTGGAGCGAACCTCGTACTCGTCGGGAAGGATGGAGGAATTGTAGGGGGGGTGCCCCTAGGATTGTAGATTTAGGATTTTTTTGTTGGGTACTTTTTTCGGATCTAGTTTCTCTCTCTATAATTTTCTAGAGAGAGAAACTCACGAATGAGCAGATTAGGGATGTGCATACTTGAAGTTATATTTCGTTCAAACTTGTCATGTTCATTGAAAATAATATTTAACTAATTTGGTTGAGCGGCCAATACTTGGAAATGATCAATATAGTAAACGAGCAACTTTGATACCATAAAATTAAGCATTATGAAGGACCAAGATCGTTAGTTTGAAAAAGCCAAAAAAACCCAATATAACCATTCAAATTAATTATAAAATTCTCCATACAAACTACAAGTCCATATCTTACATCTATGAAATTTTATCATTTTTTACACTTAGACAAATCAAATTACACTCCTAACTAGACATTATATAAGCAAAAATTGCCATTTAAAAAACAAAAAAACAAAACACAAGTACCTATGAACATTAAACAACTCTTAAGTACATGTACCTTTACTTGTTTGGGCAAAAAAATCCTAGATTGTCTCCTTGCTACCTAGATTACTACATTCTATATAAAGATAAAAATCTTATGTTTTTTTTTGCGAGGCAAGCAATTTGACTATTTGAGTTTTGCTTGACAATGTGAGTCCCCACTTCACGTTTAAGGACCACTATAGAATGCAAGGTATTTTTTTTTGGAGGATGAAAACAAGCAAGGGAAGAATAGATTCTCTAATGATTCAAGTAATCATTTTTCAATTTTTCTCAGTAATAATGCAATCATTAAAGTTATAACATACTAGTTTTATATATAGTAATAATTTATCTATTTTAGTTCATTTGGAAACTAATAAACTATTCTATTAGGTTCAATAGACCATGCAACTTCTTCTTCGAACCTATTTGAGCATCTACATTCGTTTTTCTCATTTGCTATAAAATGACAGCTACAGTAATAACAATTGGATGAGGATCGTGCAGTGGTGCTTTGTTAAATTTTTCTCATTTGGATTAGAGACGGGATATGATATCCCGTCCCTCTCTTTTTAATTTTAAAAAGACGTAGGACGGTATATGTTCTTCCGGACGGGGAATCATTCCCCGTTCCCCGTCTCTCAACAAAACAAAAAAAAAAAAAAAAGAAAAAAAAAAAAGTGGTGCTAACTTGAATGGTTTATTTAGATTTAGATTTGTATTGTTCTGAATACTTTCTGAATGTCATTTATCATAATAAGAGTATTGTTCTGTGATTATGGTATATCAATTTGAAGTCAAACTTGTATTATTTATGGTTATACTCTTAACAACTTCTTAACTAGAATGCTGGATTTCTTGCCAGGTGTTAATATCTAATGATGGACCCTAAGCAGAAATTGGGAGGGACGGGGTTTGATACCCCGGCCGGGGTATCATTCCCCGTCTGAGGGAATATTAAAAAAAAAATTTTTTAAGGGGAGAGACGGGGTATCATATCCCGTCCGGGGTATGTATTCCCGTCCGACCATTTTTTTAAAAAAAATAATTAAAATTATTAAGACGGTATATGTTCTTCCGTCTCAATCGATTAAATAATCATTAAATCGGAGCGACGGGATATGATATCCCGTCCTTTATAATTTGAGAAACTACATTTCGTTTCTCATATTTGAGAAACAAGAATAGAAGGTTTGCCATAAAATGGCAAAATGAGAGACCGTTGCAGACGTTCGTTTGCTATAATATGACAAAATGGCATTTATAGAAAATGACTGTGGATGCTCTTAGTTAAACATTTTCTTACTATAAATAATCACATAGATTTCAAAATAGAAAGGTGTATCAGGTTATATCTCAAACTCCTAATGCTTAATGTGGGTAGAGTATATACATATACTCTTGCAATTGATAGACTAAAACTTCAACAAATACATTTCATGATCTTGATAGATAGATTATTACGATGTCAAAAGCAAGCGAACACAATAATAGAGATTGCTAGATCATGTATATCATACACATTATTTTAGAACCATAATACGGATTTTTTTTTATATTTTTTTTAATTTTTAAAATTACAATTTATTCTTCGAGAAATTGGCAATCAGTTTTTAAAAAGCTCTAATTAGAGAGCATTTGGCAGGGTTCATTTTTTTTTAAAGAAAGACAAATATCAGAGCTATATAGTTTTCGTTTAAAAAAGAAATATGCAATACGGGTACCATGTTTTATTAGTTACATGGTAAATGACCAAGTTTTAAAATTTGGAAAAAAATAACATCAAGAATTAAATAGATATATTTTGTTAACATCTTATTAACGAAATATAGTGCTTGTATTTCATATTTAAAAAAAAAAAAGAAAATTAAAGAGATACATCATAAGAGATTTACCTAAGAACAATCAAAGAGTTACATAATAATCTACCTTCCGTATCTCTAGAAGCCCCATATTTTTCTTAAGGGAGCGCTTGGTAGGGAGATTATTTTTTGTTTTCTGGGAATCTTAACTTGGGAATCTAGTTTCACTACAAAAGAAAAGGTCTTTACCGGCGTTTTTTTGCACATTTACTGGCGTTTATAAACGCCGCTGTAGATACCACCTGCGTTTTATAAATCGCCGGTGCAAGTGTCGCTGAATCGTGCGTCGCTGTTGCTTAGGGACATTCACCGGCGTTTTCTACGGCCACCGGTAACGGTTAAAACTACACAAGCGGTCGTAAAAACGCCGGTGAATGTGTGGGTGCCATTTCCGGGCATCGCCTACTCCGGCGTTGTTAAAACGCCGGTATAGACAGCCAAATTCTTGTTAAAAGATACACCGGCGCTTGTAAAAAACGCCGGTGTAGCTAAATTTTTTTTATAAAAAATTTCAAAAAAAAAAATTTCAGCACTCTTATAATCAAAACCCATTTTTCGAAACCCATTTTTTAAAATGAAAATTCAGCACTCTCTAACAGTATCTGAAAATGAAAATTTCCATTATCTGAGCATATATGTTGCTCTACTAATTGTTTAGCCCAACTAAATCTAAAACCCAATTGTTGTACATATCCGGAGGATTTTGGCATACAGCTATAGCATCCTGAGTTCACAGTGAATCCATTTTGGTCAAAAAAACATGCCACGATGACAATCAGATGCATGAAATAAGCTTCATTAACAGTAAAAGAAGATGAGGATGCTAGCAGCATACTTAGTTTGGAAGTGAACCCATTTTTTGTTAAAAAATCATGCCAAAGATGGCAATCAGGTTCTCTAACAGTATCTGAAAATAAAAATATCCATTATCTGAGCATATATGTTGCTCTACTAATTCAGTTAACTCATTTTGGTCAAAAAAATGTGCCAAGAAGACAATCAGATGCATGAAATAAGCTTCATTAACAGTAAAAGAAAATGAAAATTTCCAGCATATAATCATTTATGTTTCTCTATTAATTCTTCATTGATGTTTGTGGCTCAAAAACAAATTTTGATTGGGCTTTGAATGGAGATATTAGTCATAGATCAATTCTTCATTGAAGAAAAATACGAATAGGGCTCATATCAAGTGTAGTTTTAAGGAATTGTTATCGTGGAAGGAAACCAAATATAGAAGCCAGAAAGAGAAATGGTAGAGAATGAGGATACACCAGGCTAACATAGCGGCATTTTCCTCATCTCTCTCTCATCCCTTCTTTCCCTCAGCACACGAACACATAGAGACATCAGCAACAACAGCAAGAGCGACAAGAACAACAATAATAATAAATTATTATGAACAAGATGTCTCTATATGGGTTTCCAGATCTCCACTTCAACTCGTCTCTTTCTAATCACAGCCCAATTAAGAACAATTGTTCACAGTAACTGTTAAAGAAACATATATGCTCAGATAATGGAAATTTTCATTTTCAGATACTGTTAAAGAAGCTGATATCATGCATCTGATTGCCATCTTTGGCATGATTTTTTAACCAAAATGGGTTCACTGTGAACTGAGGATGCTATACCTGTATGCCAAAATCCTCCGGATATGTACAACAATTGGGTTTTAGATTTAGTTGGGCTAAAGAATTAGTAAAGCAACATATATGCTCAGATAATGGATATTTTCATTTTCAGATACTGTTAGAGAACCTGATTGCCATCTTTGGCATGATTTTTTAACAAAAAATGGGTTCACTTCCAAACTAAGTATGCTGCTAGCATACCAAAATCCTCCAAATCAGTACAACAACACGGCTGAACAAACCTTGTTTGCAGGTCCTACAATGTCATCTAGGCATGTTATGTGGCAAAGTGGGGTTGGTCATACAATGCATGAACGACACGTATTAGTTGTTTGTGAGTATGCAATAGGGTGCAGCTATGAACATGGCTCATATCAAGTGTAGTATTACGGACTGTCATCGTGGAAGGAAACCAATTTAATATAGAAGCCATTTTCGATCAAAAAAACATGCCAAGATGACAATCAAATGCATGTTTTCAGCTTCTTTAACAGTAAAAGAAAATCAAAATTTCCAGTATCTAAGCATTTATGTTTCTCTATTACTTCTTCATCCCAACTACCATTGATGTCTGTGGCTCCAAAACAAAAGCAACACAAGGTTTGTTCAGCCCAATTGTTAGTACAGATATGGAGGATTTTGTTATACAGCTAGCATCCTTAGTTCACAGTGAACCCATTGTTGATAAAAAAAAATGCCAAGATGACAATCAGATGCATGTTTTCAGCTTCTTTAACAGTAAAAGAAAATCAAAATTTCCAGTATCTAAGTATTTATGTTTCTCTATTACTTCTTCATCCCAACTACCATTGATGTCTGTGGCTCCAAAACAAAAGCAACACAAGATTTGTTCAGCCCAATTGTTAGTACAGATATGGAGGATTTTGTTATACAGCTAGCATCCTTAGTTCACAGTGAACCCATTTTTGATCAAAAAAACATGCCAAGATGACAATCAGATGCATGTTTTCAGCTTCTTCAACAGTAAAAGAAAATCAAAATTTCCAGTATCTAAGCATTTATGTTTCTCTATTACTTCTTCATCCCAACTACCATTGATGTCTATGGCTCCAAAACAAATTCAACTACAAATTCAACTACAATCATAAATTAAAAAGCTCAGATAGGATTCAATCATCACTAGTTACTCCTATAATTCATTTATTCAATGAATCATGAAACATAGTGTGCAACTTCAGAAGCATAATCCATCTCATCATCACTCATTCACTCGAAAGTGTTCATAAATTAAAAAGCTCAGATAGGATTCAAACAAATCACTAGTTACTCCTATGAATCATTTATTCAATGAATCATTAAATCAATGACTCGTAGTGTGCAACTTCAGAATCATAACCCATCTCATCATCACTAGTTTAAAAAAAGTAGCAAAGTAGTCAGTAGTGTGATCCGATAGCAAAAAAAGTAGCAAAGTAGCATGAACTTACAGTTACCAAAATGATTTAACTGTATATGAAATTGACCAAATCCTCCAAACCACCTCATCGTCATCAACTACCTTCTTCATCATCACATCCTTCATCAACAAAGCCTTAATCCCTTCACTGGACAATAGTTAAGAATTGCATCTCCCATGAGACTAAAAACAAAATCACTCTTCAGTTCGTTCTGTGCAAATATGAAATCGCTGTTAAGATACTTTACAATATAAAACCATTATTAATCAGTACTATCCAATAACCCATAACTAACCTCCAAGAAATGGCTATAATTAACACAACTACAATAATTACATACTAATACTTTAGCATCAAAAGAACAATTAAATGATATCATCAACAAACCAATACATTGATGAGTGGAGAAGCTTTCATTAAACCTCCAATTTCATTTACCAAAACAAAAAATTTATACAAACAATAAGATAAAAGAAACCGCATATTACCACAAATAATCAAGACGAGTATCACATTTATTCAGAATTGTATATGTATACATTACACACATTATAACATTTTATCTCAAATAAATAACCAATTCCCATTAAACCCATGTTGAAATTCTAACAAAATGTTTGATCGCAACTCTATTAATTCTCATCTACCAGCAACAAAATCCATACAACAATATCAAAGAAACCAAACAAACTCTCCATTATACACTCAAACAACTTCATCTAGAAACAACCATACTAACCCCTAAAAAACTACAAACAACAAAAGCATGACTAGAATCAATTCCGGTTAGTACGATAAATCAAGAACCGATCAAAACCCAAACCCTAACCCTAATCAAGAACCGATCATTAATTAACCTATTCTCATATTCTCAAATTCATACTAGAATAAACTTTAGGGTTTGAAATTCCTTACTTGAGTTGATTAGGGGAGTGGGGACGGTGGTTTTTGAGAGGGAGAGAGAGATTGGGAGAAGGGGGCGGCGGGGGGCCGCGATGGAGGACGGGGGGCGGGCGAAGGGGGGCAGGTGCGGCGATGGGGGAAGTGGCGACGGCGGGGGAAGGGGAAAACGACGACGGCGGGAGAGGGGGGCGTCGATGGGGAAAGGAGAGAAATGAAAATTTTGGGGAAAGTATACGTATAGGGTTTGGGAAAATTAGGGAAAGCGGGAGAGCGCGAGACAGCGGGAAAATTTTCATTTTCAGATACACCGGCGTGTTTTATTAAAACGCCGGTGAATATAGACTTCGCCGGCGTTTTAATAAAAAATGCCGGTGAATATCATAATTCCCCGGCGTTTTATAGAGGCCGCCGGTGTATAACCATCCTGTTTGACGCCCAATTCCTGGTCTCTTCCTACCCCGGCGTTTGTGGTAAAACGCCGGGGAATATACGCCGGTAAAGACCTTTTCTTTTGTAGTGTTTCTCATGTTCGGTATGTTAATTTTTAAATTTAGATTCTCAAAAAACTAAAATTCCTAGAAATTTTTTTTTGTCACAATTCCAACAAAAATTTTCCCCGGGGGGAGGGATTCTTAGATTTCCAAGTACTTTGGAAAATGTTAGTTCCTTGAAAAGACAAGTATGCCCATCCCTACTATGCAAACATCTTCTCCCTCCTCGATCTGCGCCCAAACCCAACACCCCTCGATCTGCCCATCCCTCCGCCGCTCATCCAACTGACCGCAACCACCCTTATCGCCTGCACCCGATCACCCTCTCCTTCGTCTTCAGCCTCCAGCCTCGACATCACCCCGTCCCGTCCCCGTCCCTGTCACCTCGCCATCACCCCTTCATCTTCCTCCTGAGCACCCCCAGTCGCACCACCCCTCGACTGTGCACCATCGAGCCACTGCCCTCC
Organism: Hemerocallis citrina; assembly: GCA_017893485.1. Taxonomy (NCBI): domain Eukaryota; kingdom Viridiplantae; phylum Streptophyta; class Magnoliopsida; order Asparagales; family Asphodelaceae; genus Hemerocallis; species Hemerocallis citrina. The sequence goes on from CM030361.1 coordinate 309,036,682, forward strand.
AACCGTAATCAACCGACATTCCTCTCTTCCTCGCCCAGCGCCCACGTCGACCATGTCCCCGTTCTCCACGTTGACCCTTCCCTCCTCCTCGGCTGCGCCCAACACCACCCAGCACCTTCCTTGTCGACTGCCGCCAGTCAGCCGCACCGTTGAGCCCTACCTCCACCGCCGTCGAGCTACCCTCGACAGCCATTGTCGTGTTGTTGTTGCGCTCTTGCTGTGTCGCTGTTGTGACTCTTGCTGTTTGTTGCTGTTGGATCTGTTGCACGTCGACTGCACGTGTTTTTCGGATGTTTGCATCGTACATCAATTACCGCATATCATATTCGAGATTGTTTATTGAGATGGGTATTTTGGATAATAAGATTAATATTTACAGGAAAAATATGTAGCTCAATCAAATATAGGAAATTAAGTTTTCAATTAACATTCCCAAAGATATTTAAGACCTGTCAAATATATTTTATGATTCTTAGGAATCATAAATTCTATAAACATAAATCTCAGAATTTATAATTTCTCCGACAAAAAAAAATTTCTTGTACCAAATTCCTCCTACATGATTTAACATTTTTGCTTTAGGTTCTACAGCCGCCTTGGTCTTGGTCAAATTGCACATGCCATTATTGAAGTCATACATTGGAAACTCTTTAATAAACCAGAACAAATTTTTGAATGGTCAACATCCATCAGCAGTGAGACGAAGGGAAACTGTGAATAAGATGAAAAAAAGAAAAGAAAAGAAAAAGAAAAAAAAAAAAAAAGGAAAACCCACCATTTTCTTTCATCTGTGCTCCATCACTTCCAGAGAAAACCAACCCACTACGTAATGAGAAGAATATGTCTTGTAATAACAGTTAAAAGGACCACTGACTTGTAGCTCAAATAAGTACTGAAAACAATATAATGGGGTGGGCAAAAGAAAGGTTTTTGGTTCTAGTCCAAACTACAATATTATGACCTTTTATTCAAAAAAATATTAATAAAGATTAAATATGAACCTTTACCAACTTCAACCGCCATGAAATCGCCATGAAATTGAGAAGTTTCCCTTGCATGGTCTGCCGAAGAAATTGTAGTGTTAGATATTATATTATGTTAGATATTATATCATTCACTTTAGTTTCACATCGAAATATGTATTTGTTTATATTCTCTCATATATATATATATAGACAGTGTACTCAATTGTAATCAATATAATAAAGTATATTTTTATCTCTCTAAATTTAGCATAGTACCAGAGCATCTACTTTCATAAGTCTTATACTATTTTTCTTATCGTCATCGAGGTGGAGTGGTTCCGACCTTCATCAGAACCACTCCACATCTCCTCACCTACAACTAGATCTCCCCCGCTTCCTTTCCATATGACGGCTCGTCAAACCCTAATACCTAATCTCCCTATAATCTCAAATCAAATCGCGCTATTGTTGCACTCCCGCCGCTGCCGTCTTACTCGCAGCCCCCGTCCTCCCTCGCCGTCGGCCTCCCATAGCATCATCACGCCTAATCGCAGTCATCATCACCATCATCCCCTGCATTGCCTTTTACCAAAATCCAAACCAAGATCTAGTCAAATCCTAAATCCTTATTCCGATTTACATATAGAAAAAAAAATCAATCCAAAGATCCAAGAGTCGAATCAAATCCCAAATAAATCCCAAGAACCAGGAGTCGGATCCAATCCCAAATCCATGCCGACGTCCATCCCGGCGTCCTTTCCGTATGCTTATAGCCATCCTGACCTACTCCTCATCCTCCTCCTCATCCTCCTGCCGAAGAGCACTACTCATGCTGAAATGCACATGACTACTACAACTCCCGCTTCATCCCGATAGATTCTGATACTTAGTAGACAAACTCACACTGGTCGATCCATCGTAAATTTGATAGTGTGTGTTAGATATTATATTACTCAGTTTAGTCTCATATTGCAATACGTATTTGTTTAATCTTTGATTATCTTCTATGTATAAGAGACATTGTACTCAATTATAATCAATCTAATAAAGTACTTTTTTCCTATTTCTGAATCTAATATATAAATCATACAAAAAAACATTCATCTCAGAGCATGTCATTTTATTATATAGTGGAAGTAGCTTTCTTTAATGATCACAAGCATTATTTACCGTGAGGCAGAAAACCTCAATTGTTTTTCATTAAAAAGATCAGCTTTGATGAAACAATACAAATTATGGAGTTATCCCTTGTGTTCATACGCCACAAGATCACAAGCATTCTGGAGTTATCCTCTGTACATGTTTCCCACTTCAGAAGCCCTTTGTCAAGCCAAAAAGGAAAAGTTCAAAAGAGGACAGAGGAGATGTAGGTAAATGGGGTGGTCTTTCTATGTAGCTTCTGACCTATTTGGCAGTCCATAACTCAAGGCATTGGACCAGAGACAAACCCTATTCATGGGAGAGTTCAGAGTACCCAATAGCATAACAGGATCTCTTCTCTCTTTTTGTGGTCCTAGGGCTTGGCATGCATGCATCCAACCATATGCTTCTGTCCTTTTTCACATTCTTCAAAAGGTTTTTGATTATTCAACTAAGCAATTAACTAGTTTAAGTTTCTTGTGTAGGTTAAAATGATAAGTACAGTCAAAGTTTTTTTTTAAGAAGAGTTTCTCTATAATCAAATTGACAAAGAAGTTGGGTTTGTACTTTGTTGTGTGTTAAAAAGGAGAGAGTACAAAATTAGAGGAGGGGGGTGTCTATCCTTTCCTAGTTTCTTAGGAGTATAATATTAGAAGGTGGATCTGGTTTCTTCCTTTTAGGATGCATATATTCAATGGGAAGTTAAATTTGATTGCTCATATCCTTTGGCAATCACCCAGCCATGTTCAACCAATGACTTGGAAGATATATTAATTGTGTTGGATGTGACAACCACTTTTGGAATTTCTCATATACATTTTGTGAGTTTGTGTGTGTGTGTGTCAGTGAATGAGTGAGTGGTTGAAAGGGAATTGGCTTGTTGTTGTCAGGGTTTCTGTTGTCAGAGAGGGTTTCTGGTGGGTGTTTTGTCAATGTGGGGCTTCAGTGGGTCTCATAACCCTTGTGATTATGTGAGTGTTTGCTTGTATCTGGACAACATTTTCAAAATTAATTATTAAACTGTTCCAGTTTATTATAATAATTTAAAAATAAATTTTTCATATAACCCTACTTTAGAAATTATAAACTACTAATAATTTACCCGTGTGATGTATGTTTTTAATATATTTATGAAAAAAACAAAAATTCTGACATAAGGAAGATTTGAGCCTAAAACCTCATTCATATTAGTTATGTATGTACATTGCATATGTTGGTAGATTTACAAATGACACTAAGGCCTTCTCCCACTATAATATTAGAGATTAAATATTAGAGATTAGAGATTTACATATGTGATGCACATTTAATATATTAAAATAATTAAAGTAAAAAAATCTCTAATATTATAATGGGAGAAGGCCTGAGTGTCATTTGTAAATCTACCAATGCGTGCATTGCACGTGCATAACTAATTTGAAGGAGGTCTCAGGTTTAAGCCCTCACGATTTTTTACTTTAATTTTTTTTAAAACATATTAAATGTGCATCACACGTGTAAATTATTATCTATCTATGTATCCATCTTTCTATAATATAATATATAATCTCTCTATATTATAACGGGGGAGTTGGAGTTGTAATTTGTCAATATACAAACCTGTGCGTTGCACGTACAACTCCAACTCTCTCATTAATTACAACAAAAACAAACAAGCAAAAAATTCCATCTATTTAAATCGTACAATGCACGTGCAAAACAAAATTTCAAAATTTTTATAACACCAAATAAACACATATATTGCACGTACAACTCAAATTCTACTTATGAACACGTGCATCGCACGTACAAATCGTAGCTTTTCAAAACTATTTCTTAACACGTACATCACACGTAAAAATCCTCAAACTCTTATCAAAACGCACATCACACGTGAAAAATACTAGTCCTTAATAGTAGGATTTAGGCAAAACCTCTCATGAAAATACATTTGAGAAATTTATAGAAGCAACATTTATATGAGTGGTAGCAAAATGGTGAAATGGACTAACAGAAGAAGAAAGGTATAATAACAGAAAATCAAGACCAACCGATCACAAAAAAAAAGGAAGAAAATTCAGCACAAAGGACCTTAGGACTAAAAGAAATAATTACAAATTACGAGATAGTAATAAGAACAGAATTTAGTATCTACAAAAAAACAAAAAGACATAATATATATATATATATATATATATATATATATATATATATATATATATATATATATATATATATATATAACCAAGCAAGATGGAGATTGAGCAATTTAGAGATATGTGACATGTGTTATTTTGACAACTATGCTTATGAATTTCGAGAATATTTCCACGAAAATTATTATACAAAAGAAGAAAATAGTCCAATCTTTGACTCATTTTTCTTAAATTAGCAGATTCATGGAGTATAAACATATATAATGCATACATTATAAAATAATAAAACTAGAAACAGATACTTTAGGATATATAACATAATTTGTAAAAGATTATAGAGATAAAGTATGCCAAGAGACTAAATCAACTATTAATGCTGGGATTAGTATCGCTCAGGGAATTGAATTCTCCTCGTACAGATAACTCATATCTTTCTCAGCGCTCTGCTTGCTCCTCTTCTTCCCCTTCCTCTTGTAGGACCGACCCTCTTGTGGTGTGCTTCAAATGCCTTCTTCCCGGACATTTCAAACGCGAATGCGTGAATAAAATAAGGTGCCTTTTCTGTGATAAGATTGGTCATTCGCGCAGTAGATGCTACTCTCTTCAAATACTCCTTGGTTTCCTTAAAGGTTATTTCCTCCCGGCCAAACTTCTCTCTTTCTAAACTACCCCCTTTTAAAGACCAAGTACCTTGCTAACTTGGCTAGGAAGTCTTGTTCTGTTACTGGTAAGGAACTCATCTCCTTGGCAGTTTCCCCTTTACCAGCTTTGGTATCCACCACCTCGTCCACTGCCCATTATGATTCTATTGCCAAACTTCGACTTCCTAATATTGCTAACCGTTTTAGGGACCGTAAGGTGTTTTCGCAACTGGTCTCCTTCCCTAGGTTGGATCATTTCAAGGTTTCTGGCCCACGTTCTTCAGTGGTGCCTTCACTGAGTTTGAATTTGGCTAATCCCGAAGGTTTAATTAATTCCTTTGTCCCTTGTCATCCCTGGTATCAAAGTTTGGTTGGACAAGCTATGCATCGTCGCATTTCAGGCCCTAAGACGCATTCTATCATAGCGCATCCATCTTCTAAGTAACCTTCTATTTATTATTATTATCCCTGTTCTATGATGTTTTCTTCTCCCAAACTTTCGTCATCCTCTTTTCATTTTCCGGGGTGCATATTTTCGTTGTATCAAGTTTTAGGGTTTCGTTCTTGGTTCTACCACCTCCTAATGGAGGTGTTGCACAACCTACTACCTCGTCTCCCCGAGCTTTCGCCTTTACTTGTTTACTTTCCTTCCTCCCGCTTCACCTACCTCCCTAATCCCAGCACTATAGCATCTTTAGAGGAATCCAGTATGCTATTTTCTTCTTATCGCTTCATCCAAGATGTTCCTAGCAGGCCTATCCCCGATGCTGTTTTGTCCCCTTCGGTGAAGGATATTCCCTCCACTGTCAAGCGGAAATACAACAAGAAAGTCTATTGTAACTTGCAGATACGAGTGAGCGCTCGTATCATGGCTAGGAAAGCAGCTTCTACTTCCGATATTTAGATTCTTCAGTTTTGAGTCCCTCCCTCCCCTTCTTGGTCAGTGAGCGGTGCGACGTGACTCCACTTTCTTCTTTTGTGCGTTGAGAGTGGGAGTTCGTTGTCCTCTTGGGGGAGTCAGGGCGCTCCATTTCATTCCCAATCTTCATGGCTTTCGGCTTTATCCCCCTATTTGGAGTTTTCTCATTTTTTCTGAGATGACCCCCTCTTATCTCATCGGAGTTTCGTTTCTGTCTGCTGCCATAGCATTGATGGTGTTGGTTTCTTCTTTGTGCTGCTACTCTTCAGCCTCTGCACTTTAGAGTCTTGCCTTCGTGTCGACACCCTTGTTGATGGCAGTGCGTCGCCGCGGTTGTGCCGCTAGTATCTTCCATTGGTCTGCTAGCGGGTCGGGATGCTATCGTGGGGGGAGGCCTGATGGTCGGTTTTCACGGCCCAGTCGTTCAAGTCCTGCTTCTCTATCGTTTGCAGCGGTCTGGATTGCCTGGCCGTTTGTCTCGCCGATCTTTCCGCTCTGATCGTGGCGTGGGCATTTGCAGTGGCGCTGTTATCTGAATTATAGGCTCATCAGCCTTTGTTTGTTTTATTTAATGTTTACTTATTATTGTTTTACATCTTGTAAAGCCTTCGATTATTTATTTGTAAATTAACTGTTATTTTGATTAATATATTTTTTGATGGCTGGAGCTTTATGGCTCTATCCGATTCATCAAAAAAACTATAAAATACTATAAAACATATAAATAAAGAATTTGTTGTGAAGAAGTAAAACCAAATCATTGGGGATGTAATAATAGCTATAATTACATAAAAAGATGTAGAAAATGCAAAAATATAAACTAAAATATAGAAAAACTTTTAAGAGAGATAAAAAAATTATAAAAAATACTTTACAAAAATAAATCAAAACAAACAATATCCAAAAAACCCAAAGAAATGTAATTGTTATATATGCGGAGAAGTATGACGTATATCACCAAACTGTCATTAAACAATGAAAAAAGAAAATGTAAAATACATAGAAGACATTGAAAAAATATATAACATAAACTATGAACCCGTAGAGCATAAAGAATAATGATCATAAATAAGTGAAGATGAGAAAATAATGGTAATGAAGAAAATAGTAGAAGTAGTGATGATGAAATAGAAGAATATGTAATAAATATAATGACTGAAATAACAGATATAGAGAAACAATTAGAAAGAGAAGAAAATAATGAAGAATCAAGAAAAAGAATGAGTTTTGACAGACAAAAATATGATAAAATAAGAACAACCAAACTAGCTAGACATAAACCCAAAAGAGATATTTAAACTTCCGAAAAATAAACACTATAATAATAGCTAGAAATAATGAATAACCTACTCAACAAGCTCAAGAAAAAACTATAATTACATTGATAACAAAAAGAATAATAAGACAAGAATGGAAAAAACAAGTGAGAAAACTAGAAAGACATTAAGACACATACATCTAGAGACAGTACAAATAATAATAAAAACATATTTCAAGGAAGGAATAAATACACCCTTAGAAATATACTTAATGGATGATAGAATAATATCAAGTACACGAGATGCCTAAATAGAAATAGTATAAGGAAACCTAATGTACCAAAAAATAAAATTTATAATAAAAACTAATTTCTTTATGAGCATGGCAGAAGAAAATAAGGACAAAAGTTTAGTCATGTATCACAGATTATCAGGATTGGAAATGATAAAGAAGAGTAATCATGAGTATACCAATAAGAAATATTTATGCCTTTACTAGTAAGAAAGAAGTAAAAAAAACAGAAATACTGATAACTTTAAGTACTTGGCAAAGGTTAGGAAGCTTCTAGCCTTATTCGAAGATGTTCAACTCCAGTGCGTCCCTCGAGAGAAAAATGCGCAGGCGGATGCTCTCTCTAAACCTGCCTCTTCTTCCCTCCAATGTCTAGAACGGACCGTCTTGATACAAGTCATTCTCAGACCAAGTATTGATGAAGACGGCCAGGTGTAGCGCCCCGAATTTCTAATAAGATATCTTAGAAAATACGTGGCACATTCCCAGTGATCCACTTCAATACAATATTAAACATAACCAATACCACTAAAATTTTCAACTTTGATTACAATATACTTTTACAAATCACAGCGGAAGTCAAACAAACTCAACTAAATCTTTTCTTTATTTACAACACAATTTATCTCAGAACTGCTATTACAAATTTTACACCAAACTCTTATGAATCAAATATATCTCAGAATCACTCAAGCATCCAATCTCCAACTCTAAGCAATTACCTACAACATGCGAGGCTAGAGATGATCCCTAACCCCCAAACTAAAGGGGTCAGCCATAAATGGTGTGAGTGACAACTACAAATAACATAAATAAAACTTAAGCATGGATTCATAAGTAACATAAAGTGAACTAAGATTCATAAAATATGAGACAACAAGAAATGTAACAACAAGTGATACCAAACAAGTGTTAAGTGTAGAAAACCGGAAAATCCATATGCATAAAACTAAGTCAAGAAAACACACAAATCCTATATGTGGACTCTCTAATGCATACTTGTCGGAGTCTATGCATCCCATTCTACATAGGTCCGGTGCAAGCCCTTAACGTCTTTACTTCATAGGGTTCAATCCCCCGCTATGCAACTAATCCTAACACGATGACTACTACGAGATAAAGATAAAATGTGAGAATTAGCTCATGCTTGATAATTCCGGAGATAGATCCCACATCTCAGGCATTTTACCTGGATAATTCCGGAGATCATCCCACATCTAAACATAGACACATCACCACATACGCGTCGCCTCGACTTTGATAATTCCGGAGACCAATCCCACATCTCAAGCAATCCACTTGGATAATTCCGGAGATAGATTCCACATCTCAGGCATTTTACCTGGATAATTCCGAAGATCATCCCACATCTCAAGATACTCACTTGGATAATTCCGGAGATTAAATCCCACATCTAAAGCCATAATGAGGTGCATAACTCATGTTCCCGTTCATCATATCACCACTAGTGCCTGTCCTTATTATCCATTGGGTTATTTAATTACTCAACAAATCTCCTAGAGTGGTGTGCCCTACCGGCCTAAAATCAAACTGAATGACTGAAATGCCTCAAGGGCCTCAACAAAATAACTCAATACCGGTATACTAGGGTCACACTCCTCTAGAGACTCAACTCAAATATCTGAACAAAAGTCCCACTAATCATAGTGGCTCAACTGAAAGTCTTAAATCAAATGCTTAACTGAATATCTTAAAATAGACTGAATTGTCTGAAAACTAAACACTTAAGGAACACTCAAGTTATATAAAAATTTCCATCAGTACCAGTCAACTTATTCTTTAATAAGTCGACTGTCCAGAGGACAATTATCCAAAATTTTACAAAAATAAACTAAGTTATATAAGTCGACTTAAGGAAGGGTATCAGTCGACTTACCCGAGGTAAATTCCAATAATCTTCTCAAAATATTCTAAGTGTATAAGTTGACTTACAGGTTTATAGGTCGACTGTCCAGAAGGACTAATAATTCTTACAAAAATAATTTTCCAAAGTGGACCAGTCGACTGCCTATGAGCTAGGTCGACTGTCCAGAACGGCTTTTCAATGATTCTAAAGATACAGTATCAGGCTCGTACCAGTCGACTGTACAGTAGGCCAGTCGACTGTCGGCCTACAGATTTCAAATTTAGGTCTGAATCAAATAATCAAAACTGAGGTCTTCTAACGATTCACTGTTCAAGAAAAGTAATTCGTAATCAGGCAAAATGATCTTCATTAAGGGTATATTATTCAAAACTTCAAATATGTCAAAACCCAAGTTCTCATGTTCTAGATCTCTAATTCCTTCATTAGGGTTTCACAAGATTAAAATTCTTCCACAACACTAAATCAAATCTGATTTACAATATATATAAGATCCAGGTGTTCCTCATCCGATCAAAATCATACTCAAATCTTAATAATATGGTGTTATGAACAAGATCCACTAATCGATCTTAGATTTCTCAACATGGTATAAACAACAATCACTCATTCATATGAATCATACCACAATACTAGATCTATAACATTTACAACATCAAATCTAACATCATATCACTTGCATCCTTAGATCAACAATAAGACAAATATAGATCATTCACCAACAAATCAGAATACACAATGTCATTCATAAAATCAAAACAAAACAAAGACCAAGTCACTCACCTTTTAATTGAGAAAAGTTCACGAAAAGTTCTTCCTTTTTGCTAGATCCAAAATCGCCTTTCTCCACCAAAATGAATCTCCACAAAATTCTGTATATTGTAACAATGACGGCTGGAGAAAATTTCTCTTAAATATGCCAGATTGATTATTAGGGTTTTACCCACACTTTTGCAAAACAACCCTTTCCAAAATACAATTTACATATATAGTTCTATCTTTGGAAATTCCATCAAAACTCATTTAAATTTGGTTTTAAAAGAAAATATCAACTCTAAATCTCGATCAATACTGTTCAGAACGTCCAGAATGTACATTTTACACTTTAACCCTTAAAAATGTCAAATTTGCAAAAAGGTCATTCTCTTCTCAAAAATTGCAAATAGTTCCAATTAATTTCAGAAAAATCTGGAAAAATACTAAATAAATCTCAAATATTAAATAATGATTTTTCATAAAGAAAACTAAATTTTCCAACTTCTCAAAAGTATTTGCACGTGTTTTGCACGTGTACAAAAGATGAATTTTCTAAAAATATTCATTAAACCTTCAAAAATAAATTTAAATTCATTTTCGAATATAAAAATAATATTTGAAAATACGGGGTTCTACACCAGGAGCCAATGGAAGCCTACTCCTTGACATTTGGGGAAAACTAGATGAAGCCCCTCTTCGAGTACTTTAGGGACGGAGTTCTTCCCGAAGACCCGAAAGAAGCTAGGAGGATCAGGACGTGAGCCGAGCGGTACACACTCCTTGACAGAGTCATGTACAAACGCTCTTACACTCAGATAGATGGGCGACCCTATCTGAGATGCCTCTCCCCGGAAGAAGCGCTCTATGACCTAAAAGAGGTCCATGATGGTATGTGTGGTGCGCACTTGGGGGCGAGATCCCTCATCCGTAAGCTCCTGAACTACGGCAAATTCTGGCCCACACTATTGAGTGACTCCAAGGAATACGTCCGCCAGTGCGACGCCTGCCAGAAATTTGCCCCGATCCGTCACCTCCCCCAGGCACAACTCACCTCCTTAGCAAGCCTGATCCCCTTCGCAATGTGGGAAATGGATTTGCTCGGACCTTTTCCTCCAGCGACGGGCCAGTTGAAGTTCTTTATAGTAGCAATAGACTACTTCTCAAAGTGGATCGAGGCTGAACCTCTTTCGACAATCACCGAGCACAAGGTCCAGAAGTTATTTTGGAAGAACATCGTTTGCCGGTTCGGGGTACCCGCATCCTCGTAACCGACAACAGGACCCAATTCGCGGGAGCGACCTTCCGAAATTTCTACGCCAACCTCGGCATTCAGCAGTGATTTCTTCGGGAGCTCACCCTCAGTCCAATGGCCAAGCAGAAAATGCAAATCGGCAAATCCTCTCTGGCCTGTAGAAGAGGCTCGACAAATCCACTAAGGGGCTATAGGTCGAACAACTCCCCAATGTGCTTTGCAACTATCGCACAACCAAAAGAGCTCCGACGGGGGTGTCCCCTTTCAACCTCACGTATGGTTCCGAAGCTCTCGTCCCTTTGGAAGTGGGCCTCCCTTCACCCCGGCTGATAGCCTATAATAAAGCACAGAATGCAAACCAGCTTCGCAACTGCCTAGACCTCATAGACGAGATCCGTGAGAGAGCCGCAATTCGACAAGAGACCTACCACCGTAGGATTACTCAAGCTTACAATAAGAGGGTACGGGCAGCCAACCTAAAAGAGGGTGACCTAGTGCTCAGGAAATTGTCGATCTCCGATACAAGCAAAAGAGGCAAGCTGGCACCCAATTGGGAAGGACCATATAGGGTCTCCAGAGTTATTCTCCCAGGAGCATATCAACTCGAAGACCCAGGGGGTAGGAGAATACCGAGTACATGGAACGCGGAGCACTTGATGCAATACCAAGAGGGTGTCTAAACACCGCTCCAAGCAACTTCACCAAGATCGCTCCAGAAGACATGTCTAGAGTCCTTACTTGTATTTTCTAGTTATCAAAGTGTAAAGGCGGCTCGCAACTTAGAAGCGGCTGCCCAATTGTTCTCAATAAAAAGAAATCTCTACTTCTTAAGCTCTCTATTTTTTGGTAGTCTAACTCTACTTACAAAAAAAAATTGCATTAAAATGACATGCTTAGAGTCCAATACTTGGTTCGACTCCACTTCAACTACTTGCTTCTAAGCGAGTACGAAGAGAATCATCATTCGAAATTACTCCTACAGCTGTTGATACTTTCCAAACGACGCACTTGGAGTCCAACACTTGGTTTGACTCCGCTTCAACTACTTGTTCTTAAGTGAGTATGAAGCGGATCACCATTCGGAATTGCTCCCACAGCTGTTGGTACTTTATAAACAACAAGTTCGGGGTCCAACACTTTGTTCGACGCGACCTTTGCCACTCGCAAACGAGTATGTACAAAGCGTCCCACCATTCAGAATTGTTCCTACAACTGTTGACAACTACAAATGCTAGCAAAACACATGAGTATGAAAACAAGTATTATTTCTATAAAGTTTGAGAAACAAGTCTAATTACAAGACCAACGGCTCATCTTTACAACAAGATACAACACTTGTGAAACCAAAAGTACAAGACTTCTAAGGCCTACTTCAATGCCTCTTAGGCACGGGGATACTTCGGTTGAGAGACCTCCGGGGGCATTGAATGTTGTACTGCCGACGGCCCACCTCGGCGCTCGTCTCTAGGCCGGTTAGTCGAGAAGCATCGTCGGCACTCGTTCTAATGGTGGCTCCAACAGATGCTCCGCTCGACGAAGCTACCACCCCACTTTACGCATCGCCCGGGCTTCGATGCATTGGCAGTGAGCGACGCACGAGCTCGTAGAAAGTTATCCCTCTGTCACGCTCCTCCCGAGTGCAAGAAGTGGACCTGACGTTGCTTCGCTCGGATCACGATTGAAGACGAGTGACTTCTGCCTCGAGCTCGACAATTCACTCTTTGAGCGAGTCATCTTTCGCCTTTATCTTTAGACGAGGCAGTCGCATCGGGCCTCCTCCTCGAGAGCCGTAGGTGATCGTCCGCCGAAGGTGAGCAACCTCCATGCTCTTATCGAGGGTCACCTTCTTCAGCTCGTCCCTCTCTGCTGTCACCTTAGAAAGAGAGTGGCGAAGGCGCTTAATCTTCAGGCCGAGGATGGCTTCCGCCGACGAGCCCACATTATCACATTCGGGGGCCTTCTCATTGATCCGCTCCTCTAATCGCCTCCTCTCTATGTCTCGACGAACTAGGGTCGATCTCAGGTGCTTCAGCTCATACTTTGCCTTACGGAGGTCCAACTCTACTTCGAGAAGCCGCTCTCGGTTCCGCTCGAGCCCCAACCTCGTTGCCCTTAGACTAGCTTTGAGACGAGCCACTTCGGCTATCCGAGGCACTTCGGCGACCTGTAGCGCTTCGACAATCTGAAAAGAGCCAGAGCACGGACCTATTGAGATTCTCACTAGTCCAACACTTAGACAAAAAAGAGTTCGCAAATTTCTCCAACACTTAGAAAAAAAAAGAGTTCGGAGATTTCTCCAATACTTAGACAAAAAAGAGTTCAAAAAAATGTTCAACACTTAGAAAAAAAAATAGATAGAATCTTCTTATTCATTTCAAAACTAAAGCGGTGGCCAGTCCGCAGTTCGGCAGTACATGAAAAAAAAAGAAGCTGAAAAAACTACTAAGTCAGGGAGCCACCTCTAGGTGTTGCTCTGAGGCGCCCTCGCTCGGCAGAGTGGCGAGCGCCCCCATGGGATTCACCTCCTCCTCGCCATCGCCCTCGGCTTCGTCGTCTTCCCCTTCGGGCTCGACCTCAGCCAGTGGGATGAGCTACTCGCCCTCTACCAGGTCGTAGAAGTAGTACCCCAAACTATCGAAGTCGGGGAGATGAGCTGCCACGTGCTTCAAAGCTCGAGCATAGGCCTCTTACATATTCTTCATCATATGGGCCTCCACCTCATCCTGGATGGCTTTCTTCGCCTCCTCCACCTTCGTCTCCTGCTCCTTCAGCGCCTCCTTGGACGCCCTCAGAGTCTTCGCCAGCTCCTCCTCGAGGCGAGCCTTCTCCTTCTCTAGTGCCTCGACTTTGGTTGTCTCGGCCGCTGAGCGCTCGAGCGCCTCGGCAAGTTTAGTCTCGAGGGCACTGACCTCGGCAGCTCGCGATGTCGAGAGCTACTGTTCGGCCTAGAACAACTTCATTGCCTTGGCACGCTCTGCCCGCTCATGGTCGTTTGTCGCCTTCATCTCCTTCTCCTGCTCGGTGAACTGCTCGAGCATATGGCTGAAGTGGCAGAGGGTCTGAAAACAAAAGAGGAAGAACGTGAGAACTCAAAATCATTAACTCCGAAACTTAAGGGACCAGAGTAAGACTACTTACCGACATCGTCGACCGGGCGATCTCCGACATGTTGTCGCCGACCGTGCCAGCCCTCAGAGCCGTGGGATCCTTTGGGGTTAGCAAATGGCGCACGGCTTGCATACACATTCCCACGTCGCCGAGGAAGCCATCGAGCTTCATCACCCGCCAATCGGGGACGAAGAGCTTCTTGTGCTCTTCGGTGAGGATGGCCTTCGCTTCGGCCGTAAGCGGCGAGACCTCGAGGGCCAGAGCAGCACCAGATAAGAACGCCCCACTCGAGGATCCGGGGGCGTCGGCCGAGGGGAGCATGACCTGCGACGCCGAGGGGGATCACTTTCGAGCTTCGAGGCTAAGGGGACTGGCTCGGAGCATCGATCTCAAGCAACTTAGCTTTATGGAAGCTGCCCCTGTGCTCGAGATCACTGTCGAGCATCGAGGCTTAGGAGGTCAGCACGGAGCGTCCAGCTCAAGCGACTTAGCTTTGTGGAAGATACCCCTATGCTCGAGATCACGGTCGAGCATTGAGGATTAGGGGGCTGGCACGGAGCATCCTACTCAAGCGACTTAGCTTTGTGAAAGCTACCCCTGTGCTCGAGATCACCGTCGAGCGTCGAGGCTTAGAAAGAATCGTTATGGTAGGAATTCTAGGAGCCGTTATAGGAACCATTTTTTGCGAGAATTGAGGAGGCGTTACAGGAACTGTTTTTGCGAGAATTGAGGAGGCATTACAGGAACCGTTATTGCAAAAAATTGAGGAGTAGCAAGTTTCTTATATATACGTATCCCACACCCCCTTTTTCAATTCTCACTTTCACTCTCTCTCTCTAGAAGTTTTCCGTCACCGTCGACGAGTTTTCCGATGATCTTCCGTGAGACTTCGATCAGGTTAGTAATTTTAATATGTCTAGGGCTCAGTTTGGCTCTTTAGCCTCTACCCCCGACAGTGGTACTCGCACGGGTCTATGGGATTCCTCTTCTTGGGAAAAGGACGAGAACGTGTATGTCGTGCAACTGCTTCATGCTCGCAGGCCGTTTGTGGTGGAAAGCAGCAACTTGGATTAGGAGGAGCATCCTGTTGAGGTCATCAATGATGAGGACGAGGAGATTCAATCTGCCGAAGGAGTCAATGACGATGGGGGACCGGTCGAGGGGGTGCGTTCCACCGAAGGTGCCAGGGTTGAGGATAAACAGGCCAAGGGAATGGGCTCCTCCTTGAGGGCCTCCATCCTCGAGCTGCTGGCCACTCTGTCGCCTGAAACGGCTCCCAAGATTCGGAAGAAAAATATGAAGTGGCCCATGCCCAGCAGTCCTGATAAGACGATTGCTCAGCAAAAGCTGGACGTCCCCTTCCTACCGCAGCCATTATCGATCAAGAAGTATGCGGATGTCATTGGGGACTTGGT
This sequence comes from Hemerocallis citrina, assembly GCA_017893485.1. NCBI lineage: Eukaryota > Viridiplantae > Streptophyta > Magnoliopsida > Asparagales > Asphodelaceae > Hemerocallis > Hemerocallis citrina. The sequence continues at coordinate 309,052,449 of CM030361.1, forward strand.
CCGTTACGGGGTACAGCCCTCCTTGCTGAGCCATAGGAAGATCAAGATGGATGGTACCCCACGATTTTGAAAGAGAAGGACCTGTCAGTGATCCACGCGAGATACTTCATTGGGAGGGAGTTCAAGTCGATGGTCCCCAATGCCGGTCTTAGGCCTACTGATCCTTTAGCGCTCTGGTATTGCATCTTTCCCGTGGACGCGTTCTCCTCGGGGCTGAGGCTGCCCATCCACCCCTTCATCCGTGAAGTGCTGAATTAGGCATCGTTATGCCCGATGCAGTATGGTCCGAACTCGTGGAAGCAGATGGTGAGCTTCGTCTTGCTGTGCAAGGAGAGGAGGGTACCGCTAAGGCTAAATATCATCCGAGCCATGTTGGGCGTTAGCTTGTCAGGTAAATTTGAGGGGATCTATTACGTATCACCTCGGAGCAGGACAAGGTCGTGCACGGCCACCCCGATAAGGGAATGGAAAAGGAAGTACTTCTTTGTCAGGAGCGATGATCCATGGGAAATTATGATACGTTGGAACTTCTATAAGCCAAACTTCAAAGGCCCCAAGAAGGGTGAACTTTCGGCCAAGGAGTTGGCCTTTGTAGAGCGTCTCTGCAAGAGTAACAACATAAGTTGGTCGAAGGTGACAGAGAGTCACATGACCCGCGTCGGACTGAGCCCCACCACGTCTCGTATGTCTTTCGTTCGTTTTTTCTTTATGTAGTTTTCTTTTGTGCTCATCACTTTTTAATGGATTTTCGTGCAGAGATGAACCCCAAATTGATCAATGAGAGGAGGCTCGCCCTGAAGAGGCGAAAGGCAGAGCAGTCCGAGAAGGGGAAGCAGGCAGGGGCCTCTTCCAAAGTAACTCCCGAGGGCCAGTTGGAGCCGAGGGCTAAGAGGGTGCGGTCCAGGCAGATGCGAGAGAATGCGGTCGTTTTGAGCTCCAGCGCCTTAAAGGTGATGGAGGTCGTGCAAGAGGGTGTCCCTCCTCTCCGTGTCGATGCCCAGACCATGGTCGGGGAAGAGGGGCTTCAGCTTTGGGCTCCTGACTGGGCCATCCGAAAGGGGGATACCCTGACAGAGGGTCCTATCGCCGTTGAGTTTGTGGACAATATGGCCATGCCCCGAGATCGGCAGAGCATGAGTGTCGACACCTTCGAGTCGGCTTACTTGAGGTGGGATCAGGCGAGCGTGCAGGTAAGTTTCGAGGCCAGGTATTTCTGTCTTCATGCATCAGTTTCCACTTCTCTTGCTAAGTATTTTACCTCGGCTGCAGGCTTGTCTGTCGGGCGCTCAGGTGATGAGGCTCCATAACCAGGAGCTGAAGTACAAGAGAAACCAGGCCAACCGCTTTAAGCACGAGATGATGGACTTTAAACTCACTTTGGATGCTTCCCAGAGGCGAGAGCAGGCCCTGAAGGCCGACCTGTCCTCGATGGCCAACGAGAGGCTGCGGAAGGAAGCCACGCTGAAGAAGGCATTTGAGGTGGAAAGGGGGATGCTCACATTGAAGGCCCAGGACATGGTAATCGAGGCACAGAATGAGGTGTACGATCGGGCGATGAGCCACGTCAAACACTTCTATTCGACCTTGGATCTGACTGGCTTCGATTATGATATGGAGATCAACAAGCCACCGAGGACCCCCAGGGACGATGCTCAAGTTGAAGGGGAGACCAGGGGCGAAGCTGCCGGAGCCGAGCCGATTGTCGACCCTGTGGTCGCTGCTGATGCCGAGGGAGAGGTTGGCACTAAGCAGTAGTTGTTTTTTCTTTTCCTTTTACCCCCCCCCCCCCCCCTTTTTGAAATTGTATTTTCTGAAGGCGGACTGACCACTGCAGTATTTTGTAAAGTCTTCCAATTTGTAACAAGGAGTTTGAAATTTGGCCAAGTGTTTTGACCTCGACTTTTGCTTTGATTTTGGGATGATCTTCTTTGCCTGTCTGACCCTTCTGACTTGTATCATTTTTATATTAGAAGTTAGGAACTGTGGGCCTCAGAATGATTTTTTGTTTCAATTCTGTCGGATGTTGGCCTCCCTCCTTGGGTGGAATCCTCGACGATCTGAGGTGACCTGGCTTCGGAGCAAGATCAAGGTATTGGAGTCCAGCCTTGATCTATATCGGAAGGAAGCTCGTGATCACGCTGTAGCTTTCCACTATTTCCGAAACAAGTTGAAGGAGCTGAGCGTGGAGGCCGCTCAATTGAAGACGGCGATAGTCGACCGCGACCTGGGGGGTGTTGGCCTTGGGTTTTCCATGTCAATTGCCTCGGTTCAAAAGCCTACCTCGGAGTCGCTCCTTTGCGAGGTTATTGTGGAGAAAGAGATTGAGATTTAGCGTTACAAGATGATGTTGGGGCTGTCGGTCTCTTTGGGGGATGGGTGCCCCTCGAGCCGTGAGCCATCTCCGATTCAGCAGTTGGAATATGTGAGGCTGGGCATATGAAATTATGGGTGCGTCAGTTCATTCACTGACGAAATATTATACACGGCCATCATCTCTATGCCGGAAACAGTATAACGATTTTCCATACTTAAACAACCACAAACTTGATCACAAGTAAAAACTACAAGGGACTATCCTATTGATGTCGTGTTGTGCTGTGCACTTAGTTCTTAATGCAGGTTGTTTACATTATATGATACTAATGCGCACTTGTTCAGAGTCTATGCAGCCCATACTACATAGGTCCGAGGGCAAACCCTTAATCGTTCTTCATCTTGTAGGGTTCAATCCCTCACCATGATCTAACCTACTACTGTAACTATGGTAAGTATCTTAGGCATTCTATGAACTACGAACTCATGTCTAGGCGCCCTGGAGAGAATCCCAACGCACTGACACAAGACTCATCATGCAGACATCCTGTGGTAATTCACCTCCTACCATAAACGTGACACCACCCGCATTCATTAGATCACCCCATAAGCGTCGTCACCGGGACGATACTCTGGAGTAGTATCCACGTCCTAATTATGAAGCATCATAGGACATCCTGTGGATACCCTCATGCCGCCAATCTAATGGCCCTCATACTCATGTTTGTCTCTTACGTTCATCACATCTTCACTATGTATCTCATCCTTATATATAATTAGAGGTCACTAATATAGAATCTAGCATTACTCCTACATCAGTCTTTTCAATCTCAACCTTTATCAACGACCCAAACTTGGTCAAAACATCATAAATTCTCTTTTCAATACTTTTCATTCTTGCCGATGTAGAGTTTTAGCTAAGTTATAGTATAAGTCCTCATTTTCACATTCATTGAAACATGTCCATAAAATTTCACATTTCATCCCATTCTCTTTTCAACACATTTCTATGCACAACTTGCATATCAAGAAAATTTTCATTTGATTCTATTTAACAAAAGCCTCAAAATTATTTCTTTGCGATCATTTCTATACTCAAAAGTTTTCATTTCTTTATTTTAGAATTTCAAAGGATCAAAACTAAAGTGAACTCTTCACTCTTGAAAAATTGTACTCTTGTTTCTTTGTTTAAAGGTCTATAAGTCCCAATAATTTTTCTTTTTGAAGTTTATAAACACTCAGGAATTTTTCTCATATTTTCTCAATATTTATTTTATCGTATAAGTATATTTTTTTATTTGAAAATAATTCAAAAAAATACAAAAAAGAAGAAAAATGATTTTTTTCTAAATTTTTTTTGCCACTGCCAGGGTTCGAACCACACACAACACACACACAGTGCATAGTCACCGAGACCCAAGGCCCCACGCGCTAGTCAAAAGGGACAAAGCGCCCAACTGTCATAAAGGGGATGTGAGACCCCGTATTTCTAGAAGAGTATATATACTAAGTATATAGTATAGTATATATATATAGTATATATATACTAAAGTAGTAGAAAGAAAAGATGGTGGATGGAAGGTGACGTGGCATGGAAAAGAAAGAAAAAAAGAAAGGATTGACTTGGGGAAAAAATACTCCCATATCGGTTGGGAGTGGGAGGAAATATAAGGATATATTAGGAAAAGCCAAGGATAAAGGTACCCAACTGTCCGGACACCCTTTTGAGGCAGCCTGTGGTGGGCGTGGCTAGAATTTAATTAATTGTGTGCGTACGAGTTGAGTACGGGGCGTTACAGGGGAAGTGAGTAGGTTTTGAATCTAGTTCTCGGTATTTAGAAAAAAAACGAATTTTTGAAATAAAAGCCCCTTGCCGAGACCCAAACCCACGCACACACAGTGCTACAGTAACGCACTAAAGCCCCCTATAACCAGTATGACCATAGTGACCAACTGATATAGAATTGGTTTAAAATAAATTTATGTCGAGTCTCTGTTTATTAGAAATATTTCATTTTTCAAAAGAACATAACTTCGTTTCCTCTTCACAAAAGGTCCTAAAAATTTTCAGAATACTGAATTTACATACATTTAATAAATCAGTGATTTTAAAATAACTTTTTGACATTACAATGAGTATTTTCACTCTAATTTGTATTCTACATTCATAAATTGTAAAATTTCACTTTAACAAATCCCCTACTCAATTCTTTGCATTAAGACTTTATTAAAAGGTGTAAATTTCTATTTTTCCCTTTTTATCTTTATTCATTATACTTATAATCAAAATTTGCATTCCTTGAGTAAGTATTATAATGGTTCAATAAACGCAAAAATTTAATAATTCATTTGCTAACCATACATGAACATTTTTCTACATCACATGGTTCTAATTTCACAATTTCGTGGCAATAAGTTAATTTAACTACATCAAATATGAATTATAACCAATAGCAAGCAATTCATCAACATTTACTCATTCGTCTAACAAGTCCTTTTTAGAGTCAATAAGTGATTATCTTATTAGTTCTTTTAGCATGCATATGTATCAACAATTTCCTAGCATGATATCTAATATTAGAAGTATAGAAAATCACCCACCTATTTGAAGAAAATACTACAAAGGCTCCTAGAATCTCCTTGAACACACGAGCGGTCCTTTGCCTCCTAGAATGACCCACAACAATCGCCTTCTCCTCCTTGCACTTAGTGGACCCGAGCCCTCTCTCCTTGCCGTGGGTGAAGTAGCCGAACTCCAAAGGGTAGGGAAACACACACAAAACACTAATGCACTCAATCTTTTACTCTACTATATAGTTTCTTTCTTTCAATTATTTGTCTTAGTGTTGTATACATGAAGGTAGGGGGTATTTATACTAGTTTTAGGATAGATTGGTGGGCTAGGATTATACTAGATGGTTGTAGATGAATGGCAAGGATAAGATGGGAAGTTGTAGCAACCACCCATGAGCAAATAACCACCCATGCACACAACCCCACTCTCCCACTCTTCTCCTGCATACCCGGCCTCCCTTGGGTGTGCAATGCACACACACGTGCATGCACGTGTCCCAACCAGTGTCCCTTAATTAAAGTTGTACAATACAAAAAAAATTAATTGTTCAAAAATGTGTCTACATGACAAGCTAATTAAAAAGAGTAATTAATTCATGGGCTTTAAAAATAGTGGGCTTTTAGAAAAGAAATACTTGATTTATTAAGTTGGCCTTAGTTTTAAACAAAACAAATTTAGGCTCCTTAAAAGAAAATGGGCTTAAAGAGTAAAAGAAAAGGAGAAAAATAACTATTTGTTCATGTTATAGAAAATTATTTCATAAGAGAATATTTATATAAAATTTTGCACGTACACAACACGTAAAATCTACAATTTCGCATTTATTAAAATTCAGGGTATTACAAGTTAGTCACTCCGGCCTTTCTGGTCTTCGGATGCACTTTGGGTCTGTTACTGTAGCTGGGTGGGGTTTGGGCTTGGTCCTGGGTTTGAATCTGACCTTGCCTTTTCTTGTTTTAATATTTTTTGTGAGATATTTTTGAGTTTTTAAAGAATTTTAAAGTGCAATAAAAATTGAAAAAAAAATTCTATTATTCCTCTAAAATTATTTAGACTTTATAAAAAATATTTCTACAATATTTTGACATATATTTATGAGAATTAGAAGGGTTTTTATAATAAAACTATGGAATGATGAACTTGATAATTCTTCTTAAAATGTGGCTTTGTATAATTAAAGAGAAATGAAAATTGAAATGCAATTAGATTTCTTCTCGATGAGATTTTATGGTTACTAACATTTGATTAAGAGAATATTTGAATTTCACACAATGCTATAAGTGATTAAACTGATAAAAGAAGTTAAATTGAATTATTTCTTGTTATGAGATTATAAAGAAATATTTTCTTTGAGGAAGAGTTTGTGAATAAAGAAATTGAACTATTATTTTGAGAGTGAATATAACATATTATTGATCTCTAGAACGAGATAGTTGTTGGAATCTAGAGGCTAGGCGAGATTCTTAGAAACCGGTAGTTGTTATTAATATGAATTTGAAAGCTAACCAGTTTAGGTTGAGCATCTCTTAAGAAGTAGCCAGTTGGGCTGACTGTCCCTTGTGTTAATTTAAGTCCGGTAGGATAAGCTAGTCCTAGGTTGTGATGATTTTCTTCTAAAATAAACTAAAAACTTAAGCACCACACTATAGTGAAGATGTGATGAAAGTAAGAGAAAAACACAAGCATGAGGGCCACGGATTCATGGTGTGAGAATTTTCACAGGCTGTCTACATGATGTATCATGTCTTGACATGAATCTATCTTCGGAATTATCAGGATCGTGGTGACGCTTGTGGGGTATTTGGTGACTACGTATGGTCATCGTTCCATGACGGAGGCAAATTGTCCATAGGTTTTCTGCATGATGCGTCATGTCATGACGTGGGATTTCCCTCCAGGCTGTCTGGGCATGGGCTCGTAACTCATAAAATATTTAGGATACTTACCGTAGTTACCGTAGTAGTTAAACTCATAAATAGGGATTTAACCCTGCAAGATGAAGAACGGTTAAGGGCTTGCCCTCGAATTTATATAGAATGGGATACATAAGTTCAAACAAGTGCGCATTAGTGTCATTAAATATAAATAAATGCATTAAGGATTAGGTGCACAACACCCACAACATCAATAGGATAGTCCCTCCTTAGCTTTGCTTGTGATCAAGTTTGTTTTTGTTAAAGTATTAAAGAATTGCCATACTTTTGGCATAGCGAGGATGGCCGTGTATAATATTTCGTCGGTTGTAAGCAACTGACGTGCCCACAGTTTTATATGCAGGACTTGAAATTTATAAGATGATAAAAAGATGAATTTGTTGCTGATGATTACTGAAATGCTAAAGTTGTTACAATTGTACATTTATCATTGTTGTATTTTATTTATTCCGCTGCGTGTTGATGTAAAAGACTCTGATGTAAATAAAATTTTAAATTCCTTATAAAATTGTACGAAGTGAAGTATGAAGATCCTGTGAAACTTCGAATTCAGACTTATTTGAAATTCGGGGTGTTACATTATATATGTGTGTGTGTGTGTGTGTGTGTTAAATTTCAGTAAACAATAGGTTTTACGAGTTTGCAGATCCCCCACTTTTTTTTTTGCAGTTTGGCTATCTATTTACCAAATTTAGTTATGATTTTTACAAGATTTTACTAGGTTAACATTTTATTATTAGAGTAAAGTCATGAAACCTCACATGTTTAAATTCGAAATTAAGGCTACAGATGAGTACCCAAAAATATGAACAAAACTAAATGAATAGATCATAACAATTATTGATTACAATAATTATGGGTTTACATTTGGAAAAACTATCTTAAATAATATAATATGTTTAGTTGTTATGACATTAATATTATAACTAGACTAGATTTGCCCGTGGGCACGTGCCTACGGCACGTCTTCGGAACGATACTTCATATGAAAGTCTTGTAAACAGTAAAACAACAATTATGTAGCTCAAGTTTGAATAGTAAAATAATAATTAGTTGTAAATAAAATTTCATGTTTCCATTAGTATATGTTGAAAAATAATTATAAATGGAGGTGTAAAATCCAACTTCTTAGAACTTTGAGTATGGAAAATGATGAATTTAACTGTTGATGAGAAATTTGTTATTTTCAATATAACATGAGCAATAAAAAATTGCATAAAAAATCTGAAAATTTACAAATATGAAATATGAAAATATAAATTTCTAAGTAAATAAAGAGAAAATGAGAGAGAGAAAAAATAAATAAATCAATAAATGAGTTGTTTTGGGGGATTTAAATTTGAGTTTTGAGGGAAACTTTTGAGCGGAAAAATATATTTTGTGAAACTAGATCTAAACCATTGATTTCATTCATATTGAATTAGAGTCACTTGATAGCTTTCTTTCTATGTGTTTTATTACATAGACTAGATTTGCTCGTGGGCTCGTGCCTACGACACATCTTCAGAACGATACAGTATATGAAAAGCCTTGTAAATAGTAAATCAACAATTATGTAGCTCAAGTTTGAATAGTATGACAATAATTAGTTGTAAATAAAAATTCATGTATGCATAAGAGTGTATATATATATATATATATATATATATATATATATATATATATATATATATATTATAATGGGAGAAGGCCTTAGTGCCATTTGTCATTTTGTCATTCTACCAACATATGCAACGCACATACATAATTAATATAAAGGAGGTTTCCAGTTCAAATCCTCCTTAGGTAAGAGTTATTAATTTTATTTTTTGAAATTATTAAAACGTGCATCGCACGTGTAAATTACTTGTGTGTGTGTATATATATATAAAGAGAGAGAGAGAGAGAGAGAGAGAGAGAGAGTGTTAAATAAATAAAGGAGTTGTTTTGGAAGAATTTAAATTTGAGTTTTGGGAAAAAAAATTTAAAAATATATATATATATATATTGAGAGGTTAAATATGGGACTTTAATTTTGGAGAATTGAAGAAAAGCCACTTAATAGCTTTCTTTGTGTTTTATTATATAGATATTTGATATAAATGTGAAGGAGGATTAAGAATGAAGAGAAGCACAAAGAAGGATTTCTGCATGGTTGATAGACCATAATGGAAATTGGTTGACTTGCTACAATCAACACACCAACTCTATCAAGTTATGCCAAAATTTCTACTGGCTTCCACCACCACTTGATATATTTTATAGTGTTTGAGGGAAATATATAATATATTATTTCACATCAAACTGCTAACCCCTGAAAAAAAAAACCAGATTTGGATCTCCTTACTTTACCATAAAGTTGGTTGCAAATATATTATTGCAAGTGTTGTATATATTTGCTTTTGATTATTAAAGTAAATATGAGGATTAAGCCTTAAAAAAACTAAACCAAATATCTCTTATCTCTAATCTCTAATACTATGATCTGAGAGTTGGAGTTGTCATTTATAGACAACATATAATTTGTAAATAATCAACTATCTAATTTCAATCTAAATCTAAGTGGTGATTATATTATCCATTCATTAACATAACTATTGCTAATTACTATAATATCTTCAAATTTTAAATTTATTTACGACATAATTATTTTTAAAAGTGTCACTCATATAATATAAAAGATTGTATTATTAAAGATAATTTGCAAAGAATATATATAAGTGAAAGGAGATCTCAGATTCAATATCAGATTATGTCTTATTATTTACACTATAAAATAATTTTAATTAGAACGTGTATCACACGTACTAATTACTAGTAATCTTACGAGGCAAATGAGGTCCATGCATTACCCTAAGCTTGCCGTGTTCCATAAAAATTAATCAGTCCGCCAGCGGCCAACCACAACTATTAGAAGTGGGACCCACAAGTTTGATTCCTTCCCTAAATTGTTTTTTGAATTTTTTAAAACCATCATCCATTAGATATTTTTCTACAGTGACCTATTTTCGAAAATAAATACCAAGCTGACTCACTTTCGAAACTAATTATCAAACAGATGCACTCACTGTTTCAAACAGCAAGTCTAACGCAATTAGGATTGTTATTCAAAACAGCAAATTTAGTTTTAGTGTTTTGAGATTTTGCAAGATTTCTCTAAGTATTGAAGAAATTCTTGTAACTAAACTTGTTGTTTCGAACAACGACTCTAATTGAACTAGACTCGCTAATAAAGAGTTTAGTTACAAGAATTACTTGAAACAAACAGTCTAGTTCAATTAGGGTAAACAGCAAGTTTAGTTCAAATAAAGTCGCTGTTCAAAACGAGTTTAGCTTTAGTGTTTTGAGATTTTGTGAGATTTCTCCAAATATTGGTGAAATTCATATAACTAAACTCGTTGTTTTGAACAGCAACCCAGCGAGTCTAGTTCAATTAGGGTTGTTGTTCGAAACAGCGAGTTTTATTGCTTTGAGACATGGCGAGATTTCTACAACGGTTGAAGAAATTCCAACAACTAAACTCGTTGTTTGAAACAGTCAGTGAGTCAGTTTGGTTATTATTCTAAAAGTGTGTTAGTTTGGTATTTATTTTCAAAAAGTGGGTCATTTTCAAAAAAAATCCCTCCATTACTTAAATACAAAAGTTAAATTATAACTATAGATTAAGCTAATGGATCTACACCCTCTTATCTTCTTCTATTTTGAAACAAAGAAATGAGAGTAAAAGTAGAAATCTCATTTAAAATAACACGTCTACGTCACACATTTTTATAAAATAAATAAATAAATAAACTCCAAATCCTCCCCAGGCATGATCTCATCGTCTAGTAACTTCAAAATCCTCCATAGACCTCGCCTCTAACGCTCCACCCTCACACCCGATGCGCCCTCCTTGGACTCACCTCCGACCCGCTTCCGGTGCTCCCGAGCCCTCCTCACCTACGACGTTGTGGCCGCCTCTCACGCCTCCGACTCTCCTTTGACGCTCCCTTCTCCCGCGTGGCCCTCCTCAAACCTCTTCATCGCCCCCCGCACTGCCGCCTTCTACACCACCATCGCCGTTTCTGAACCACCGCGTTCATCAAACAGTATTTCCAATGGAACTAAAAAAGTGTATGGGTTGAAGACAATGAGAATTGCGGTGTCGCATTCAAGAATGAGATTTGGTAAGGTTTCTTATAATTTTCTCTTTTTTCTATTGCCTCATTAATATTTGAATAAGAAATACTTGAAAACCTAGAAATTTGGTACTTAATTTGTAAAACTGTATTTTGCTCATTAACTGTTCGATGAAATATCTATATAGCATGCAAAGAGTTTGTAAAAATGCTTAACAATTATGTTTAACTAAATCACTTGTATATATATGGTGTATGTATTAATTTCTGAAACCCTAATTTACTACTTGATTTTATTTTCAAATTTTGATTTGTGTTTTTTAAATCCCGAAATTTGGATTTGGGGAAGAGTATGGGTTGAAGACGAGGATGGTTGCGGTGTCAGATTTAAAACTGAGATTTGGTAAGTTTCTTCTACTTTTCCTTTTTTCTATTTGCGTCATGAATATTTGAATAGGAAACATTTGAAAACCTAGAATCTGGTACATAATTTCTAGAACTGTACTTTATCCATCAAGTGTTCAATAAAATGCCTATGTAGCACGCAAGGTGTTTGCGAAAAATGCTTTTAAGAAATTTTATTTAACTTAATCAATTGTATCTATGTGTGGTGTACGTATTAATTTCAGAAATCTTAATTTACTACCTGATTTCATTTTCGGTATCTAGTTTGTGTTATTGATATCCTAAAATTTTGATTTGGGGAAGAATAAATGTTGACGACGGGGATGATTACTATGTAGGATCCAAGAATGAGATTTGGTAAAGAGAAAGGGTGAGATGGATGGAGAGGTGGATATGGGGATGTCGCTGCGATCGAGGATGACAAAGACGTGGGAGAGAAGGGATGAGTGTAGGTTGGCATCGGAGATGGTGTGGATTTGGGAAGGGGAGGGTCGAGATGAGGCTGGTCAGGATCTGGGGGTTGCCAATCCGGATGTACATAAAGGTCGGACTGTGCACATAGTTTTTAGGATAAATTTCACTAAACTATACAATTGAATATGTAATTTCTCCTAATTCTTTCATACTTTTTTAGAAATCTATATAATTTTATGAAACTCTCAATATTATTTTAGTCCGTACAATTTGTACAAATAACCTTTTATTTAGTTTTAAAAGAGGGTTGTGCTTTAGAATAGAAGAATTCAAAAATACTTAAGACATATGAACAGAGAAATCACCAAAATTCTTAGGATAAATGATACAGCAAACTGAAGCCTAACTTTAAAATTTATGAGATCAGATATGTGCTTGTACCTATCAAATATCAATAATATTAGCCAGAAATCACAAAAAATCTTAGGATATAATTTTAGGATGGCATCCGGGTCGGGTCAACCCGCGATCCGCCCAACTCGAACCAACCCACCTTGGCCTGGTTTGGGTTCGGGTCGGACCCGTTATCCCAACCAAGTCAATCCGGGTTGAAAAAGTCACAATACCAACCAGTTCAACCCGGCCATCAACCAGCAAAGCTATTCAAACCCGCGCGAACCCGACCCGTGACCCGCGGGTTTGTAGATTCAACCCATTTGGATTTATATATTTTGAATCTTTTTTTGTGTGCCAAATATATGTATATATATGTATATATGTATATATGTATATAGATATACTCTAAAATATATCGAAATTTTATAAAAATGAGTATGAACATCAAAATTAATTGATTACTACCCACTACTCAATTATTCAACCCCAACCCTAGATATTTATACTCAAATCTACCTCCTCACTTCTCTCATCTCACCAATGTGAAACTAAAAAAAATTCGAAGTTTAAAATCCAAATATATTTAGTCACACATTGGTGATATGAGAGAAGTGAGGAGATGAAGTTAGCTATAAATAGCTAGGATGGGGTGAACTAATTGAGTAGTGGGCTATAAATAGCTAGTGAGCAATTAATTTTGTTATTCACACCCATTTAATATAAATTTACATTTTTTTTATTTTTTGGAGTTAAAAAAATTGCTGGGCCAACTCGTGACCCGGCCCGGGTCAGGTTGAACCCATATGGGTCAGGGTTTGCATGTCAAGTGGGTCGAGAAATTGAAATTTGATCTTGGCCCGGCCTGGGTATTCACCCAACCTGACCTGGACCCGCCCGTTTACCAAGCTAGCCCATCGGGTTGGGGCCGAACCAGCCTGCCCGGCCCGAATGTCATCCCTAAATAATACAGCAAACTGAAGCCCAACTATAAAATTTATGAGATAAGATATGTGCATGTGCCTATCAATAATATTAGCCACGTTGAATCCATATTGTGCATCACATATATTTTGCTAAACTAAGGTACTGTTCTTTTTCTCCTCTTATAGCAATTCACCTCTTATAAGAGGTGGTCCACCTCTTTTCCCATAATATTTAGCGTTCTTTTTTTTACCTCTTATAAGCAATTTTTCCCAAAATCGCTTATAAGCCTAAACGGCTTCTAGTAGCCTCTTTCAAATTCTTATAAGCCGTCTATCACTTAAAAATTCTATATTACCCCAAAGTATAAATAGAGAAATTATATAGTAAGGGCAAAAATGTGTAAAAGTAGAGAAAATGCTCTTGTAAAAGGTGAAAAAAGAACAGAAATCTCTTATAAGAGGTTCTTATAAGAGGTTATTTTTATATAAAAAGAACATCTCAAAAAGAGGCTCTTACCGTAAATTTCTTATAAGAGCCAAAAAAAAAAAAAAAAAAAGAACAGTACCTAAAACGTAAATTAAAACGTAATGTGCATTATTAAATTTAAAAAGATCATAAACAAATGGGAAATTACTATCAAATGACTATGTTTAAGACACTTGAAATTAATCAGTTGTCAATATTTTATCTAACAAATCATTTCCGCCAGTTTCTTACTAACCATAAGAGGAAAGTAAAGAATAGTATACTCTTTAGAGCATCCACAGTCGTTTTCTAAATCTCCATTTTGCCATATTATAGCAAACGATGCGCTGCAATCGTTTACTATATATGTCATTTTTTTCATTCTTCTCAAATTTGTTTCTCAGATTTGAGAAACGAAAGTAAGAATTCTCAAATTATAGAAGACGGGGAATCATATACCGTCCGAAGGATTTTAATATTTTTTAATCGACTGAGACGGGGAATCATATACCGTCCGAAGGATTGCCGAATTTTTTTTATTTAAAAAAGGGTCGGACGGGGAATGATACCCCGTCCTTCCCTTTTAAAATATAATTTTTTTTGGAAAAAATCCCCAGACGGGGAATCATCTCCCGTCCGGGAGATGATATCCCGTCCAGGGAAGTTTTCCTTTTTTTTCCCCCTTTTTTGGGTTTGTTTTCCCAAGTTGCCCTTCAACCTATATAGAACAAATTTAAAAGTCCAGGGGTAATTTGGTCTTTTGCCAAATGAGAAAAATTTGAGAAACGACGACTGCACGATACTCCCCTATATGCTATTACTGTAGCTGCCATATTTTGGCAAATGAGAAAAACGACTGTGGATGCTCTTATATATGTATATATATATACAAGTGATGCCCTGTGTAAATGATACGGTCTAAAATAGTTTTGAGAACTCATAAATTTATATAGAACTTTCAAAAAATGTGAGACAATTGTGAGAAACTTAAGAATATCATTGCGAATAGTTTAGATAATCACATAAGCAGATAGTTTGGAAAATCACTGCAAAACTATAATTTTATACAATTGAATATTACTGAAGCTGCTGATGAGGGGGAGGGAGTCAGGATGGGGGGTGGGTTTGGAAAGAGTCGTGAGATTTTGTGAGGTTGGGAAAGTAAGAGAGGAAGAGACTATGTTTGAGAGATTACGGAATTTATTTTGTTTTTGTTTTTTTTAATAAAAATCATGTATAGTACACGTGTTCGTTAAATAGGAATCTCTACTTTTACTCTTCTTTCTCTATTTCAAAATAGAAAAAGATGAGAGGGGGTACACTCATCTCTCCTATTAGGATAAGACTAGTAACATGCATCGATGCACGTTCTAATAAGTTTTTTAATTTATTTTATAAAGTAAATAATAAGACGTAATATGGCATTGAACCTGAGACATCCCTTTACTCATACATACTTTTTAAAAATTACCCCTGCCGGCACAAGTTTTTATTTTATATGAATGGTACTTTTGTAAATAATTATATTGTAAATAAATTTGAATTTTCAGAGTATTATGGTAACTAACAACAGTTGAGTAAATGAATGGTTAATATAATATCTACTTAAAAATGAATTGTTGAGATTAGATGGATGAATGTCTATAAATGACAACCCTTCGCTTTGTTATATATATATTTTGGGCTAGAGTCAGTCGACTCTATCATTTTTATCACAAAAAATATAAATGGCAACCCCAACTCTTCCATTATAATATTAGATATTAGAGATATAGATATAATGTGGTAAATTTTACGAAATCTACGAGTTTGCAGATTGGGTAATGCTACACCTACAACCTTTACAACCTTACAATCTTAGGTGGCGCAATATCATTGGAGATGTGTACAATCCACTACAACCTACTCTACAATACATTTCAATAAAATTGTGCCACCTAAAGTTGTAAAAAGAAAGTTGTAAGAAAAGGTTGTAGGTGTAGCATTACCCTTGCAGATTACCTACTCCATATATATTTTTTGCAGTTTAGCTACATATTTATCAAACTTTATTGTGATTTTTACCAAATTTTATCAGTTGGCATTTTATTAGGGGGAGGTGGGGTTGGAGGGGGGAATCATGAAACCACCTTGTGTTTGGATTCAAAATTAGGAAACACTCTGCCGTTAAATTTTACTTACTTTGCACACCGATGTACTCTCTCATTTCAGGCATTAAATTTTACTACTGGATGCCAAGTGAGTAAAATTTATACACGCATCTCACAGTATAAGAAAGATAATGAACTATCGAGATGAGGCTCCATTTCTTCAAATTCTTTGTATTTTTTTAGAAAATCCAATCATATTTATGGGACCTCAAAAATCTCCCACCAATAAATAACAAGCGAATCCAAGATACTTTGAAATTTTTCCCAAAGTAACCCATTTTTTGAAAGTATTTTCCTAACCGATCCACTTTTGAAACCATTTATCAAATTGACCTACTCGATGTTTCAAATAGTGAGTATAGTTCTATAATTTTCTCCAAAACTTAGAGAAATTTTGAACATACAATTTCTACGTGAAATGTATACAACTATATTCTCTGTCTGAGATAGCGAGTTCATTTAAACTAGACTCGCTATCTCAGCTAGCGAGGGTAGTTGTATACATTACATGTTCAAAATTTTTCTGGAAAAATGAGTATCACTACACTCAATATCTGAGATAACGAGTTCATTTGAATTAGACTCACTATCTCAGATAGCGAGTGTAGTTGTATACATTTCATGTTCAAAATTTCTCTGAAAAAAATGAGTACAAATACACTCGCTATCTGAGATAGCGAGTAAGATAACGAGTGTAGTTGTACTCATTTTTTCAGAAAAAAATTGAATATGAAATGTATACAACTACACTCACTATCTGAGTCTACTTTAAATGAACTCGCAATATGAGATAACGAGTGTAGTTGTATATACATTTCAGGTAGAAATTGCATGTTCAAAATTTCTCTGAAAAATGAGTACAACTACACTTGCCATTTGATATAGCGAGGTTAGTTGAATTAGACTCGCTAACTGAGATATCGAGTGTAGGTATATTTCAAATAGGAATTGTATGTTCAAAACTTTTATAAAAAATGAGTACAACTATACTCGTTATCTGAGATAGTGAGTTCATTTAAACTAGACTCATTATCTCAATTTGGTAAATAGTTTCAAAAGTGTGTTGGTTTGGTAAATAATTTAAAAAAGTTGAACATTTTGAAAAAAATCAGATACTTTATCCCATGCAAATAGAAAAAGAAAAAGGAGAGGCTTGTATACACTCTCTTTGGCATTGTTATCTAATCACTATAACACAAATAGAAAATTACTATTAAATGACTATATAAAGATAGACAGTTGAAATTAATTAGTTATCACTATTTTATCGGCTAAATATAAAAAAAGTACACAGACCAGTTTAAAAAAAGTACACTATGATTTTTTGTTTATTAAAAGGACACAAAGTTTTCAAAAAACTTTACTGGTTAGTTAGGGTTAGGGTTGGGGTTAGTTCGGAAAGGTTTATTTAAACATCTGATTAGTTAAGTGCTGTTTTTTTAAACACAAATAAAAAATGAATGTGGTTTTTTTTAAACACAAATGAAAGATGAAAGTAGTTTTTTAAACTCTACCCTAACCCAATCCTAACCCTAACTAACCCAGTGGAGTTTTTTGAAACTTTGCGTCCTTTTTTAAATAAAAAAATCTTAGTGTACTTTTTTTTAACTGGCACAAAACTTTGTGTACTTTTGTTATATTTAGCCCTATTTTATCTGACAAATCATTTGAACATGTTTATATGGTAAATTTCTGTAAACTAATTTGGCATTTTATTATGGGAGTACATTTTATTATGGGAGTAAAGTTATAAAACCCCTGAATGTTTGGATTCGAAATTAAGAACCCCACTGCCTTTAATAACATGCTCCTTGCCTTAATATTGACACAACAGAAAGTAGAAAATCTCAAAACAGAGATAATTTTTATATACATGTGCCTTACCTTACAATATAATCTGTTCTATCATAAGTACCTTCATATTCCGATGAGTATGATTTGACAATTGGAGCAAACGTTCCGTAATTTTTTTAATAAATTATGGAGATGAGGCTGCATTTTTCCAAATTCATTATATATCTTTATAATAAAATACAAAGAAGGCTATCAAATGGCTCTCCTTCAATCCCCCCAAAATTAAAAGTCCAGATTTAGCCTCACAAAACACATTTCTCCCTAAAAGTTTTGAGTAATGCTACATCCACTACCAAACTCAAATTCAAATCCCCCCAAACAACAACTTTATTTATTTAATTATTTCTCTCTCTCTCTCTCTCTCTTTTTCTCTCTGTGTGTATATATCTATGTAATAAAACACAAAGAAAGCTATTAAGGCTCTTGTTCAATAGGATTTAAGTCAATGGTTCAAATCTAACTTCACAAAACATATTTTTCCTACCAAAAGTTTTCCCTCTCAAAACTCAAATTCAAATCCCCTTAAAACAACTCATTTATTTATTTATATATTTATCTCTCTCTCTCTCTCTCTCTCTCTCTCTCTATTTACTCAGAAATTTATATTTTTAAATTTTAGGTTTGTAAATTTTTTAGATTTTTTATGTGTTTTTCATGTTACATTGAAAATAACAAATATCTCATCAACAGTTAAATTTCATCATTTTTCACACTCAAAGTTCTAAGAAGTTGGATTTTACACCCTCTTTTATAATTATTTTTCAACATATACTAATAGAAACATGGACTTTTATTTACAACTAATTATTGTTTTACTATTCAAACTTGAGCTACATAATTGTTGTTTTACTGTTTACAAGACTTTCATATGTTGTATCGTTCGAAGACGTGTCGTAGGCACATGCCAACGGGCAAGTCTAGTATATATAATAAAACACAAAGAAAGCTATCAAGTGGCTCACCTTCAATTAAAATTAAATCAATAGCTCAGATTAATCATTCAAAAATATATTTTCCCGCCAAAAAAATTTCCCCCCCAAAACTAAAAAAACTCATTACTTTATTACTATCTCTCCATTATCTCTTCACTTTTTCATATTTCTCTCTTTCTCTCTCTCTCTTATTCTCTCTCTATTTACTTAGAAAATTAGATTTTAAGATTTCAGGTTTTTAAAATTTTCAGATGTTTTATATTTTTTTATTGCTCATGTTACATTGAAAATAACAAATATCTCTTCAACAGTTAAATTTCGTCATTTTTCACCATCAAAGTTCTAAAATGTTGGATTTTTCACCCTCATTTATAATTATTTTTCAACATATACTAATCACTAATTGGAACATGGACTTTTATTTACAACTAATTATTGTCATACTAATAATCAACTCTCACAAATGTTTTAGTCACCATCTAGAAAAAAGCGATTAAAAAGTGATTCTCAACGGCTTTCTTCTCCGGCTTTAACCAGCCAGATCCGGCGGCTACTCACCCCTTCGACCCTCCTCCCCTTCATTAAACTTGATCAGCTCACTCTTCTCTCTCGACCCATCTCCTTATTTTAGTCTCTCTCCTTCGTCTCAATTGTCGTCCCACTCTCTCCCCTGGTTCTCTCTTCGCCGCCTCTCTATCGTCGTTGCGCTCGGAGTGCTCTCTCCCAACCCCGGAGGAGACCGCGCCCCCTTCGATAGCTTCCTGCGGTGGTGCTACTGTAGCTCCAGGGCCTTTCGCTGTCGCGCGTTGCATCCGGCAGTCCCCCTTGCTTAGTGACTCCTTCCAGTGGATCCCATTCTCCAGCGGCTCTCCGACTCTTCTTTGGTCGGTGAGTGTATTCCCGGTGGAGCTGTTGTATCCCCACTGTGAGTATACTGAAATAATTGTGTGCTGTGTAGGGCTAGTCTTTGGTAGAGCTTCTTTGTCTCTAGTGGTAGAGCTTCTAGTGCGTCTCGAATTTTCATTGCTGTGCCCTGAGCATCAATTCTCGTGGGTCTAGTGTTTATTTATCACAACTTTTCTTCTCTTCCTCCGGCGGCCCCGTTCCGTCAATACTTGGTTTCAGCGTTTCGCTGAGCCCTATGCAACAATTCGCTCAAGATCAGTTACATCTATTATTCTTCCCTTATCGATTCTCTTCTCCTTCCTTTTCTCTCTATTTTGAGGGTGTTTTTAGCCCCCCTTGTGCTCCACGGTTTACTTCCTTGGTGGTGCTATTTTGGTACATTGGGAACTGTACTGTCTCCCCTTTTATGGTACAGTGTCCTTTACTGGTGAACTATAAGGCATTGTTGGTCTGATTCCTACAATGCATCTTGCCGAGCATGATGCCAAGTCTCAAATTTTAGTGCCGGTCTTAGTATCGCAAAGGGAGTTGTATTCTCCTCGACCCGATAGCTCATATCTTTCTCAGTGCTCTGCAATCTCCACTATTTCCCCTTCCTCTTGTAGGGCCAACCCTCTTGTGGTTTGCTTCAAATGCCTTCTTCCCGGGCATTTCAAACGCGAGTGCATGAATAAAATTAGGTCCATTTTCTGTGATAAGTTTGGTCATTCGCGCAGTAGATGCTTTTCTCTTCAAAAACTCCTTGGTTTCCCTAAAGGTCATCTCCTTCCGGCCAAACTTCTCTCCTTTCTAAACTACCCCCTTTTAAAGCGCAAGTACATTGCTAGCTTGGCTAGGAAGTCTAGTATTCTTCCTGGAAAGGAACTCAACTCCTTGGCAGTTATCCCTTTACCAGTTTTGAACTCCACCATCTCTTCCACTGCCTATAGTGATTCCATTGCCAAACTTCGGCATCCTAATATTGCTAACCTTTTTAGGGACCGTAAGGTGTTTTCGCAACTGGTCTCCTTCCCTAGGTTGGGTCATTACAAGGTTCGTGGCCCATGTTCTTCAGTGGCGCCTTCACTGAGTTTGAATTTGTTTAATCACGAAGGTTTATTTAAATCCTTTGTCACTTGTCGTTCTTGGTATCGAAGTATGTTTGGGCCCGCTATGCAACGTCGCATTTTAGGCCCTCAGACGCATACTATCAAGGCGCATCTTTCTTCTAAGGCTCCTTCAATTTATTATAATTATCCCTGTTCTATGATGTTTTCTTCTCCCAAACTTTCGACATCTTCTTTTCATTTTTCGGGATGCATCTTTTCGTTGTATCAAGTTTTAGGGGTTCGAACTTGGATCAATCACCTCCTAATGGAGGTTTTGCACAACCTGCAATCTCTTCCCCCCAAGCTTTCGCCTTTACTTGTTCACTTTCCTTTCTCCCGCTTTACCTACCTTTCTAATCCCAGCCCTATAGCACCTTTAGTTGATTCCAGTATGCTATTTCCATCTTATCGCATCATCCAAGATGTTCCTAGCAGGTCTAACCCCGATGCAGTTTTGCCCCCATCGGTGAAGGAAATCCCCACCACCGTCAAGCGGAAATACAATAAGAAAGTCTATTGTAACTTGCAGAATCGGGTGAGCGCTCGAATTCTGGCTAGGAAAGCAGCATCTATTTCCGATGCTCAGCTTCTTCAGTTATGAGTCACTCCCTCCCCTTCTTGGTCAGTGAGCGGTGCGCCGCGACTCCTCTTCTTACTAGTGACAGATCATTGTGCGTTGAGGTAGCGAGCCGGAGTGGGAGTTTGTAGTCCTCTTGGGAGCGTCAGGGCGCTCCGTTTCATTCCCAATCTTCCTGGCTTACGGCTTAGTACCCCAGTTTGGAGTTTTCTCATTTTTTGTCTGAGATGATCCCCACTAATCTTGCCGGAGCTCCGGTACTGTCTTCTGCTATAACGCTGGTGGTGTTGGCTCCTTCTTCTGAGGTTGCTGCTTGTTCTATTAAGCATGTATAGTTGTTTTATTTAGGTTGCCTTGTTTCTGTTAGGGGATGGCCTTTTTGCCCCCGGCATCTGTATTGTTTTTAGCTTTTGCTTCGTTTTACCACTTGTAATACCTCTCTTGTAACTTGTTGATCATTATTTATTATTAATTGCTGGCTGGAGTCTTTTAATTCTATCCGTTTCATCAAAAAAAATTATTGTCATACTATTCAAACTTAAATTACATAATGTTACTTTACTGTTTACAAGAATTTTTGTATGTTGTATTGTTTCGAAGACATGCCGCAGTGTCCACGGACAAATCTTGTTTTTTTTATAAAATCAAATCATATTCATGGGAGCTCCAAAATCTCCACCTGTCATTATCCCATGCAAATAGAAAAAGAAAAGCAAAGGGAGAGGCTCGTTGTTGTGGTGCACTTTGGTCTGTGGCTTTGTTTGTGCCATTCACTCCCATCCCTATCACACCTACTTTTGGTGAGTGAATGTGGGACCCATGCAAACAATTAACCTCCAGGTGTTAGAGATTGGTACGTGTGGGTCCCATTTGAAGTCATGTGATTTGTGCACTTCAAATGGACAAGCATATCTATATAATATCTATATAATAAAACACAACGAAAGTTATCAAGTGGTTCTTCTTTCATCTTCAAAATTAAAGTTTCAGACCTAACCTCATAAAACTTATTTTTTCTTCCAAAAGTTTCTCTCTAAAACTCAAATTCAAATTCCCATCCAAAACAACTCCTATATTTATTTATTTATTTTTCTTTCTCTCCCTCCCTCTTCTATTCAAAAAAATTAAGAAAATAAAAATTTTAAATTTTTTCAAAAAAATTTACAAATTAAAAAACTAAAAAAATTAAAATTCAAAAACTTTAAAAATAATTCAAAAAAATCAAAAAAATCATATAATATGTTTTTTGCTGGACCTCCAAAAGTTTCTCATATAATATGTTTGCTACTTCAATTAATTTGCTGGACCTCCAAAATTATTTTATATGATCAAACAAGGTGCACCGTTCAGAAGACGTGTCGTAGGCACGTGTTAACGGGCAAGCCTAGTGATATGATATCTCTCAATATCCCAAAATTTTATTTGAAAAAATAACAACCAGATTTTGCAAATAAGTAAAAGCAAGTACATCAGACTAATTCAAGTTAATTTGAAATATTTTCAAATTTGTGTTAGAGTTCAAATAATTATAGCATAATAGAATAATAGACATTTGTCTTCCAACTGATTAATGTAATTAGTAATCTGCGCGTGCGAGGCATGTTCTAATTATTATTATTTTTTTTATATAGTAAATTATAAGACGTAATTTGGCATTGAACTTGAGACATCTATTTACACATCACACACTATTTATAAATGACTGACACGAACTTTCATTTTATATGAGTGACATTTTTATAAATAATTATGCAGTAAAAAAATTTGAACTTTGATGATATTATGATAACTAACAACAGTTGAGTAAAAATGAATAGTTGAGATTAGATGGTTGAACAAATTACAAGTTGTCTACAAATGACGACCCCAACTCTCCCATTATAATATTACTAATAATTATCATGTGCGATGGACATTTTGATAAAAATTTGGAGTTGAATGTGCGATGCATGTAAGTCGGTAGTAATCAGCACTTGTGATAAATGCCTTAAACTTTAAAAAATTGGAGTTGAACGGGCACTGCACGCAATTTTTTAAACTTTTGAATGAACAACCTTGAATTGTACGTACGGTGATGTGTTACGAAATAGATTTGAAGTTGCACGTTCGACGTACGTATTTGCTTTGTGACAAGAAAATTTAAAATTATTTGTTTGGTGAAGGAAAAAACTTTGATTTACACGAGTGATGCACGTATTAATAAATAGAGTTAAAGTTGCATGTACAATGTATGTATTTCATTTGTGACAAAAAAAATATTAAAAAATTATTTGTTTGGTTACAAACTCAAAGTGACACTCTCCCATTAATAGTAGTAGATACTAGTAACTTGCACGTGCGATGCACGTTCTAATCAATTTATTAATTTTTTTATAAAGTAAATAATAAGACGTAATTTGGCCTCGAACCGGAGACCTCTCTTTACTCATAGATACTCTTTACAAATTACCCCTAATAGCACAAACTTTTATTTTATGTAAGGGACAATATTGTAAATAATTATGTCGTAAATAAATTTGAACTTTGAGGGTATTCTAGTAACTAATAACAGTTGAGTAAATGAATGATTAATATAACTTCCACTTAAAAATGAATGGTTGATATTAGATGGTTGAATATGTACAAATTACAGGTTGTCTGCAAATGACAACTTCAGCTCTCGCATTATAATATTAGAGATCATAAATATTATAGAAATAGATTAGATATTTAATAGTGATTCAATTCTTATACTATATTGCAAGTTCGTATACACGAGTAATCTATAAAGTTTACAGTACCAACACTTAAATCATGTGGTTAGCAAACCTTCCTATACTTTAATGTTGTCAATTCAATTTCAGTGTTCCCGAAGTGGATGACTATGGACGAGGTCCCAAAAAATACGAATAAAACTAATTGAAATTGATAATTACAATTATCGATTGCAATAATTGTGGGTTTACATCCAGAAATGCTATCTTAGATATGTAATACAACAATATGTTTAGTTGTTATGACTTTAATATTACTAGTAATTTATATGTGCGATGCACGTTTAGGTAGTATTCTTTTTCTCCTCTTATAAGAAATTTACCTCTTGTAAGAGGTGGTCCCCCTTGTACAAGAGTTTTTTTAGTGTTCTTTTTTTACCTCTTATAAGACATTTTTCTCAAAATATCTTATAAGCCTAAAAGACTTCTAGTAACCTCTTTCAAATTCTTATAAGACTTCTATCACTTAAAAAGTCTATATTACCCCAAAATCTATATTATAATTGTTACTAATTAAACTAGTTTATATATTAGTCTATAGTAGCCCGGAATATGCTATCCTAGAAAAAGTGTAATCATATACGTAGTTGATTGTAATATGCTATCCTAGAAAAAGTGTGGGAATTCATTATTCACAATCTCGAACAATTATGTTAGGGACAGGGGCGGAGCCCTTTGAGGGCCCGGGGGGGCCCAGGCCCCCCTGAAATTTTAAAAATACCCCTAATATATTCAAGTTTTACACTTTGGCCCCCCTAAAAAATTTTAGAAAACCCCCTACATATACATAAAGTATTGTTGCTGTTCACATCTGACATCCCCAATCGAAATCAAATCCAAACAATTTCCACAAATCTGAAATCCATCTGTGATCTGTCATCGCCGATCGCGGTCCTTCCTCGCCGCCCCGGCAGCCCTCCAGCGCTGCACCGGCTGTGCCACCGGCCCACCGCGCTCCTCTCACAGGCAGGAAGACAAAAGAATGAGCTTAGGAAGGTAATTCCAAAAGCCCTAAAACCTAGATTCCGAATCCTTCCTTTTCTTTTATAGGGTTTTAATTCAATCATGTGTTGGATCTTATCATCGAGTTCCTCTGATATTTTTTGGGTGAATTTAGTATAAAAAATGTTGAGATCTGACATGAGGGAGGGAGGGGGTTGAAGCCGTTGTGTAGTGGGAAATGGTGGATATATCGAGATTATAATTGAGGGATGTGTCAATTGATCATCAAAGGACTAATTTGATCTGAATGAAATTAACCACTGGTTTTGTTTTCTTGATTTCTGAATCTACCCACTCAAGAACAACAACAAACAACCTATAAATGTATCATTGTAATGAAATTCATATGTGGTGTGAAATTTATCTGTGTTACACGTTGGTTGTACACTATAAACATCCATACAAATGTGGGCTTATATGTAGAGGAATCGGCATTCCCCTAGAAGCCAATTCGAAATTAAATAAATGCATATTCAGCATAGCCCATGTTTTGGCTTCATTATAACTTGTATGTATCTCAATTCAGCCACAAGCATAACTGGTTTTAGACCACAGTTAAGCTACAAACATAAGCAAAATAAGTTTGAGAATATACGAGTTATATGTGGTAAAGAGAATCAATTACTTTGAGGGGAAAGTAGCAAAATCCTTTATTTAAGAATACCTATCAAGCATCTACTCAAATATATATATCTATAATAGTCAATCCATCTTCCCTAAAATTTCCGCCCAGGTAGAACTACATACAATAAAGCTATAGAGTTTGATGCTCAACACTGTCTCCATACAAATTTAGTTGGTGATTCTCATTGTTGAGGACTTGAGCTGGATAGTTGTTTCTAGCATTTCAAGCCATGTCATCAGCCAACATAAGTATTATCCGCTCATCAGGTATTCCTAGCCTCTTGACAGTTCTGTGGCAGAAAATTATCCATTACTTGAACAAGTATTTAAACATTAAAAAACATCCAGAAGAGGGAGAGAAAAACTAGTCCTACTAACCAAAACAGTGAAAGAGTATTTTCCATGTGACATTAACTGAACTTGTTTAACAATGTGAGACATCAACTAGAAGTTGGACAACAGAAGTAGGTTCAAAGAACTAAATTAATCTTTTTAATGATAGGCTTTTTCATCTTAAATGAATAGTCTACGGTGAACTAGGCTCCAAGCAAAAGTAAGACAAACTAGCATTGGTAAAATTATAGACAAGTTAATATAATAATATGCATTCAGTTATTCTAATTTGTATGAACAAGGAATGACTAGAAGTTGTATGTTAAGCTCCTTTCCTTTTTGCTCTTGTTTCACTGAATATGAATATCATAGAGGATATTTTGCTGGATGATCTATAACCTTTTTCTACTTCTACATACTTCTTCAATGTCTGCAGGTTTGTTTTAGCGGTATAAGCAGTAAGCACAACGATTTGGAACAACTACATGTATACGATCTCACACAGTTGAACAACTAAACTACATTTACTGGTGCGGGTGCGGCCTTGGCATCTTCCACTCCGGAATCGAAGGTAATCATCATCATCAAATCATCAATCCCTGATTTGGTGTTTGATTCATTGTTATCTTCTTTTTTTTTAGAATGAGTATGAATATATTTAGATAGTAGATGAAGATAATTTTTATCATTTCGTGTCAATCAATAAAAACAGTAAAACTCCATGAAATAAAAAAAAGCTTCTCAAGTACATACATTGGCCCGATCAAGAGAGATGTATGAAATGTTATAATCGACAGTCTTTGAAGACACTAAATTGAAGTATAGATAATCCGGATGCCGATATATGTCTACCTTTGGAATATGCTAGTCGGCTGAAAGTTGATTTTATTAAATGTGGATCATTTTTTTTTTCCAGTTGTAGGATATTTGTTTGTTTGAAGGGTTTTTTTTTCTGTTGAAGATTATTGGTTTTTTTAACACAATGAGTTTTAACATAACTGAGAGGGCATTTTCGGCAATGAGTTTTGTGAAAAATAGGCTTCGCAACAAGATGGAGGACGATTATCTCTCGAACTACTTGATGATTTTTATTGAAAGAGAAATAGCAGAGGATTTGTGCATAGATACAATTATCAAAGAGTTTGCTTCTATGAAAGAACGCAAATCACAGTTCTTTTAAGCTACACTTGTTTTGTTTGGGGCAAATATACTTTTTGGAATTTTGTAAGAAATCAAGACAATTTGACTTTTTTGTTTATTTTTGTTTAAAAGTATGATATATGAACTATCTTTTGAAGACTAGATCTCTATGTCAAAAAAATAAATTTACTTTATAAATTGTTTTTTCTTCTTAATTTTATTTATTACTTGGCCCCCCCGACAAAATTGTCCTGGCTTCGCCCCTGGTTAGGGATGATGTCGAAACACTGATTTATTTAAAGATATATATATTTACGTCCAGTAAGTACATCACTTGAGTTGTGGCTAGTTGATTTGTCCTGTTATGATGCCACCATGTTCAAATCCTGCAGCCGGTCAAGTTTATTTATTTATTTATTTATTTATTTTTTATTTATTTACAGCTAAAGGAGAATTTATATTAGCCCATTGACCTTAAATTTTTTTAATCCAACTTCTTTGAAACAAATTATTATTATTTATATTTATACATACTAATTTTCATACTAATTAAAAGTCTATAGTAGCCCGGAATTATAATTGATGACTAATTTGTGAATTTAACTTGCCATTAAACTAGTTTATATATTAGTAATTTGAACTTATTTTTTCTTGTCCTTCATCTCACTATTTTTATACTTTGGGGTAATATAGACTTTGGGGTAATATAGGCTCTTGTAAGAGGTGGAGAAAGAACAGAAATCTCTTATAAGAGGTTCTTATAAGAGGTTATTTTTATATAAAAAGAACACCTTAAAAAGAGGCTCTTACTGTAAATCTAACCTCTTATAAGAGGAAAAAAAAGAGAACAGTACCGTAGTGTCATTTGTCAATCTACCAACACGTGCATCAAACATGTGTAACTAATATGAAAGAGGTTGCAAGTTCGAGTCCTCACTATGTCAGTTTTTTTTACTTTAATTTTTCTTTTATATTAACATGCATCATATGTGTAGATTACTATCCAGCTAATCTATCTATAATATAATATATTTACTTACCATTTATTGAAAGATTGTCACAAATAAACAATTTTAAATATTTTTTTGTCACAAAAGAAACATCACTTGTCACTAAACAAACAGGTGCATCGCACGCGCAACTCAAATCTATTTTTCAACACGTAAATTGCATGTACACACATCAATGTTTTTCCTTTTTAATTTTTCAAAAATACGTGTATCGCCCATTTAACTCCATTTTTAATAATGACTTACGTGTATCGCACGTTTAACTCTAACTGTTTATCAAAACGTGCATCACACGAGAAAAATACTGGTTTTTTAAAAGTGTTCAGACAGAGTCTGGACTTGAACTTAAGACATTCTTTATAATAATTATGCACGTGCGTTACACGCATTGATAGATTTACAAATGATACTAATACATTTTTCCATTAATAGTAACTAGTATTTAGCACGGGTGATGCACGTTTTTATAAATATATAGTTTTTAAAGTAATATAATATAGTATGTGTAAGACACGTGTTAATAAAGAAATATATTTTAAGTAATATAAAGAGTATAACGGGAGAGTTTGAGTTGTACATACGATGCACGTGAATTAGTAATTTAAAGTGTATAATGAAAGAGTTGGAGCTGCACGTATGATACACGTAAGGTGATAGATTGACACTAAGACCTTCTCTCATTATAATATCAGAGATTTACACGTGTGAGGCACGTCTTAATAAATATAGGTTTTTTAAAGTAAAAAATTCAGAAGTAGTCTGAGTTTGAATCTAAGATCTCCTTTATAATAGTTATGCACGTGCATTGCACGTATTAATAGATTGATAAATAACACTAAGGACCTTCTCCCATTATAATATTAGAGATTAGAGATAATATTCAAGATAACTAGATATTTGATATGAATATGAAAGAGGATTATGAATCAAAGAGAAGCACAAAGAATGATTACATAATGGAAATTAGTTGGCTGGCTGCAATCAACACACCAACAACACTATGACAAATTTGGTACTGGCTCCCACCACCCCTTAATATATTTTATAGAGATTGAGAGAAAATATATAATATATTATTTCACATCAAACTGCTAACACCTACAAAATTTATTTTTAAAAAATACAGATTTGGATCTCCTGAACTTCGCAATAAAGTTGGATGCAAATATATACATAAGAGCATCCACAGTCGTGAATGGTAAAAAAATGACAAAATACATATTATAAAAATAGCAAAGTGCTATTCCCTATAGTCATGAAATATTATAATATAGCGAATTCAAATAAAATATGATCAGACGAAACTCTAAGTTTCGTCCCATGAAAAAAATTGGTTTGAAATCATTTTTTAAGAAATTAATTGAGTATTTTAAGAAATTAACTGTTTTTTTTTTCCATGGGACGGAACTTGAAATTTCGTCCAAATTTTTTTTAATATTTTCTGGTCTATTTTTTAATTAAAATTTTTCTTAATTTCACAATTAAGATTAAATTTTTATTGCGGACAAAACTTAAAATTTCGTCATGTATAATATGTATATTATTATATCCGTTTTTAAATATAGCAAATCTCTGCAGCGATTTTGTCAAAATGTGGATAAATAACAAACGACTGCAGGTAAAACATGCATTTTATAGAAATTTAGCAAACCACTGGGGATGCTCTTATTGCAAGTGTTGTATATTTGCTTTTGATTATTAAATTAATTGTGAGGATTAAACCTTACAAAAACTCATCTAAATATATAATATATTATTTCACATCAAACTGCTAACACCTAAAAAAAACTATAAAAAATACCAGATTTGGATCCCCTAAACTTTGCAATAAAGTTGGATGCAAATATATACATTATCGCATATGTTGTATATTTGCTTTTGATTATGAAATTGATTGTGAGGATTAAACCTTACAAAAACTTAACTAAATACTTCTACTACTATAATGGAAGAAAACCTTAGTATAATTTGTTCATTTACCGGCCTGTATAACAATCGTGCAGAATTATTATAATTGAGATTTTAGATCAAATCCAGACTACGTCTGAAATTTTACTTTTATAAAAACTATATTTATTAAGACGTATATCGCACGTGTAAACTACCAGTATACTATAATCTTATAAGGCAACTGAGGGTCCATGCAATACCCTAAGTTGCCACGTGTCACACAAACAATCAGTACGCCAACCACAAACACCTAGAAGTGTGACCCACACTTTTGATTCCTTCTGTAAATTGTTTTTCTTATTTGTTTTCAAAAAATTATTTATTACCTAAACTAGTGTAATCTTGTACAATATTGTACAAACTTATATAATATAATATTTAATACAACTCATGAAATATAGCACATATTTTTATAAAAAATATGAAATATAATTCTTAAAAAATAACATCTACATAATAATGTACGATTTTAAGATTTGATTAAAAGATACTAGTAATATGCACGTGCGATGTACGTTCTAATTTTTTTTATTTTATATAGTAAATAATAAGACGTAATCTGGCCTCGAAGCTAAAACCTCCCTTTACTCATCACATACTCTTTACAAATTATCCCTAATGGCACAAACTTTTATTTTATATGAGTAACACTTTTGTAATTAATTATGTCGTAAATAAATTTAAAGTTTGAGGGTATTATGGTAATTAACAATAGTTGAATAAATAAATTGTTAATATAACTTCCACTTAAAAATAAATGATTGAGATTAGATGCTTGAATGAATGTCTACAAATTACAGGTTGTCTACAAATGACAACTCCAACTCTTGCATTATAATATTAGAGATGTATCTAGTTCAAAATTTGGAAAGAGAAAGAGTGGGATGGTTGCCTCATACTTTTGCTTTCGTTTTTATTTATTTTAAAAAGAAAAAAAGAAGAAAAATCCTTGAACCAAAAGAGGTTTAGCATAATATATTGTATAGATTAAAGCCGGCAATGGGTAGGGTTTTGGCCGAACTCATATAAGCCCGAGCCCGAGTTCTAAAATTAGGTTCAAGCCTGGCCCAATTTATCTTTGGGCTTAAAATCTTGGGCGTGAGCTCGGACACGATTAGACCCCCAAAAAAAGGTTCGGCCCTAGGCCCGAACTAATTATGCGCTTGTAATATTTAATTTTCTAATATTAACATAATAACACATATAAGCCCAAGCCCGAGTTCTAAAATTAGGCTCAAGCCTGGACCAATCTATCTTTGGGCTTAAAATCTTGGGCGTGAGCTCGGATACGATTAGACCCCCAAAAAAAGGCTCAGCCCTAGGCCCGAACTAATTATGCGCTTGTAATATTTAATTTTCTAATATTAACATAATAACATCTAGAATATTTTCAACTAAGTACGACATAAGTACTACATGATTAAAAAATATATTGATAATTTTTTCTAAAATTATCTAATTTTGATTATTTATATTCTAATACTATATTTATAAGACATTAATTTTCTCTATATAAAATATAATAACTTAAACAAATGAAAGTTTATTAGAAAGAAACAAAATTATATGAATGAATAAGCATGATTTTTTTTTAAAATAATCATGATTACACATAATATTAACATAAATTTTCGTATGCATATTTAATCATATGTATATATGGATATTGATATGGCTAAAAATGGGGTTAAATCGGAACCGTCCAGATTGGGCACGTATCTTGAAGCTCTCACAGATCCAATAACCCACAGACGGATCCACTCCAACTGGGTACCGGTCCCGACCCAAGACAAACCCAGATCAGCAAGAGGAAAACCAGGGTCACTGATTTGACCAGATCAACGGGCCTGATTTGCTCTCACCGGGGATCAGGGGTCAGTTTCCTAAACAGATTGTGAGGATTTTACTCCTGATAGTTACACAGGAAATCAGGTCCCTAATCACTCCCATGACGACTATAAATACCCCCCACCTACCACTGTGACCAGGTAATGACTCTTTTTCCACCTTAAGCTCTTTCTTAATCATCAATGGTTACTGACAAGAGCGTCGGAGGGTGCGTCGATGGGATCAACCCCGGTGTATCGCACTTCCTTGCAGGTAACGGCAGGAATCAGAAGGCTTGGATTCGCTATTCAGGTTTTTCCGCGAACCCACAAATTCTATCTGTTTACCCCCATACCAGATTCAGCGGTAACAGATTGGCACCGTCTGTGGAAAAACCACACGAATAGCCTCCTCCTCTCCCTCGTCGACTAGCCCTACTCCAACCATGCCTCCCCAAAAGGTCAGGTCTAGGGGGTCCAACCGCGGGCCCAATCCCGCCAATCAGCCAGAGGAAGTCCCCGTCCATCCTGCTCCGCAACCCGAACAACTTCCTCCCCCGGTCCAACAGGGCCAGCCTCCTCTTCTGAACCAACAACCCCCAAATGGTCCTGCTGGTCAGAACTAGCGGAGGCAGAAGCAACCTCTCCACCCAAACCATGTCTCAATTCACAATGCCTCCTCGGACTCTATGGCTTCCCATCACCCCCGAGCCTCCGATCTCCGCAACACCGTTCTGAATCGCCAAAAGGATGAGGACCTTCGCAACCATCTAGATGAGAGGCGGGCCCGAGAGGGAGCCTCCCGCCAGCATCAAGGTGAGCGATCTCCTCATCGCCGAGATGGTAGGAGGTCTCCGGACCGAAGGGGCCGGGGGGAATCTCCCGAGCGTCGTAGGAGGAGGCCACATTCCCCCGCTGATCGACATCATCCAAGGAACAATGAGGCACCTATCACTCGTGCCGAGTTCCTACAATTCCAGGAGACTGTGTTGCAGGCCCTCAACCTTCGCCCCAACAACCATAATGCCCAGAGGGTTCGAACACCCCCACGGGTTCCAAGTCCTCGCCACCGATCCAGAAGTCCTCTCCCGACTCCCAGTCGCCAGCAACACCATCATAGTCCTCGCCGATCCCAGGACTATCGACGCCGCAGTCCCCGCTCCCCTTCCTATGAAGAAGAGTCCAGGGGGTCGTTTGATTACCAACGGAGGGACGATGCCCTCTACCGTCGTCTCCACGAGATGGAGAGGCGCATCGGTCGCATGGACAGAGAGGAGGAGTCGAGAGCAGGGACCGTCCGCCCCAGCAGACCCCCCTTCTCTCGGACAATCATGGAGGCTCCCATCCCGAGGGGTTTCAAACCTCTGCTGTTTGAAACGTACTCAGGGGAGTCAGACCCTGTTGATCATGTCGAAAGCTTCAAGACCTTAATGCTGATCCATCAAGCTTCCGACGCCATGCTCTGCAAGACCTTTCCCGCCACTCTCAAGGGGTCGGCACGGGAATGGTACTCCCGGCTCGCTCCCTCTTCCATCTTCTCGTTCGAGCAGTTCGAAATGCTCTTCATAACTCACTTTGTGAGTAGCAGGCGAACAGAGAAGACAAGCCTCTCCCTACTCCACCTCCGACAGGAGAGGGGAGAAAAACTGAGGGACTATGTGAGGAGATTTACCGCAGAGGTCAGGTCTATCGCCTCCCTCGACCAGTCAGTGGCGACCGTTGCGTTCCAGTCGAACGTCCTCAACTCCAACCTCCGGTCGTCCCTCGCCAAAAAGCCCCCGCACAACTTCGTCGATCTTCTCCTAAGATGCGAGAAGTACATTCGGGCAGAAGAGGCCGAGTGCCTCCCGAGTTTCGGAGGACCTGCCTCTGGCTTTTAGAGGAAGACGGCGGAGGAGGAAGGATCCAAGAAGCTGCAGAAGGACAATAGCGGTCAGCGCCGTCCTCCCCCCAGGTTCGAGAAGTTCCCTCCCCTCACCACCAATGTCTCCACGATCCTGATGGAAGTGGAGAAGGAAGGGGTGATACCGCCTGCTCCGAGGATGAACACCCCGGCCAAGAGGAGGAACAAAGAGAAATGGTGCCGTTACCACCGGGACCACGGCCACGACACCAACGACTGCCGGGCGTCGAAAAATGAGATAGAGGCCCTCATCCAGAGGGGGCAGTTGGCCAAATTTGTGAAGGCAAACGATCGGGTGGATCGCACCACCCCTCCTCCTCGGGGGGCTAACAAGCGCTCCGAGCGACGCGATCAAACCCCCGAGTTCGAGGAAGAGCGGGTTCTGCACCTTATTCACGGGGGCCCAATGGGGGGCTCTTCCAACTCCTCTCGGAAGGCCTTCGTCCGAGAGGTCAACTCAGTTCACAGCGCCCCTCCCCCCAAAGGCCTCGGCGTCCCAGTGACTTTCTCCGATGAAGACCTCGAGGGGGTCCGAACTCCCCACTGCGACGCACTTGTCATCGACCTTCGCATGGCGAACTTCAAAGTGCAGAGGGTCCTGGTGGATAACGGGAGCTCGGTGAACATCCTCTTCCTCTCGGCCTTTCGAGGGCTACAGCTGTCCCGGGATCGCCTCAAACCGGTCGGCTACACGCTCCACGGGTTCACGGGGGTACCAGTAACTGTCGAAGGGGTTATTACCTTGGACGTAACTGCTGGGAAGACCCCTACCACCCCGACCGAGCCGATGGACTTTATGGTCGTCGACGTCCCGGCTGCATATAATGTCATCTTAGGCCGACCCGGCCTAGCTGCCCTGGAAGCTGTTCCTTCAGCATACCACCTTAAAATGAAGTTCCCCACCCGGTCGGGAGTGGGAGAAGTCAGGGGCAGCCAAGAGACGGCTCGGAAGTGCTATATGACTTCCACTGGGGGTCCGGTGCTCTCCCTCGAGACTCTAGAAATCCCCGAGCCGAATGTCCGACCCACGTCCGAGCCTGCGGACGAATTGGAAGAAGTACTCTTCTCAGACGAGGACCCGAGTCGAAAGTTCCTCATCAGCAAGTCCTTGCCAACTGCCCTATGTTCCGGCTTGGTGCAGTGCATCCGGGAGAACCGCGACTTATTTGCTTGGTCCGCCGCGGATATGCCCGGGATTTCCGAGGACCTTCTAGTGCACTGCCTCAGCGTCGAACCGGGGTGCAGACCGGTTCAGTAGAAGAGGCGTAAGTTCGCCACCGAGCGACAACAGGCCATCAAGGAGGAGGTGGACAAGCTCTTAAAAGCTCGGTTCATACAGGAGGTGAACTATCCCGAGTGGCTCTCCAATGTGGTCATGGTTAAGAAGTCCAATGGTTCTTGGAGGATATGCATCGACTTCACCGACCTGAATAAGGCGTGTCTGAAGGATCCATTCCCTCTCCCACCAACAGCGCTTCTCGTCCGTCTCCCACCCTCAGTCGAACGGACAGGCGGAGAACGCTAACCGGCAGATCCTCTCCGGTATCAAGAAGAGACTGGACAAGTGTTCTAGAGGCTTATGGGTCGACCAGCTCCCCAATGTGCTGTGGAACTACCGCACCAACAAGCGGACCCCCATGGGGGAGTCCCCATTCAACCTCACCTATGGGTCCGAGGCGGTGATACCACTCGAAGTCGGAATCCCTTCTCCTCGTCTCGCAGCCTACAATGAGGAAAAGAATGCCAGAGACCTCCGGACGAACTTAGACCTGGTGGACGAGCTGAGGGAAAGAGCATCAATACGCCAACAGAACTACCGGAGGAGGGTCGAATTGGCGTACAACAAGAAAGTCCGACCCACCGATCTCAAGGAAAGGGACTTGGTCCTCAGAAAGCTAGCCATCTCCTTTCCAAATCAGAGGAGCAAACTTGCTCCGAATTGGGAAGGACCCTACAAGATCACAAGGGTCGTTCAGCCCGGAGCTTATCGTCTGGAAGACCTAGAGGGCAGAGAGATTCCGAGGACCTGGAATGCCGACCACCTTTTAAAATACCAAGAAAGCGCTCCGGCGCCTCTCTGAGTATCACAAGGTGTCGAACCATTCTTCTCCTCTAACTTGTAATTCATTTCTTAAGTTGTCATATGTAAAAACGGCTCGCCGTCAATTATCAATAAAGAATGATTTTTTCGTATTTATAAAGTTGCTTGTATCTCTCCGTCCTTATTCTTTAATTCAACCAATGGTTCGGAGTCCAATGTCCGGCTCGACTTTACTTCCCCGGCTCGCCCTTAGGCCAGCCCGAAGTAGATCGCCGTTCGGAACTGCTCCCACAACCGTTGAACTACACCGATGGTTCGGAGTCCAACACTCGGCTCGACTTTACTTCCCTAGCTCGCCCTTAGGCGAGCCAAAAGTAGATCGCCGTTCGGAACTGCTCCCACAACTGTTGAACTCTAACGATGGTTCTGGAGTCCAACACTTGGTTCGATTCTACTCCACAAGCCCGCTTCTCAGCGGGCTAGGAGTGGGTCGCCATTCGGAATTGCTCCCACAGCCATTGAAATCTAACGATGGTTCCGGAGTCCAACACTTGGTTCGATTCTACTCCGCAAACTCGCTTCTCAGCGGGCTAGGAGTGGGTCGCCATTCGGAATTGCTCCCACGACCGTCGAAATCGGCGAGCCCACCATTGGGTAAGGCACGACTCGCCTCGCAACCTTGCGATAAGAGGAGGCAGAAGCACCGCTCGGCACCTCCGGCCGAACGCTCTTGTCGCCAAACCACGAACGAGTGAGAGGTACGCTCAGAACGAACTCTTAGACCTCCGGTCGGCTGACCGAGCAAGTGCCCATCCGAGCATCAAAACGAAGAAAACTCACTTTCTCCTCAACTTTCGTGAAAGATCTCGATCAGACGCCCCAGATCTTGCCAGCAACGCTAAACGACAAGATAGCATTTTCTTGGGAACTGGATCCGTCTCGAGATTCGTGGCCCCATCCAACGGTTCAAATCGCGCTACGGCGCCGAACTGCGAACGAGGGAGGGGCCGGGTCGGAGACCTCGGCGCGACGAGTACAATCAGAACTGAAACAACTACGCAGAGCTACAAAGGACGTGCTAATTCGTGAAAAAAATATTATTAATTATTGGGACACAGTACAAAACAACTCTTCCATACAACGAGGCCACAAAGCCTTAAAAAACAAAAGTTACAATACCGACCCACTACACTTGGTTTTTAAATGAAAAATCATCACCATCCCGTTCGGTCGTCAGTTCGGCAACCTCGGCCGCCAGTTCCTCTTCCTCCTTCCGAAGCTTCGCCTCTACGGTCTGCAAGTGACGGATCTCGGAGAGCAAATCGTCCCTTTCGGCTATTATTTTCGACAAATTGTGCCGAACGCACTGGACCCGAAGGACGTTGCTAAAGGCAGTCGACGAATTTTCGTCCTCTCCTGTAGGGGTCATCTCGGCGATCCGGCTCTCCAAGCGCCGGATCTCGGCGTCTCGCTGACCCAGGACGAGCTGAAGGTGGCCCCGCTCGCTTTCTGCTCGGCGTAATTCCAGCTCGACTTCATAGAGTAGCTCTCGGCACCCCGCCGCGCACAACCTCGTCACCCCCAGGCCAACCTCGGTTCGGCCGTTGTTATCCGAGCGATTGGGGTCGGCGTCGTGAGCTACCACCACGAGCTGAAAAAAGGAAGAGACGAACAACAAAATTTCAAACATTGCCGAAGTCCAACACTTGAAGAATTCTTCAAAACAAACTATCAAGCTTTTAATTCCAATAAAGTAACTCTACATACAACAAGACTGACGCTGCAATAACAGTTTTACAATGCAAGGCGACATGTTCAGTGCCTATTCGGAAGGGGTACACTTCAGTTTAAGGAAATGCGGGGGCGGCGACGCCTAACCTCTGAACTCGATTCCAAACCAGCAAAGCGAGATCCCCCTTCGCCACTGACCCTAACTGTGGCGCCGACCGAGGCACCGCTGGACGAGACGGCTACACTACTATGAGCGTCGGCAGGACTCCGCCTAGCCGCAGGCAAACGAGTCGCAAGTTCTTAGAAGGTAATCCCTCTCTCGCTCTCTTCGCGAGTACACGACGTACTGCGAACGTTGGCCCTCTCAGGCAGAGGCTAGAGCGACGCGACCTCTTCCTCCAACTCAATAATCCTATCCTTCAGAGCATCATCCTTTGCCGGCATCTTCAAACGGAGAGGTCTTGACGAGCCCGAGACATTGGCGCTATCGGTCGCGAGCCGTCGATAATGGGTGACCTCGATCTCCCTGTCTATCGTAATCCTCCTAAGCTTGTCGACCTCGGCTAATAACTTTTTAAGCTCGGATGACACCTTCTCCAACTCGGAAGCTAGCTTCCCTCCTTCCGCCGAACACTCTTTCTCCGCTAACTCCAAGTGTCGGATCTCGGCCAAGAGTTCATTGTTCTTCTGCTCGATGACGGAAAGCTCTCTACGAAGCCGCTCAGTTTCACCTTCGGGACAAGGAACTTGGGGTTGCTTTCGCAGTTGCTTCAACTCGCGACAATACCCCCTCGCAGCTACCTTTATCTCCTCCAGCTTCAAGAACATATAAAACCGCCTCTCTCGGCTAAGTGAAAGCTCTCGCTTCGTTTTGGTCAGCTCCTTACGAAGGTACGAAACCTCCGTGATCGGACCAAACTTCACCTGAAAAGCAGAGATAAATCTGACGCCCAACACTTGGAAAATTTTAAGCCTAATCAAACACAAAATCCGAAGACTAACACTTGGAGAATTTTTGGCCAAACAAAGAGTATTTTCATTCAAAACTCAAAAAAGCGTTACAAGAGCGGTGGCTAGTCCGCAGTTAGGCTTACAAAAAGAAACAAAAGACTAAAAGATGCAAAGAAGTCAGGGGTCGACCTTTTTGTCGTTCGGGTCTGTCGACCCCTCGGCCTTGTCCTCGCCCTCGACCTCGTCCTCGTCCTCGTCCTCGCTCTCGCTCTCCTCCTCAGAGTCATCCTCCTCCTCACCCTCGGCCTCAGTCTCGCCCGGGCCTTCGACACCGTCGGTCTGTCCCTCAGGGCCGAGCATCACCGGGGGAAGCTCCTCCTCCCCCTCCACAGGGTCATAGAAGCGGTAGGAGGACGTGTCGAACCCCGGGTTCCGAGCGGCGATATGTAGAAGGGCTCGGCCGTACGCGTCCTCCATGTTCTTGAACATGTGATGCTCGGCCTCGTCCTGGACAGCCTTCTTCGCCTTCGCCACCTTGGACCGGTGCCTGGCCATGATCTTTTCGGCTCTCTTCCGTGCCCTCTCCGCCTCCGACCGAGCATTGGCCAACTCCTCCTTCAGCTCGGCATTCTCCTTCTCCGAGGCCTCGAGCTTGGCTGCTGTGTCCTTCGACCGCTGAACGGCGTCGGCCAGCTGCGCCTCCAACCCCGCCACTTCGGCTCCACGCTTTGCCGAGAGGAGTAGCTCAGCATCGAGCAGCTTCACTGCTTTCGCGCGCTCCGACCTCTCCCGGTCTTACTACGCCGTCAGCTCTTGTTCTTTGTTCGCGAACTCCTCGAGCAAGAAGTTGAAGTGACAGAGAGTCTGAAAAGAGAACAAATCGTCAGGGTCCGAACCTAAAAACTTAGAAAATTTCAGAAAGAATGCTTCAATAAGAACGTGTTCGGCTTACTCACCGACATCGTGTTCCGAGCGATTTGCATCGTCGCGTCCCCGACTTGACCAGCCTTAAGGGTCGCTCGGTCCTTCGGGGTCGGTAGGTGCTTCACCGCCTGCATGCAAATGTTGTCGTCACCCAAAAAGCCGTCGACTTTCATCACTTGCTAGTCGGGGACGAAGATCTGCTTGTGCCCCTCGGTCAGAATCTTCTCCGCATCGGCAGTGAGGGCGAAACTTGGAGGGATAACACCTTGCTCACGTCGAACGCGCCGCTCGACGAGCCGGGAGCATCCCCCTTCGCCGTCGGAGTCGGCACATCCGAAACAGGAGGATCGGGGGCCGCGGCCTTCTCCTGCTCCGGACCAGCCTCCGGAACGACGACCTTCTGCAGGTCAGCGGTCTTCGGGACCGAAGGTATCTTCGGCGCTCGGCCGCCCTGAGGCCCTGTCGAGGGTCTCTTCTTTCTCGTCTCCTGCTCCTTCGCCTTGGCCTTCGCCATCAACGCCCTATAGTCCATCTTAGAAGACTCTGCACAAGCCGAATGAAAACACTTAGATAAATTTTTCAAGAAATTCATGCAAAGAGTAAAAATACCAGAAGCGTACTAGGGTCGATCGGACTGAGACCCCCCCCCCCCCCGGAACAAAGCTTCCTCGGTAATGTCTTTCCAACTTAGCGTCGGCAAAGCGAGGAGCTTCTTGAGGACTTCCGCCTCCTCGTCACTCAGTACCGGCTCCTTCTTCGCTCGCTTGGGCAGGCCGTCCCTCGACCAAGCTATCGGAATTGCCCAGGGTGTGGGAGCTCGGACAATGAAATACTTCTCCTTCCAATGCTTGATCGAGTCCGGGTTCTCGATCAGCTTCACGCCCGTCCTCGGCGAAAGGTAGAACCTTTGCTTGTTCCTGTTCGGCTGGCAAGGGCGGTAGAGGCTCCGAAGGAGAAACATGTTCGGCTCGGCGCCGATCTCTTGACATCGAAGAACAAACGCCAGGACGTGCCTCCAAGTGTTCGGCATCAGCTGGGCAGAGCTCAAACCGTACCAATTAAGGACCTCGACGATGAATGGATGGAGCAGAAAACGGAGCCCGGCGGCCAAGGAGTCGAGGGGAAATACGCACGCGTCAGCCGAAGACGACGTGCAGGCTCGGAATCCCGGTCCAGGGAGGAGTAGCCCGTACTCGGCAGGGATCTGGAATCCGGTCCGGATCTGATGAAGATCAGCATCCGTTAAAGACGAGATGGTATGGTCCACCTCGGACAACTCCCTCGGCTCATTCTCCTCTACCGACTTGGCAGTGCCCTGAGTCACCTTCTCCAACATCTCTTCAGAATAGCTCCGAACACCCCCCACACTCGACAGAACGATCGGCTGCCGACCGAATTTCCCTGCCGTCTTTGGCTACTCAATTATCGTAACCACTCCTTTGCCCTTCTGGGACTTTGCCACAACCTCCTGGAGCGGCTCGGCTACTTCGCCACTCTTGCTCGGCCGAACAACGGTCTGCTCGGTCGGCTCTATCACCTCCTTTCCTTTACCCGCTCGGCTGACAACTTGGTCCGAGGCGGGGGTCTCATCTGAAGAAGTAATCTTAATCATTTTTCTAAAAAGAAAGGAGAGGGACTGACCTTGAAGTGACAGTTACGGTCGGAAAAGTTCGCCGGAGCAAAGAAACACCTAGCCGCGACAGCCAACAGCACCACCCGGGAGCTAAAAACTTCGATGGTGAAAAGTAAAAACTTGAGAGAAAAAGTGAGAGTGAATAATGAGACCTGGAAAGAGGGAATGAAGATTTATAGTAAAAAGAAAAGTCTTTTGGGCTTCCTAACGTAAGGGCGCGACTTTTGGGCCGCTCTCGAAACGTCACGAAGGCCCAAAACGGCTTCTTCTTTTCACCAAGTCAAGTGGCTCGGCACAACAGGCTCAAAATCTGAGC
Source organism: Hemerocallis citrina (assembly GCA_017893485.1). Classification (NCBI taxonomy): domain Eukaryota; kingdom Viridiplantae; phylum Streptophyta; class Magnoliopsida; order Asparagales; family Asphodelaceae; genus Hemerocallis; species Hemerocallis citrina. The sequence goes on from CM030361.1 coordinate 309,093,616, forward strand.
AACGTGCGATCCGAACCCAACAACAAAGGGACCGGTCGGCTAGCCGAGCAAGTGCCCATCCGAGCGTCAAAACGGAGAAAATTCACTTTTTCCTCAACTTTCGTGTAAGATCTCGATCAGACGGCCCATATCCCGCCAGCGACGCTAAACGACAAGATAGCATTTTCTTGGGAACTGAGCCCGTCTCGAGATTCACGCCACCATCTGACAACTCAGATTGCGCCACATCGCCCGGACGAGACACTTCGGACCCAGACGCTCCGCCCCTGTCCGAAGAAGCCAGAGAAAATTTTGATTAAAAGTTTTAAGGCGCCGCCCTCGGCGAGCCCCCTGGGCCCCAAGTCTCATTTGGTTCCCCTCTCACCCGTGAGCAATTCGAAGTCTACGGCCTCGGAGCCGAAACCACGAATCGTTCAAAGGTTGGAGAAAAACCACTGTCGCGCGACGCCCGGTCAGAAAATAGATCGGCACACCTCCCATCTTTAACCCCTTCGGGCTGACAACCATCAGAGCCATCAGCCCGGGAGGAAGACAGAGATCGGAGGAGACCAATCATTCCGAAACAGCTTGTCCCTTGGCTCTGAACTTCAGTCGTCACCTCTTCTGCCATGATCTCCGCCGACCCTAACACCCGCATCGGGGCCATCAGAGTCAGGAGAAGATCGTGGCGGAAGAATGACCACCCATTCTTCCGAAGCACCTTGTCCCCCGGGTCTGGACTTCGGTCGTCAACTCTTCCGCCCTTATCTCCCTTGACCCTGACACCTCCCTCGGGGCCGTCAGAATCAGGAGAAGATAACGGCGGAAGGATGACCACCCATCCTTCAGAAGCACCTTTTCCCCGGGTCCGGACTCCGGTCATCACCCCTTCTGCCCTGATCTCCTCCGACTCTGACATCCACATCGGGACCGTCAGAATCGGGAGAAGATCACGGCGGAAGAGTGACCACCCGTCCGACCACCTCAGGGTTAGGTTTTTCCAAATGAAGACAGGCATCCGCCTTGACTCCGGTCGTCACCTCTTCTGCTCTGATCTCCCCCGACCCTGACATCCGCATCGGGGCCGTCAGAATCAGGAGGAGACCATGGCCGAAGAGCAACCACCCAAGGCAGACACCTCCGAGGGCTAAAACTCCACTTTGTTGTGACTGAAACTACAAGGGGAATGGGGTATTTATAACCTCCCCTTCAAGAACCAGCCATTATGACCCTCGGGAGCTGAAATGCCACACATTAATTGGAGGGCGCCATTCTTAATGACCCCGGGAAGTTGGAACGCCGCACAAATGCTGGGGCGCCATTAATGCTCTTGGGAACTGAACCGTCTCGAGATTCGTTCAGCCATTCAACGGCCCGAATCGCACTACCATGCTCGGATTGCCGAACACTCAGGCATCCGATCGGCTAACCGAGCAAGTGCCCATCCGAGCATCAAAACGGAGAAAACTCACTTTCTCCTCAACTTTCGTGTAAGATCTCGATCAGACGGCCTAGATCTTGCCAGCGACGCTAAACGACAAGATAGCGCTTTCTTGGGAACTTAGCCCGTCTCGAGATTCGCGCCACCATCCGACGGCTCAGATTGCGCCACGTCGACCGGACAACCGAGGCCTCAGATCTCCGGACGGCCAACCGAGCAAGTGCCCATCCGGCGGCCCAGAACGTCGCTCGGCCAAACATACTCTCAGATCCCTGGTCGGCCAGCCGAGCAAGTGCCCATCCGGCGGCCCAGAACGTCGCTCGGCCAAACATACCCTCAGATCTCCGGTCGGCCAACCGAGCAAGTGCCCATCCGGCGGCCCAGAACGTCGCTCGACCAACCGAACTCTCAGATCCCCGGTCGGCTAACCGAGCAAGTGCCTATCCGAGCGTCAAAACGGAGAAAAGAACACCCGAACCATCACAACCGTTGGATCTTCCAGAAATTCGTGCTTTTGATGATGAACGGCCTGGATCTTGCCACGTGCGCTAAACGACAAGATAGCGTTCTCTTGGGAAATGCGCCTGTCTTGAGATTCGCGCCTCCATCCGACGGCTCAGATTGCGCCACGTCGCTCGGACAGCCGAACCCTTACACCTCCGGTCGGCCAACCGAGCAAGTGCCCATCCGAGCGTCAAAAGCGAGAAAATGAATGCCGAGCGACTACAACCGTCAGATCTCTCAGAAATTCGCGCTCACCCAAGATCAACGGTCCAGATCAAGCCACGCCATAAATCAGTATTTAAAAAATGATTTTTATTTATTTAAATCGTTTTATTTATTTAAAAATTGCGAAAAATTGCTAAAAATTCGGAAAAATTAACTAAAAATTCTAGAAAATAATTAAAAATTCGGGGGGATATTTTTGAGCCCCTGAACGAACAATTATTGCCTAGAATGCACTGTTAAGACCCCCGAACGATTAGTTAACACATCGCAAAATTAAATAAATATTCCGAAAAAATAGATAAAAACCGTCAAATACTCAACAAGGCTTCAGAACAGCTCACGGCTTAAAAAAAAAAAAATCACCTCACTACCCCCTTCGAGATTAAAAACCCTCCATTCGGACTCCGATACAACTCCACTAGCCACTAAAATAGTTAAACTACTCCTTAAAGGCTGATCACACTCAGTCTTTAGGAGTGGGGGGCTCGTGATATGGCTAAAAATGGGGTTAAATCGGAACCGTCCAGATTGGGCACGAATCTTGAAGCTCAGGAGTAAGACGGTAATTTTACATACAAATGGGTCCGAAACGGGTACTGGGTTTCCTTCTCACAGATCCAATAACCCACAGACGGATTCACTCCAACTGGGTACGGGTCCCGACCCAAGACAAACCCAGATCAGCAAGAGGAAAACCAGGGTCACTGATTTGACCAGATCAACGGGCCTGATTTGCTCTCACCGGGGATCAGGGGTCAGTTTCCTAAATAGATTGTGAGGATTTTACTCCTGACAGTTACACAGGAAATCAGGTCCCTAATCACTCCCATGGCGACTATAAATACCACTGTGACCAGGTAATGACTCTTTTTCCACCTTAAGCTCTTTCTTAATCATCACTGGTTACTGACAAGAGCGTCGGAGGGTGCATCGCCGGGATTAACCCCGGTGTATCGCACTTCCTTGTAGGTAACGGCAGGAATCAGAAGGCTTGGATCCGCTATTCAGGTTTTTCCGCGAACCCACAAATTCTATCTGTTTACCCCCACACCAGATTCAGCGGTAACAGATATGTAGATGTACAAATTTGATCCAAGTCAGTCGGACTTGGATACTTGAGCTCGAGCAAAGCCCGAATTTTGTTCGGGCCTAAAAATTTGTGCCCGAGCCGACCCGAATTGGTAAATGACTAGTCCAAGCCTACAAATAACTTGGGTCAGACCTAGTTAGATCCGAATTATGTTCGGATCAACTGTCACCCTTAATTTTAATACTAAAATAAAATTACTTTTATAAAAAAGATTGCTGGGATATTTAGTTTTAAGACAGGGTTCTGTTTTCGAATATACGAACATAAAAAATCTTAAGAAAAATGAAATTACTATAAAGAAGGGGTGTCAAAAAATTCCATAATACCGTACCGGTACCATACCGTTACCATACCGAATATTACTGAAAACTCGATAATACTGTACCAAATCCTCGATACTGTACCCTACCGAGATTATATGGTATGGTACTGGTACACAGTAAAGATACCAATGGCATACCGTACCGTATCAAGTATATTTAATATATATTTAACTTAATTTTTATACAAATCATATGGCATCTGTCTTGACCAGTTCGTTATGGGCGCTCAAACCGAATGTAATTCAGGCAAAAAACTTATTAAATAATTTGACTGGCATCATTTCCAATTAAATTCATTGGATTAGTTTTCATTTAACTATTTAGAACTTAATGGATTATTTTTCATCTAAGTTATGTGATCTTAAAGCATCCACACTCATTTTTGCTATCTTATAGCAAAATGACAAAATGAGAAATAGAAAATGAGTGTTTCCTTGCCCTCGTTGTTTGCCAAATTTTGGGAAGAAAAAATACAAAAAAAGAAAATCGAACGGAACATATTGTTCCGTCCGAGAGGTTTTTTTATAATTTTTTAAAAGATTAAAATGATATTAATTTTTAAACAGTTATTAGTGTATTAATTAGTTACTAAATTAATACTAAATTATGATTAATTAACACTAAACCCAATTAATTAACACTAAACCCCATTAATTGTGCTCTTGGTTGGTCAAAATTTTCAAACGGGGCATGTTGTCCCATTTGAGAAATTTTGGCTTCGGCAAGACAACATGTCCTGTCTGATCTCATTTTTTCTATTCTTGTACAGAACGTGTTGTTTCATCCGATACTTCAAAAAAATTAATAAAAAATTATAGGACGCTACATGATGTATCGCTAGATCCTATTACATAAAAAAAAGGACTGAACAACTTGTTTCATCCCCTATATTTTAAGAATTCTCAAATCGTTTCTCAAATATGAAAAGATACTGTTACTTTTTTCTCAAAATTTGGAAAAATAGCAAACGAATGCAGCGCTCGTTTGCTTTTTTTTTTCTTTCCATTTTGCAAAAATAGCAAACGACTGTGGAAGCTCTTATATATGTTTGGTAAGTAGTTTTTCTAAAGACCCCATAACAACTTAATACATTCATCTATAATTTTTTTTTCATCCTTTTTTCTTTCAAGAAGACCCTAAGCGAGTGAATTATATTGCACTATTTTTTTAAAATAAAGAACATGCATATTTATGATTTATTTGGTAGCTCGATTTTATTGTAGTAGTAGAAATTAAGAAGTATATATAACAAAAGAGAAGTTGTAGAATTACAACAGAAATAGGGGAGGTAGAATTATGAATAAAAATAAATAAATAAATCTAGAGTGTATATGATGAATAATAAGCCACTAATTCTTGGAGCAATAATTTGCCAAAGATAGTGCTTTTTTTCTTAATCAACTACTACTAACTTGTTTTCTCAGGTGATTAGAAATTTTCAATTACCATACCGTTATTCTCTATCATTTTTAATCATATGTGTACCTTTGATAATGAATGATGGCTGAGATCCTAGATCCAAAACAAATCTTAATTTTTTGTCTGATTAAGAAGTTTTATCAGCACTTGCAGCAACCAAGTTACATCTAAATTTGTTGCAGGGTTGATGGTTCAAGTCTTCAAGTATCTGTTTATTCACTAATCAGATATATATACTTCTACTCAACTGAATTTTTTTAAGGTCTGGTACTACCGCAACATTAGCATTACCATACCAATATTTCAGTATTACCGAACTCGATAGTACCAAAATTTTGGCATAGTAATGGTAGAAAAATCTGTTTACCAGGTATCTCAGTATGGTAGACAGTAGAGCAATAATGTTATAGTATGGTACAGTATACCACCCATACTATAAATCGGCTATATATAAGATAGACACTTGAAATTAATTAGTTGTCACAATTTTATCTAACAATAGTTTGAGCCAGTTCTTTATTAACCATAAGAGAAAACTAAACAATATTATATTTTATTAGAATATATATATCAATCAGTAAACTTGTCTTAGGTTTCCCGAGTTTGTAGATAACTCATCTTATTTATTTTTTTTACCTAGTTGTCAAACTTAATTACGATTTTCACCTGAAATACCTGTTTGGCATTTTATTATGAGGGTAAAGTCATAAAACCCCCCAATATTTGGATTCGAAATTAAGAAATCCCCGCCATTAAAATTTCACTCACTTAAGAGCATCTGTAGCCATTTATCCAAATTTTGAAAATTTTGAAAATAAAATCGCTGTAATCGTTGGCCATTTACCCAAATTTAGGCGATACGATGAACTGTGGTCGACAAAATTTGGGAGACGAAATGATTTTTGCCAAAATATAGCAGACGAAAGATTATATTTCGTCCGTCTAATGGGACGAAAAAATTATCTTTCGTCGGAGACGTGGAACGGAAAATGAAACATCGTCTCTACACAATTGAAGCTGAGATAACGTTGGACGAAGAATAATTTATCGTCTGTTGAATTAATTAAAAGAAACAAAAAAAATTGAAGGATGGTAAATAATTTACCGTCCCTTCAATTTTAGCAAAAGACAAAATGGGCGTTTTTTTTTTTTTTTTTGGACTTTGAAAAAATTAAAACCCTATATTTTGGGTTTGAAAAAGATGCCCCATTCCAACTTTTTTGGTTTGAAAATTTGTCCCCTGAGTACAACCATCCATTTACTTTGTTTTTTTTTTAGAAAAATTGGTTGGGATGAAAGATTAAATCTCGTCCAGTACAAAAAAAATTAAAAAAAAACCAAAAACTATTGTCGGACGGGAAATGATTCTCCGTCCGTTCTAATTTACCCGTACATATCGCTTGGACGATAGACAATCTTTCGTCTGACCCAAATTTTAGCTTTCAACGACTACATCACCAACTCATTTTTTCTATTTTCATTTGTCAAATACTCAAAATTTCGCTCACGATGACTACAGATGCTCTAACACACTACTGCTACCTCTCATTTCAGAGGTTAAATTTTAATTGTGTAATTGCCTGATTATCCCTATCTCCCTATCTTATATAGAAACACATGTTCATTTATTAATAAAGAAGAGGAAAGAGGTTGAGTAGTTAGGTAATTACAAAATTCTAATTTTAAGGGTGTTATGTCAAGTGTTAAGTGAGTAAAATTTGACAGTGAAAGGTTTCTTAATTGTAGACCCAATAATGAAAAATTGATTGGCTTGCTACAATCATAACTCTATCAAGTTATGACAAAATTGATACTGGCTCCCACCACCACTTAATATGTTTTATAGTCGTTTGAGGGAAATATATAATATATTATTTCACATCAAAGTGCTAACCCCTTGGATCCCCTAACTTTGCCATACAGTTGTATGCAAATAATCCAACTAATACATTATTATGGCAAGTGTTGTGTGTTTGCTTTTGATTATATTAAATTAATTATGAGGATTAAACCTTACACAGAAACTTAACTAAATATCTACTAGTAATTTACACGTGCGATGAGCGACTTAATAAATATAATTTTTAAAAATACAAATTCAAACATAATCTGGATTTGAACTTAGAACCTCCTTTATAATAGTTGTGCACGTATATTACATGAGTTGGTAGATTGATAAAAAATATTTACAAATGACACTAAGCCTTCTCCCATTATAATATTAGAGATAGGAGTATTTCTTAGTTTTTAAAAATAGTGGAGATATATGCTAATTTACACATTTTAAATAGGGGCATTTGCTAAAATATCCCTTTTTAGGGGCTGCACGTGTATCACACAGGTATATTTGGTGGATTTAGTTTGGCCGTATATTGTACGGGTTTGTTCAGTTACAAAATTAGGGTTTGTTTGTTTACAACCCAACTCTCCCATTAAAATAGTAGAGATATAATAAAATACAAGTTAATTTGAAAAAAAACTATCAAGTAGTTCCCCCGTAATTGAAACAAAATTAACGGTTCAGATTAACCATCCCAAAATATATTTTTCCCCAAAACAAAATTAACGGAAGATGATATTTCGATTCCTATATTTAAGAAATTTCTATATGATCTCTTAAATATAAAAGGCTATATTTTCAAAAAAAAATTTCCAAAATTTGAAAATATTAAAAACGACAACATCAATTTGTTTTTTTATATTTTTTTAAATTTTGAGAATATAGGTAACAACTACTTGCTACAGATGCTCGTACTATTCTAAGAAACAGAAAATTCCAAAATATGAAATTTAGTTTATAGTAAGAAACGTCTCCTTCGCTAGATTGCATGGATGCACAAACATCAATTTGAGAGGATATTAGGTGAAAGTTCCAAAAGAAATTTTGAATGGTGGAGCACATGGTGGTGGGACTCCACTTAATAAAGAACAAACATAATATTAATATTTAACCATTTGAAGCCAAATTACCAGGTAAAATAAATGAAAATAGTGAGGTCCAGATATATACATATTTATCAATACCATACATTGGCTCCATTATCAAACACAAGATGTGACATTAAATATGAATAAGTTTATCAAAAGAAATTTACAAAGTTTAAAATACATTATGTAGGGCTACAAAACGAACCGAGCTATTCGCGAGCTACTCGGCTCGAGCTCGGTCAAAGCTCGGCTCGTGTCGAGCTCGAAAGCGAGCTCGATACATAAACAAGCTGAACTCGAACTTGAAAGTACGTAAATTTTAGACAAAAGCTCGCGAGTATTCGGTTCGAACTCAATCAAAACTCGGCTCGTGTCGAGCTTGAGCCGAACTCAAACCTGAAAGTGAGCTCGATACATAAACGAGCCGAGCTTGAGCCTCAAGGTATTCGGTTCGACTCGGCTCGTTTGCTATGTATGTAATGTATATGACTAATTTGTTAATTTTAAATGCTTAAGCATGCATATTAAAAAAAATTTGAGGCCTTCCAAAAGTAGGAATTAGTCTACATGATGGAAACATCTTTCATGCAACAGGTCAACTCAAATTACTTAATCCAGGATTTTTTATTTTTTTTTGAAAAAAATTATTTATTGTCATTGCTTTAAATAAAGAAATGCACTGGTTCTAATGCATGGGCCAATTAAAACAAAGTCATGGATGTCCAATCACAACTGATCTGTTAACTCTGGTGTTTGTCTCTTTTATCCTTAAGAAAATGTTAATACTTAAAAAATTGTAGTTTCAAATATGAATATAGAAGAGGATGCTGACAGTAATGTTGGAATTGCCAAACAAAGCACTATTCTGCCAACTTCTCAGGGTCAGATCTGGACCCAAACAGTATTTTTGTGCTCTCCCAATTTTATAAGACCCCATGTTTTTTTAAATATTTACAATATTAAAAATATATATATAATGTTTTCTAATATAATTACACTACATTAATAGTTGACTTATTAGTTTAGTTGGTTAAAGTATTGTGCTAATAATAGGAAGGTTGCAGATTTGAAACCTGTATGAACCAATTAATTTTTAATCATTTTTTTATTATTAAAACTAATTATTTTTTATATAGCCATACTTGTCATTTTATCATTTTATAAATTTAATATTATTTTTCACTTGGCCCATGTAAACCACTATATAAAAAACTTAATATTCTATGGTACATCATATTTATCTGTTTATGATAAATTTCAAATCAAATCTTCAAGTGCACCTACATTTTAAACTTCCAACTAGTATTCTCATATACATATATTCATCATCATTTCATTCTGATCGTGTTCTCTGATATATCATATTACCACTTTTGAGATGACATATTTCATTTTTGTTGTTAGAGTTTGTCTGAGTTTCTTTTTGTCACGAGACATTTCATATAAAAAACGTATGTTATCAATTAAATTTTTTTTAGAAGCATATATATAAATTTGTTTTTATTTAAATAGTTTGTAATCCAATGCTCCAAATTTGTTTGCAATTAAATAATTGTCATTTTTATTTGGCAAAATTTAAAAAAACTATACAAAACTTTTGGCCAGTTTAAAAAAACTACACTGAAGTTTTTTTTTTTTTTTTAAACACAATGTTTAAATAAGGTCAACTGGGTTAGTTAGGGTTAAGGTTAGGGTTTGGGTTGGGTTAGAGTAGGATTTAAAAAAACCACTTTCATCTTTTATTTGTGTTTACAAAAACCACAACTTTTATTTGTGTTAAAAAAAAAATCACTTAACTAATCAGATGTTTAAATAAACCCCCCAAACTAACCCTAACCCTAACTAACCCAGTGGACCTTATTTAAAAATTATGTCCTTTTTTATATAAAAAAAAACTTTAATGTAACTGGCCAAAAGTTTTGTGTAGATTTTTCTAGGGGTGTCAAAAAATACCATATTACCATACCATACCGTACCATACCATTACCATACCATATATTACCGAAATCTTGGTAATACCATACCGAAATCTCGGTATTGTACCATACCGAAATTATATGGTATGGTACTGGTACCCAATACTGATATCATGGTATACCGTACCATACCAAGTAATTAATATATATTTAATTTAATTTTATATTTAAAAACTCATGCCCAGACTTAGCTCCAGGTCCATTTTTCTTATTTTCTTTTTCAATTTTTCACCCCAGTTATACTAGTACTTCAACTATTCTTCTATTTTTCCTTCTTCCTTTTTTTCTTTTTTTGAATCTAGGGCACACACACTGATTGACCTACGCACTACGCTGCCGAAGCACCACGCTGTCGCGACGCCGCCTACCTTCTTCAGCCCCATCGGTACGGTATTTTTGGAAGATTTTTTTGACAAATTAGGAAACATTAGGGTTTAGTTGGTGTATTAATATAAGATACATCTTCTTGTTCTTGTTGGGTTTTCTTGAGATCTTGGGTATTATTATTCGCAAGTAATTAGGAATTTAGAATGTAAAAGATCTTCGGATTTGATTTATCAAATTAATTTTTGTATTTTTTTAGGAGTTAATATAGGTGAAATCTTATTTATGTATTATATTTGCATCGTAATCCTGAAATTGATTTATATATGAATCTTCTAAATGAGATACATACAGGAAAAAAATGAGTAGAACAATACGCAGAAATGAAAGAACCATCAAATATCATGAATGTTATGAATGGAAAATAACAATACTGTTGTCATTCTTTATATATGAATCTTCTTAACTTCGGGAATTGTTGTCATTCTTTCTCTGTATGTTGAAGCTATCCAATTATATCTAATTAAGCATATTGCAGAATGTTGAATCTAATAGAGTAGCATATTAAATCAATCACATTGTAGAATGTTGAAACTAATTTTCATACAATAAAGATATATTATATTGAAACTTATACATCTCTGAAATTGTACAACAATAAAGTCTACAACCCTGATTTGTTGTTTGGCCTGGGTAGATTAAGGAACTTCTTCATATATATATATATTTATGTTGGAACTTCTTCATATATATATTTATGTTGAGCTTATTTATCCTTCATTTGCCATTTATATGAATGTTATTTTTTTAAGCTAATTGATGTCCGGTAGTACCATGGTATTACCAATACCGTACCAATATTCCGGTAGTACCGAACTCGGTAATACCAAAATCTTGACACGGTAATGGTAGAGAAATTTGTGTACCAAGTATTCTGGTACGGTAGACGGTAGAGTAATGATAATACGGTACGGTACGGTATACCAGCCCTAGATTTTTCAAATTTTGCCTTTTTATTTTGTCAATTTGCAAAAAACCACATTTGAGAACTTACTTAGGGTTCCCTAAAACTCAGATACACCCCTACACCTTCTCCAAAATGTTGGAGGTTATGACATACTATTTCTTTGTAGTATGTTTTGCTCGACTGCATCTAGAATTAACTTCACGATTCACTATTTGGTGCGGCTCTATTTGTGCCGCCGCCAATGATGGACCTTTCAAAGCTTTCTTAGGCATTCTTGGATTGGTTCGAGGGAATTATGGTAGGTTGAAGCGAACAAGAACTAAACTAGGGTTTGGGAAGAAGACCTAAGCTCCAAGAATCAAGAAGGCAGAATGGAGAATTTACTCACAACAACAGATGATCAGCTCCAAGCTGATCAAGGTGTTTATATACCAATGAAGCATGCCAAAAGCACGTGCTCAAGTCTACTTACGAACGGTTATAACGTGGGACCCACCCTAACAGAATGAATGCTTATTTTCACAAAGACCCTTACAAAAACTGACTATTTACAACAGAACCCAGCTCTTAACTAATAATATGTATCAGCCCTACTACCACACTTCGACTCAGTCGACTTAGGGACTCTGCTCCTCTGCTTCTACTCGGTCGACTAAAGGACTCTACTCCTGCTTCTTTACTTCTGGCGTGTAACACTATTACAAATTTAGCTATATTCTATCTTTTCTCTATATTAAAAAAACCTAAAATTTTGACATATGAAGAACGTGGAAAGGAAAAAGTTTATGCACATCTTATCGCGGAACTCATCTTCTCAACAACTCCAAGGCTGTTTCGATTTGAATTTTTTTAAATTAATTTTTGCTATTTTGATTAAATTTGCAGAAATTTCCCTTCTGGCATTTGGAAAAAAAATATTGCAAATCTAACGTGAGCTCCATCCACAATAGTATTTTTTTTTTTGCAAAAAAAATTGTTATAATGGGATGTAATCATCAAGATTTGCAGAAAACAGATAAAAATAATACAAACGTCAGAGCATCTACAGTGCTGTATGTTAAAAAAATGGCAAAATAGCAAAATATATTTAGCATTTGATTGAATTGCTACAATAATAAAAAGCCAAAATATAGCAAAGGCGAAGAAAAATTGACCGACGAAAGTTCCGTAGATATGAAGTTTCGTCTAACTAATTTTTTTTAATTAAAGCCTATATCCTATACTCCTATACATATTTCCCTATAGAATAGAAACATCTCCTCCATCCATCCTCCATCCACCAATTCATCTCTTTACTCCCTACAAAAAATCCTATACATATTCCCTATAGAATCACAAAAAAACCAAATTTTTTTTTGCCAAAAAGCCCCTTCATCCAAAGTCGTGCTTTTTTTTTATTTTTCCGGATTTTCTTTAATTAAAAAGAACTCTAATTTTGTTTGACGAAACATGATGTTTCGTCCGATTGATTAAATAAATTATAAAATATTTTGGACGAAATATCATGTTTCGTCCGCTATAATATATATTTTGCCAAATTTTCTCTCAAATATAGCAGTCTACTGTAGCAATTTTGCTATAAAAAAAAAATGGCAAAATAGCAAACCACTTCAGCAGCACGTCAATTGATAAAAAATAAATCAAATAACAAAATAGCAAACCGCTGTAAATGCATGTTTAGTGCAAGTCTGCAAATTTTTCTTAAATCCAAACAACCCCCCCAACTTTGATTCCACGTTTCCAATAGACATGGTATATTTGTCGACTGCAGGATTGGAGCTAAAAATCAACTAATTATGAGAAAGTGCACTTGCACACAATTAAACACTGCTAGTGATAGGCATTGTTCATAGAACCAAAGCAGAATGGTCAAAAACAAAAAGTGAAACTAAGATTTCTACAAGCAGAAACTTCATATCAAGTGATTTCTTTTGAATAGTCAAACAGCAAAGGATGGACCAGTGTTTGTGTGGAGCCACTTAATTTATGGATAGCCCACTAAACCAAATCTTTACATGGTGTATCTACTTAATGATACACAGAGAGAGAGAGAGAGAATATAGCAAACACCAATATAAAGTTGAGTTAGTGCAAGGCAAGGCCTAAAGGATGATAGAATAATCTTACTTTTGCAAGCAAATATCCGACAGATCTGGATCAGATTTGATCATCAGACCCAGTTCAATCGAAACAGGTACCTGTCACAATTCTTTCTAATCATCAAAATTAAGGAAAAGAAACTCATGAAAGTTATAACAATCTCTACAAGTATCACAGTATCGAGCTGTTCAATCGTAACACTGGATTGCTCTGCACGACTTAAACCGGATTTGAGCTCAATCAGCCAGTCAAAAACAAAAATGAACATGAATGAATTACACAAGACCCATCTTTGGTCCGAGGTAACTATGATAAATATCTGTATCATAGTATGGTTTTTGTAGAGGGCCGAGATCATGCTTTGAATTAAGAATGGATGTTAGCTTTAGTGCTGATTTATGTATGAAGTTTATTCTGTTTCGTTAATCTATTATTAATGAAGCGATGACAATCTATTTATCCAAAAAAAAAAAAAAAAACTGATAAATATGGGGACAACAATAATGAGTAAACATAGTGGAATATCTGCACAAGGCCCACAAAATTACTGAGATTATGATGAACATGTTTACTACTGTCTCTAATAAAACCAAAGGCAAAAAATGAAAGAAAGAAAGAAAGAAAAATGATTGCTTCCACATAAATTATAGCTATGGATTTGCTAGAAGACAAACAAGGAGTTGTTGAATTGGGTAGTTGTTTTCCATATTTCGTTTCCCAAACTTCAAACACTGCACTCTGCACAGCTACAATCCTGCGAATGCAGTCTCATGTGCAGACATTTAAACCACCATCAGAATCTAACAGAGAGAAGGAAATAAAAAAGAAAATTAAAGGCTGGACATTTTTGGCCAAGTTGAAGGCACAATGACTCAATAGAAACAGAGAGACAACTCAGACAAGGTCAAGAAAGAGCATAACTGGCTAAAATTCCTAAAATTAGTCTTTTTGGTTTAGTTTTTCTCGTCTCCTTTAAAGTTTAAACCCCTCATCCTCGTAAATATGAGACGTGTTTGTAACTCGCACTACCATGGGTTTGGGATGGGTAAACGAATTTATTCAAAAAACATGTATGTCTCACACGGTTTTTAGGTAAAGTATACAGATCTTCCACATTATTTTCTGTTTAGGGTAAACGATAATTGAAACTTGCTACTTATATTTGGGAATATGCGAACGATGAGAATTTACAGCTTATAATGTATAATAGAAGGGAGCTAGTAGAAAATCACAATCAAATGAGAATCTTGAAACAAATTACACCGAAAAAGTTGGACTGAAAGATGACATACGAAAGGAGGAGCAATGCTTTGATTTTGTGAGGCCAGGAAAATTACTGCCAGCCTGAGAAACTTAAGGCAGGTCGGTCTTCAAAGCGATTTAAAGTAGTTATTGTCATTGATAGCAGTAGCAGGAGTTGATGCTAAATGCTACAGCCAACTACATCTTTTGTGGGGCAAGGTCAACAGTAAACTAAAAAAGGCGGAAAAAGACACTAAATTCATAGTGAAACTGTTTCAATCCCCATATTCATTAAGTTCAGCAATAATACTATAGAGGTCACTATTGATGGGCCAGTGAAAGACAAGTAGAACAGTGGCCATCACCCATGTGAATGGGAACAAACTGATGGGACCCTTACAGACTGACTAAAATTGAAGCACGCAGTGATTGCATCATTGTTGCAGTTTTTGAAGCAAAATGTTTATTTGACACTCAAAGTAAGTTCAAGGAATGGAAATATATCAAGTTTTGGTGAAGAATGGTTGGCTGTGCGCAAGTCTTTTCTTTTGAGACTAAAAGGATGAGTAGAGCTATTTGATGCTACTGTGGACCAAAAAAGTTTACTGATAAAAAGTGTTGCGAGGAATAGTGTTTTGGTCTGAAGTTTTTTTTTTCCTCCTTTTTATTCCTCAAAGGGGGCAACAGCATTTTCAAAGCATTAAGCACTATTGATATGTGGTCAAAGAAAAGGGGGGAATTCAGTTATGGAGAATTTCTTAAGGAACTGTTTCGCATTGATGTAAGGAGAAAATGTTTTCACATTACCATTGTTAGAATATAAATCACTAAATCATACAACTTGAAGTTTTGGTATAGTGGCTAACACCATTTCATATTCCATAAGAGCTAACCAGGTTCAATTTTGATCATGCCTAGTTAATGCATATTAACAAAAGATGCACAAAGACGACGTATCAACCCAAAAAAGCGGCATGTTAGCATATAACATAAATTTTTTTATATCCAATTACATGTCACCACATTTCTGAAAACTATGGCGAGGAAAAGATAATTTGCCTTGTGTTTTTCTAGTGGAGGCCAAAAGCACTTTTCCACACCTCTGAGGTATATTACCAAAAAGATAAAAGCCCATTTTGAAAAATATCCATAGGAACTACACATTATTACTGTTCTTTTTCTTCAAACACATGTTTCATGCCTAATAGTGCACAACTAAACAGATCCATAACAAATATAACCACAACACGAAAAACTGAATTGTTCATTAACAACAAACGGTAGCATGATTAGTCTCAAACCTGGAATATAGTAATAAAAAGATCGTTTGTGGAAAGTAAGGCCAAACTAGGCTGTTGGCTGGCTCTGTTAGCAAAATCAAACAAAAAATTTCCATCGAATTAGTAAAATGGTTGATAGTATTGTGTCAAATATCAAGTAACAGAGAGTACCGAAGAATAATTTACTGATTTTGAGGTTTTGTGAATAAAGATTATGGTAATTTTTGAAAACAGAATTACGAATGAGTTACCTCAGGTTGTAGGATCCTGCGGCTTTCACTAAAATACTGATTAGGATGGTTGATCCCCGAATCACATGAAGTATTGTGAATAGCTTCAAAGGTCAATGTACATGCTAACTGAAATGGATCAACACAATTGAAAAAATAACTAAGTGGGGAAAATGGGGCATATGATTATATGAATTGGCAATTTAAAATGATAATTGAACAATATTTTGTATATCTTTACTTGATAATGACGATTCTGAACTTTATCCATTACATCTTCCAATGCACGTCCCCCCACCCCCATTTTGCCAAGAGCAGCTCTAAGATTCTCCGGACTGGCAAACAAAAGATTAATTAAGTTGTAGCATTTAACAAAACAATTACAGACCACCGCAGAGTATGGAAGAGTAGGCACTTCATTGGATAGGATCACTGCTTATCTGATAAAGTTACCATGATCGCATACCACCAATAATTGTTTCCTCTATGTTGCGGAGTGTTATCCCAAATAATCACTTCACAAAATCAGGAAAACTCACTGTTTTCTTATATTGATTGGTCAATAAAATAAATTTCACCAAGAAATGCTTTAAAAAAACAAAAAATTAAGCAGACTTGATCTGAGGTTTCAATTCAGCTGAGCTTTAGAAAGACAGTGAAGTTGTAGTTTTCCTAGATTGTGCACACTCAGTTGCTTGTCTGATCAATAGCTCTCTTTGATAGGAATGTGTCTTGAATACTCGTGATTCAGATTAAAAGAAGGTAAGATGAAGCACGGAGATCGAAGCGTTGAAGAGAGAGCGAAAAATTAGCGGCAACAAGGTACTGGCAGAGTGAGTTCCCCTGGATTAAGCGAAAACTAACCAGGATAAATTCTCATTGTGTTTGTGTTGGATTTGTGGATCTACTTGCTTGCTCAATTGACTCGTCTCATCTATTTCAACTTTCTCATTGCTCTATTTAGTTTTGCCGTGACACCGGGTGTTTGTTGACACCTCAATCCCAACAACTGGTATCAGAGCTTCAAGTTGCCGAGTGCCTTGGTTAAGATGGCAGGTCACAGTCTTTTGAAGATCAAACAGTTCGATGAAAATATCAATTTCAATCTTTGAAAGGTTGACATATATGATGTCCTTATTCAAGAACGTTTGCACGTAGCCATTAAGAAGAAAGAAAAGTCATCCGATATGAAGGATGATATTTAGGAAGATATTTGTGAAAAAGCTAGAAGCCAGATCCGACTATCATTAGCAAACAAGGTCAAGTACAGATTTCTTGAAGAAACTGAAGCAGCGAGTTTATGGGAAAACTTATAGCTAACTACTCTGCTTCGTCGTTATTAGATCGGATGCATTGGAAGAGAAAGTTATTCCATTTGTCAATGAAGGAAAGTACAGATCTCTAAGACCACATCACAAAGTTCAATAAGATTCTATCTGAACTCAAGGCGATAAACGCGAATGTGTGAGGAAGATAAAACTTTCAACCTAATATATTCACTACCGGATTTGTACGAGCTTTTGATCACTACCATGCTACATGATAGATCTGCCAAGAAAAGTATTTTGGTGGATGGTGTAATCAAAACATTAAAGGAAAATCAACCTAGGAAGAAGACTCATGAATCATCGTCTACTTCAAGTTGTTTAGCAGCAGAAGGTCCTTCAAGGGGAAGACAAAGTGCTATGCTAAAGGATTCGATGCTAAATTTGAAAAAAAAAAAAACTTGAACTATGGCCTTTATGCAGAATACCACCCTGAACTATTGTTGCAAAAAACCACCCCACCTGCGTGAGACTTTCTGCTGAAGTTGAGGGAGGTTTTTGATAATAATGAGAAAGTTATATAATGTTTTTTGAACCAACTTGCATAGATGAATGAGGTTATCTGATACAAGTACAAAAGTTAGATGTGGTTTTTTGAAATACTTCTAGGGTTTTTTTGCAACAATCATAGTTCAGGAGGGTTTTCTGCATAAAAAAAGGTCAGGTGGGTTTTCTGCATAAAGGTCATAGTTCAAGCGGTTTTTTCAAATTTAGCCAAGAATTCGATCCGTTGCCGATATTGCAAGAGGTCAGTGCATATCAAGAAAGACGTTGAAAATTGCAGAATCAATAGAGCATCAGGGATGGGAATCCTACCGCAAATGTGGTTAGTGCTTATGATTTAGGTGATTCTTGTCTTCTTGTTTCAAATTCATTAGAAGTATATTCTAGTTGGTTTCTTGACTCAGGGAGTTCTCATATTTGCTCCGAGAGGAAGTTGTTTTTTACTTACAAGTCTACTACAGGGCGTTGTGTGAGAACGGAAACTGGAGAGATTTGTGAAGTAGTAGGTGAGGGGACAGTTGGGTTAAATATGCCAGGTCTAAACATGTTCACTTTAAGGAATGTTTTGCATATTCCTCTGCTTAAACGAAATCTGATTCCTTGAAAACTCTTGATGCATGGGGTTATGGGTACACATCTCGATGCGTGTTGACTCTTAGTTTGGTGTGCACAAAACGTGTCCATAAATACTAATAAGTTTAAATTGAGTTGTTCAGATTTTAAGAATCAAATAATATCCATAAGAGATCCAAGAAAGATTCAAGAATATTCAAAAGAAAGTTAAAAAAAAAGATTGAGAAATCAAGCAAAAGAAGAAGATATTTAAAAAGAACAATTGATTGATTAGTGTCCAAGAAAGCTACCAAAGACCAGTTGCTATCATTCTATATTTGTGAGATTTAATCTGTATAAAATTGATTGATTGATTGGTTCGTTTTTTTGTAAGAATATAGAGTGGATTCGGTATGAACAACGCGATACCGGTCGACCGCACCTCATGACGGTCGACCGCATCGCAGTCGACTGCAACTCCCATGTTTGTAAGAAGCAGTCGACCCTTCATCTCTCTACTTTATGTCAGAGAGATGAACGGTCGACTGCATCAAGATTGCGGTCGACCGTACTTTGTGTTGTTCACATTTTTGGAATGTATCGTTTCTAATTTTGATCGATACACTTCCCAATCTATTTAATTGGCCGAACCCACCGTGTATTCTTCACCTATTACTTCTGAGAAAATCTTCTGAACTAATCTTTAAACAATCAATCCGAGTGTGACAATCTTTTTGTATTCTTCAGTCAGAATCATTTACGATCTTGAGTTTTTTTCTTTTCTTCCACTTCGGTGAGATTGACGGGACTTGTGTTGAAAGTCCTGTGGGTGTAATAGGTTTATCGGCCTGAATCCGAGAATCACTGTACAAGGATTTTGAGTATTGCTACAAGTAGGAGGTGTGGACGTAGACCTGGGGGTCGAACTACATTACATCGCTGCGTCACTTGTGCTATCTGCGTTTGCTCTTCTTAACTCTTTTATTTACTCTGCACTTTATTTTAGTTTATTTTTAATTCCACACAATCACCCTATTCACCCCCCTAGGGTGATTTACAATGTGGACTTCTGTTTGTTTTTCAGGGTCATCGTAAGGTGATTAGAGGTATGAGAGTAGGGCTGCAATCGAGTCGAGCCGAGCCAAATACCTTCAGGCTCGAGCTCGGCTCGTTTATGAAACGAGCTCAATTTTGAGCTCGAGCTCGGTTTGAGCCGAGCTTTGACCATATTCGAGCCGAATAGCTCGAGCTTAGCCTAAAATTAAAAAAAAATCAAGCTCGAGCTCGGCTCATTTAAGAAACGAGCTCGGTTTTGAGCTCGAGCTCGGATCGAGCCGAGCTTTGACCGAGCTCGAGCCGAATAGCTCGCGAATAGCTCGATTCGTTTGCAGCCCTATATGAGAGTGGTTGGGCCAAGCCAAAATAATCTCTACAAGCTTTGGGAAATCCAAAATACCTGTACAGGTGTTGTTACTTCTTTTCCTGTTATACCCACAAGCTCATCTAGTTTGCCGCAACTAGCATCATCGAAGCAAGACTTCGACGTTCGAATATCATCGGGAGGTGGAGAGTGCCTTGATGTAGGTGGAGTGCGTGCATAGATTGGCAACTCCATGATAACGCCTACTGAGGTGTGCCCTTAAAGGGATATACTGATCGGTGATATTGGGTAGAGATTTGTTCAACTAGAAAAGAAGCTACTGTTCTAAGGGTTTTTGCAAGTGGAGTTTTAGTAGTGTTTACAAACAACGATAACAACAAAGCCTTTTTTTTCCAACTAGTTAGGGTAGGCTACATGAATCCTGGTTTTTCATTCTGCTCGGTTTAGCGCAATATCTTATGTAAGGTCACAAGCTATCATTTTTTTACCGTTTCCACCCAAGTTAGTTTAGGTCTTCCTCTACACCTAACTCTACCCTCAATACTTATCAAATTACTTTTTCTAACGGACACACTACTAGGTCTACGTGTGACATGTCCAACCACCTGAGGCGATTCTCTCTTAAATTTGGATTGGAGTTGAATAATCACATCATGTGATAGCACTCATGCAATCCAAGGTGAAAATTGTTAGGAATGTGTCTTGAATACTTGTGGTTCAGATTAGAAGGTAAGATGAAGCACGGAGGTCTAAGCGTCGAAGAAAGTAGAAAAAAAATAGCAACAGCAAGGTGCTGATAGAGTGATGAGTCGACCACACCCCCGACCACACCGCCAACCGCACACCCGACTGCAGTTGTACAAGATTTGGCCAAGAGGATGATGGTCGAACGGTCTTATTGGACGGTCAACCGCCCACAACATTGTATATTTTTGGGTCTCGATTTGTTAGGTGGTTTCAGCCCAATCTTCAACTTCAAGTCAGATCGTACGACTCCTATTCAGTTACTTCTCCTACAGGTTATATCAGACGACTGAAAATCAAGATTAAACCTAAGGTTCTCTTTATTCATATATCGTAAACTCCTCCAATATGAGAGTAGAGTACTTCATTAATATTTTCTTCATTGCAAAAAGAGGCTTGAGAGATAGTTCTTGGTGAGTGAGTTTAAATCCTTGTATTGAGTGAATCATTAACTCCTCATAATTTTTTTTAGTTAAATATCAGATCTCCCTAAATTTTTTTCCGGATTAAGCAACAGCTAACCAGGATAAATCCTCATTGTGTTTGTGTTGAATTAGTGGATCTACTTGTTTGCTCAATTGATTTGTCTCATCTACTTCAACTTCCTCATTGCTCAATTTAGTTCCGCTGCGACACCGAGTATTTGTTGACGCCCCAATCCCAACACTTCTCCTAAGGGTTTCTCGAGTCCTTTCAGTTTGAGTATTGCACTCGAAAATTACTAGGTAAGGTAAGACACCTTAACACGCAGGTGCTTTTGTAAAACAGGATCCTTCATTCTTCTTTATGGTCACAATAGTCTGTTTAAGACAGGGCCATATGCTAAAAAAGGATAAACTATCGCAGAGCTAATCAGCGTACTACAAACAGAATAAATTTCCTGATTCTATTTGCTTCAATAGTCAACATATTAAATGATAGTACTAAAACAGCCTTTGATGTATATGTACATGTACACCCGTGCAGTGAGGATATCATCCCCAAAGTACTGTCAAAATGCTTTAGACCCACAATTAAGCTACATGTCTGCCGGCTTAAGAAAATATTACTTCCCAAAGTAGTATGAATCATGGACCACAAAACTAATTGGTACCTCTCAATTAAAGAACAAACCATATATAAAGGAAACTCATTATCAAAATAGAACATGCCTCACGAATTTACAAAATTTTAGCAATAATGAAGATAAACTACAGTTTTCAAGTGACTGTAAGTCTAGAAAAGGTCAAAACTGATCAAGTTGAATATGACAGTGTACCTGAAAAGTCGGTAAGGGCAGCCTTGGTGATCGCCAGTTGATGAGATAATCTTTTGACAGGAATAGGGTGTATAATCCTGAAACCAATCAAATAAAGAAATAAACATATGTTTAATTCTAAAATTAACTGATTCTGGAGATGAATGTCGAAAGAAATGCCCTTACAGTCCTCTTTCCTTCTTTCCCATAGTTATGCCGAATGCTGTATGCATATTCTTTGTCAAACCGCTCGGTGCCAACCTAAGCAATAAACAGGATAAGCACTCTGCACATAAGTCCATGATTCCATAACAGAGAACAGTTAGTCAAGACAACACTTCTCTAATTAAATTTGCATGAGGTTCATGTTCTAGGTTCTGTACCTAATAACTAGAAAAGAAAATGCACTCATTCACTGAAACAAGCCATATCCCACGAGGATATAAATCATCCCAAGTATGACTCAGTTTATCACCCAAAAAACAACCATACGCAATATTTCATAATACATGATTTTAAGCAAAAACATTCGTATCAAAATCTTGGATATTCAGATATTTTAAGCAACATTTATGTTAGATTAACAGTCGCAGTATGTGAAGAGGAATTTGCTGAATAGGCTAGGGAGCCTACTATAGAAGATAAAATTTGAGATGCAATGTACACAATTTAGAGGAACTTACTACTAGTAATATCGTCAGTATTATATCGCCTACTTAAAACACCTGTTTTCAATCCCTATATCGCTGCACAATTTTCTTTCTACACCTTTGGCTCAGCGTCAATCCAATTCAGATAATAGTTAACTAGCACAATAATGCACAATAATAGCTGTCATTTGCACATGCCTAAATCAACTCAAGTACATCTCACTTGCAGTGCCCACAACTCAAGGTAACACTAGCTTCTCAGTTAAAGCATTCTTTTTCGTACAATGGTTTTTAAAATCATTTTACACTAATTCATCTCACAATTCTCTTTTGGATGGCTCTATTCTTGAGGACATTTTTTCTTCCTAAGTACAAAACAACAGATCGACAAGTTTTATTGCCATTCTACTAAATTCTCAATGGTTTCATGGGTGCTTTTCTTCTTAGATAATACTCTTATGTATACTCCAATATAGGGATCATGATTCCATTATGTGAACCTTACCATCATAATGAACAATCAGACCTATGGAAATAGAATGATTACCTCAACATTTCTTGACCATCATTTGAACTACATCAGCATCTTTTTGTTGTTGTTGCACTAGAGTGGCATTAGGTATATTTTTGTTTCATCTTGCTAATTGTATAATTTTCAGAGTTTCATACATCATTTTACATTTATACTCGAGATAACCTATTGTGGCCAAAACAACTAGCACAACACTACTGGAAAACAAAAGAGACATTATATGAATATGTCTACATTTTGAATATGCCTACCAGTTTTTTGTAACTAGTGTATAAAGAAAAGGTATATCGAAATAAAAAGAAATGGAACGCTCTTGATACTTGATACTGAATACTTGATATATCCCACTGCACCTCTGCAAGATTTATCATAATAATAATAATGCCTTGAAGTAACGAGCATTTTCCATTAAATTCAAAAAACTAGAAACAACACTTTTAACTAAATTAGCTTTGGAGTATCATGGCCCACTTGGTGGGATACATGAACATCATTTCCCTTATCCTGGTTGTATGTTTTGTTAAAAAAAATTCAATGAAGCGGAGGGGCTTTGGACCCACCATTTACGATAAAAAAACTAAATTAGCTTTGGGATCTGGAAAAGGAGATTTAGGCTTTACCAAGTGCACTGAACGCACCAGAAAGTGAAGCATGCACAAAAGTACCGAGTAAATTCACTGCTTAAGTGCTAATTTTAAAATAAACTTTTACTCTTCACAAATATTGAACTTTCATATCAGGCCCCCACATACCGCTATTTCTATATTCATCCGTAACAATGGCAGGAGCCACACTTAGCCCTTCTATTAGTTTCTACTACATCAAGTGGTAAACCATAGTTGGAAGATGACTTTTTCGCCCTGCAACGCCCCACCCCCTTTCTTCCCCTGTCCAATCCTCCGCCCCCACCTTCAAACCTGATCCACCACAGCCTTCGATCCCATCATGTGTCGAGTATTGACTTCTACTTCAGCCCTCAAGATCCATGAGGGGGTCAATTTGAGAGGATAAAGGTAGGTGGACATGAGGATAAACTAGATTTAACAGTATCCCTTCAGAAGTAATGGCAGCTAACTAGAGGGACTAAGTAGGTGCAGGTCCAACCATTGTTAGGCATACTAGTTAGTATTTCCTGATACAAATCGATTTTTTAATCTTCCTTCACTAAGTTGTACTTTGATTGGTGTTTAGCCTCACCAGTCCTTTCTTTTGTCTTCCTTCAGTAACTTATTAGACTATACATACATTTTCTACAATGTATGTAAGATATCCTTTTACTAAAAGGCAACCGTGCCATCACACTCAAAAAGATCCTTCTTCTACTAGATTTTCAGTATTCGATATATTATCCAAATAATGATAGTTTCTCCATCTAGATCTTTGTTCCTCCATTTGTGGTTCGATCTTAAAAGCTTACACTTTTCACCTTTTGACAGTTTCACCAACCAGTACAGGGTTTCTTATCTTGCATTTCCTATTATAAATGTCCAGTATCATCATCCCATATTACATGCACCAGCTCGCTCCAGCTAGACCTTCATACTATAATATTTGCATCTATTTTATAGTCATCATATTAAGAAAAGTCTATTTGACAATAGTTCAATGATTTAAATGCCTGATTGATAACGATTACTAATATGAAATGCATGTGAGAAAAAGAATAACATGAAAATAATAATAAAATAACACTACCAAGCAATTAAAAAATTAAAAGGTACTTTATGGACATTAAACCTTTTGCGAGAATTCAGCACGCCAAAATGCAATGGCATCCTCCAACTTGAGGCCAACACCCTGGAGAAAGAGGGTGTTAAGGTTAGAAAAAGACGCATTGGCAGTGAAATTTCTTAAACATGTTAAATTGTACTTTCTGTAATGTAGTTTTACATAGTCAACACATACAGCATCAAACATTGCCACTTGTCAAGAGTGTGAAGGCCTAAATTCATCCTAGATATTAATCACCAGAAGGTCCAGCGCTATAAAGGCCAACATTCCATGCAATAATTGATATATACCTTACTTCAATAAGATGCCTAGAGCTAACAAATATGTTTTATGGGCAAACAATAATTAACTTTTACCACAGTAAAGGAAAATGTACACTTAAGGCACCTACTGTACTAAAATTGATAAAGATCCTACTCTTTTTGGAATGTGAACGCAAATTAATTTCCCTGGAAATAAAAACAAAAAATAAATCCCAAAAGAAACTGGGAGATTAAACAAACTCCAAAATGCAGACTATTATTTCATAATACTAAGACAAGCTTGTCCCAGAAGACAATGCTAGATATACAAACATCTTTTGCTTGGAATGAAATTGGTTAACATTTAAACAGAAAAGTATAAAACAGGACTTAGCCAAGTGGATATGAAGAAAGAGAGCGACTGAGTATATCAGGTGTGGGTGCAGGTGACACACAGAAATAATGAATCTAGAAAGAATAAAATACAAACACAAGGTAAATGAAGAAAATCGAATTAGGGAGTATATTTGAAGAGTGGCCCAGCGAGCAAAAAATTGTTCCTCGTCAACAAATTGCACATGATGACAGGAAAGTACGCCTAGCTTTGGAATCGTACACTTACCTTATTAATTGAATAAAACAATCAAGTAATATGCCTAGCTTTGCAAAGGCCTACAATATGGTAGATTGGGAGTGTGTTGACGAAGCATTGGAGCTCAAAGGTTTTGGACCTAGGTGGAGAATGGGGATTAAAACCTGTGTGTGATGGGAAATCATATATTCAATTCAATGGAAATATGGGAAAAGAAATTCGTTGTCGTAGGGATCAGAGGCAGGGGGATTCATTGTCTTCGTTACTATTCACCCCGATAGCTAACGGGCTTGCAGAAATGATTAACAGAGGTAGCCAAGAGCAGGTTATCCGCAGCATTAAGATTAATGGTATCCCTGACGCGATCTCGATTTTACAATACACGGAGTCGCAGACAATACACTAATGTTTGGAACAGCAAAGGAGGAGGAAATCTTGGCAGTCGGTGCGGTTCTCAAGTGCTTTGAGGCCTGGGCAGGTTTGAAGGTGAATCTTAACAAGAGTTGTATAATACCGCTTGGGAAAATCTATCCATTCCGATTACAGACATCAAGAACTATCTTGGATGCGAGATAAGTAAGTTCCCACTTGTATACCTAGGAACGCCAATCAGGCCAGGAACTATGCAAAGAGAAGACTGGGTACCATTAATAGAGAAGGTGGAGAAGATATTGGCAGGCTAGAAAGATCGCTTTCTCTCTCTTGGTGGAAGAATAATTCTTCTGAATTCGGTACTGAGCAGTCTGCCAACGTACTTTATTTCCATATATGAACTTCCCAAATGGGTGATTGGTAGAAATGATAAAAGCAAAAGAAGATTCTTGGGGAAAGGCGCTGACGAAGGAAACAAGGGCTTCCATCTAGTTAAACGGGGAAGCGTTTGTAAGAAGAAAGAGTATTAAAGACCCTACCAATGGACCAAAACTTCGAAGTTGTGGTAAGGATGAGGGTTTTAATATTTATATTCTAACACGCCCCCGCAGGTTGAGGGCCATCTTTTTGGCCAAGACCTGGACTATACGCAGCGGTATTTTTTTTTTTTAATCCGCATTTAAATTGCGCAGCCGGTGAGATTCGAACCTGGGTTGCTCTGATACCATATTAAAGACCCTACCAATGGACCAAAACTTCGAAGTTGTGGTAAGGATGAGGGTTTTAATATTTATATTCTAACAAAGAGTTCGGAGGGCTATAAATTTAGGATCTAAGAGATGGAAAAAAGCAATGACGAGCAAGTGGTGGTGGAAGATGAGTAGGAGGCGCAACAACTGATGGTGCAAGTCCTTCGCAGCATATCAAAAGAGGAAGAAATTCAAATATGGGGGCAGAAGTAAACATGGTAAGGTATCTTTCCTTTGAAAAGAGGTGGCAGGAGTGGGGGAGATGTTCCACGCCAATACTAAGTGTAGGATTGGGAGTGGGAAGGACACCTAATTTTGGAAAGACAAATGGTGTGGTAACAATACAATATGGAGTCTATTTCCAGAGGCAGCTAAAGCAACAGTTAATGATGATACATTGGTAGCGGATGTTTGGAGAAATGGTACACTCAAGATTGATGTCCATGCACAAGGTTTCAGGAGAATCTAAATCAGCTTCACAATCTCAATAATTGCATCCGATCAAATCAACAATGCGCCCAAAGTAACAAGGATGAAAGGAACTGGATTAGGGCCCAATGATGCATTCTCGATGGCCTCTTATGTACAGATGGTTGAACAATGGGGGAACCTGAAGTAAGGAAGCTAGTATCATTTGGAGTACGAACGCTCCCATGAAGGTGAAAGCATTTCTTTGGCTTGCCGTCAACGACGCAATCATGTCAAGAGCAGATCTGCAAAAAACGAAATATACAAGTTGATAATGGTTGCTCAAGATGCACTGCCACCCACGAAGACACTAATCATATATTATTTTGTTGTCCTAGGGCAAGGTTAGCATGGAAAATCGTCTGTCTAGGTTTCGAGTGTCTAGAGGTTCCTACTTCGAGTATAGAGATTTGGGGTCATTGGAGAAAAAATAAAGTTAGGAGCGAAGATAGACAAGTCAGGGATAACGGCGTCGCCGCAACCATGTGGGGTATTTGGCTAGACCGTAATGACTTGTGTTTCAGTAATACTAATCATAGATTTCCTGTTATGATGCATAATTTTTTTTCATCGATTCACGCTTGAGGGGCAAAGAAGACACTACGAATGTTGGAGTAGATCAAGTGAGGAGGGCACGAGTTGATGGAGGGATGAGTATGTTGTTATGTATTTTCTTTTGAGTTTGAGTACTGATGTATTAGTTTGTGCTTTCGTTTTGATGTATGATCGGACTTAGAGTATCTACTTGTTTCGTTAATTTATCGTTGTCGGCATATGAGATCAAACGCCACCAAATGCCACCAACCATCTGTGGAAAATGGAGGCAAAAGGTAGGTGAAGTCAAAAGCCACCAACTCGTCTCGTTCCACCTACCTCCTAACTCTCTCCTCTTTCTACTATAAATTGAGGTTAAAGGAAGAGGTTATGATGTAGCAGAGTAGAGCAACAAAGCAACAAGAACTCAGTGAGGATTAAGAAAAGAAAGAGGGATTAAGAAAGAAAGAGAGTATAACAAGAGTGTTCTCAAGAGAGATAAAATTGTATCCTCTTTGAGATAATTTGTATACTTGTATTTTTCTTCAAATTTGTGAGTGTTTCTCCTATTATAAGAGAGAGTAAAAATTGTACTCTCCTTATATTTAGAGAGAAGGTTGTAATCCTTACTTTCAGCAGTAAAATCCCACTACCTTACCCGTGATTTTTACCCCATCTCCTTTGGGGGTTTTCCACGTGAAATATTTGTATCCACTTTATTTCACTTTTTCAATTTCATTTTAGTTGTAGGGTAGCTTCTGCCCATAACTTTCCTACCAGTGGTATCAGAGCTTTGGTTGTCGGGGGTGAAGCAGAAATGTCGACTACAACAAAGTTCAATGTTGAGCAATTCAACGGAAGTAATTTCTCGTTGTGGAAAATGAAGATCAAGACGATCTTGAGGAAGGACAATTGCTTGGCAGCAATCGGAGATAGACCCGCGGAGATCACCGACGACGACAAGTGGAACGAGATGGATGGCAATGCAATTGCTGATCTGCACTTGGCACTAGCTGATGGTGTGCTATCCAGTGTGGCTGAGAAAAAGACAGCAGAGATTTGGGATACTCTGACAAGGTTGTACGAGGCCAAGTCACTTCATAACAAGATCTTCTTAAAGAGAAGATTGTACACTCTTCGAATGGCGGAATCGACATCGGTGACCGACCACATCAACACCCTGAACACCCTATTTTCCCAACTTACATCAATGAGTTGCAAAATAGAGACAATTGAACGTGCGGAGCTTCTACTTCAAAGTCTACCTGACTCGTATGATCAACTCATCATCAACTTGACGAACAATATCCTGACGGACTATCTAGTCTCCGACGAAGTTGCAGCTGCTATTTTGGAAGAAGAAACCAGGCGCAAAAACAAGAAAGACAGACAGGAAAGCTCGCAGCAAGTGAAAGCTTTAATGATGATGAAAGGAAAATCAACGGAACGTGGCTCCAATGGAAGTCAGAATCATGGTAGATCAAAATCCAGAAGTAAGAAGACTTATAAGTGCCACAACTGTGGTAGGAAAGGGCACTTCAAGAAGGATTGTTGGTTCAAAAAGAAGAGTGGAGACCCTGAGTCATCAAATGCTCAAGGGAATGGCAAGTACCCCGGTATGATGGTGAAGTTCTATACAGCGAGGCAACAACAGTGGTTGGAGGCAGAAAGCAGTTCTCCGACGTCTGGTTACTGGACTCAGGAGCAACATGGCACATGACTTCTCGGAAAGAGTGGTTCCACACATACGAACCAATCTCGGGAGGCTCTGTACACATGGATGATGATCATGCTTTGGAAATTGCTGGTATTGGTACTATCAAACTCAAAATGTTTGATGGAACAGTTCGCGCCATCCAGGAGGCACGGTATGTGAAGGGCTTGAAGAAGAATCTATTGTCTTCGGGACAAATAGATAGCTTTGGATGCAAGACCCATGTCGAAAATAGGGTCATGAAGATTGTCAGAGGCGCGCTTGTGGTCATGAAGGCAGAAAAGATCGCGGCAAATCTGTTCATGCTTAATGGAGAAACACTGCAAGAAGCTAATGCGTGTGTCGCATCGACTAGCAAAGGAGAAGAGTCAGCAATAATGTGGCATCTCAAACTAAGCCACATGTCCGAACGAGGTTTGAAGATTCTCTCCGACTGGAAGCTGCTTCCAGTGCTCAAATCGGTGAATCTACCATTTTGTGAGCATTGTGTTACAAGGAAGCAGCATAGATTGCAGTTCAGCAGATCTGAAGCCAGGAGTAAATGCATTCTAGACTTGATTCATTCTGATGTCTGGGAATCACCAAAAATGTCCCTAGGAGGAGCAAATACTTTGTGTCCTTCATTGATGATTACCCCAGGAGATTGTGGGTGTACCCGATCAAGAAGAAGTCAGATGTGTTTTCAGTGTTCAAAGACTTCAAAGCGCATGTGGAACTTGAATCTGGGAAGAAGATCAAGTGCTTGAGGACAGATAATGGAATGGAGTACACAGACGGCAAGTTTCTTACATTTTGCAAGCAAGAAGATATCACAAGACAGTTCACAGTCCCATATACACCTCAGCAAAATGGCATGGCAGAGCAGATGAATAGGACTCTTGCAGAAAGGATGAGAGCCATGTTGCGGACTACAGGTCAGCCCAACTCTTTTTGGGCAGAAGCAGCTAAAACCGCTAGTTATGTTATAAATCGTTCGCCATCAACGGCAATTGAGCTGAAGACACCGATGGAGATGTGGACTGGCAAGCCGGCAAATTACTCTACTTTACATTGGTTCGGATGTCCCGCGTACGTGATGTACAATGCCCAAGAAAGAACAAAGCTGGATCCGAAATCCGGGAGGTGCATGTTCTTGGGGTAGCCTGACAGTGTGAAGGGGTATCGCCTGTGGGATCCCACTGCCCACAACGTTGTTGTCAGCAGGGATGTGATCTTTGTAGAACATCAGCTACAAAAGAAAGATGGAAGCGACAGCACGTCAAAGAAGAATCCAGAGACTACTACAGTTCAAGTGGAAGATAAACCAGATGAAGATCTAGTTTCTTCTGAAGCAACACCAGAGCACATTGAACAAGAACCAGTCGAGTCCGAGGCTCCAGAAGTACGTCGGTCAACTCGTGAGAGAAGACCGCCAGCTTGGCACTCGGAGTATGTTACGGAGAGCAATGTTTCATACTGTCTTCTAACAGAGGATAGGGAGCCATCATCCTTCCAGGAGGTAATCAAAGACTCGAATGTATCCCTGTGGATGACAGCAATGCAGGAAGAAATTGAAGCTCTACACAAGAACAAGACATGGGATCTTGTTACGCTACCACAAGGAAGGCCATCAGCAACAAATGGGTCTACAAGATCAAGCGCGATGGAAATGACCAAGTGGAGCGGTATCGTGCAAGATTGGTGGTGGAAGGATATGCTCAGAACGAAAGTATCGACTTCAATGAAATATTTTCACCTGTGGTGCAACTCACGACAGTCAGAGTAGTCTTGGCGATGTGTGCTACGCTTGACCTACATCTAGAGCAGTTAGATGTGAAGACTGCTTTTCCCAACAATTTCCCAACAACTGATACCAGTTGTTGGGAAAAACACAACTTTTTTCCTTCACCAGATTAGCAAGAATGCGAAATGTAAGCTAAAATAGCACACACAAAAATTGATAAGGAGTTCGGCACAATTTGGTGCCTACGTCTCCGGAACTGCTGCAGATCTTTACTTTAGGGAAGAATTGTACACTATTTTTTTCTCACAAAACACTCAAAAAATACTCACAACCCAAAACCCCAAGAATTTTTTCTCACAAAAATTCTCTCTACAAAGTGTTTACACACTAAAAAAAACCCAAACCCAAATTCCTTTCCAATTCTCTTTTTCTTTTCTTCTCGTATTGGAGTGAGGATGGGATGATAGAAAGGGAGGGGAAGGGAGGCTTTATATAGCCTCCCAAAAATGGTAGCGGGGAAGAAAAACATATGGGGATGGTAGGTGGGGGTTTGGTGGGGGATAGTCCACCAACCCCATGACAATCTCCCACTTGAAGACATGGAGGAGGAAGACATGCAGATCATTGTTGCTATATTAAAAAGTTCGATAATAGCTTCATTATTCTATTAATGTACGTAGATGATATGCTCGTTGCAGGTCCTGACATGCAAGAGATTATCAATTTGAAGCAGGAATTGTCGAAGCAATTCGCAATGAAAGATCTAGGCACTGCGAAGCAGATTCTTGGAATGAGGATCAAGAGAGACGAAGTTGAGGACTTTGATGTTATCGCAGGCTGAGTACATCAACAGAGTACTCTCCAGGTTCAACTTGCAGAATGTTAAGCCAGTGAGCACACCTTTGGGTGTTCATTTCAGACTTTCCAAAGAACAGTCACCGAAGACGAAAGAAGAGCGTGCACACATGGATCCTCAGATATCTGCGAGGTACCATAGATAAAGCACTTTGTTTCAAAGGTAGAAATATGACACTCATAGGCTATGTGGATGCTGATTTGGTAGGAAATGTCGATGTCAGAAAGAGCACTACAGAGTATGTCTATATTTTAGGAGGTACAGCCGTGAGTTGGGTCTCTCAGCTACAGAAGATAGTTGCTCTCTCTACTACTGAAGTAGAATATGTCGCTGTTACAGAAGCCAACAAGGAAATGGTTTGGCTACAAAGTTTCTTAGAAGAATTGGGCCAGAAACAAGAAGACAATGTCTTATATTGCGATAGTCAGAGTGCTACCCATCTAGCAAAAAATCCGTCTTTTCATTTCAGAACAAAACACATACATGTGCGATATCATTTCATCTGGTCTCTGCTAGAAGATGAGATTTTGAAATTAGAAAAGATTAGTGGAAGTTAAAATCCGGCGGACATGCTAACAAAGACGATGACTATTGACAAACTGAAGTTATGTTCAGCTTCAGTTGGCCTACACGAATGATGAGACCGTAAAGAGTTGCTGCATTGATCGAGGTGTGAAGAAGACTAATTGAAATCCGTCTTCAAGTGAGAGATTGTCATGGGGTTGGTGCACCATCCCCCACCAAACCCCCCACCTACCATCCCCATACGTTTTTCTTCCCTGCCTACCATTTTTGGGAGGCTATATAAAGCCTCCCTTCCTCTCCCTTCCTATCAACCCATCCTCACTCCAATACGAGAAGAAAAGAAAGAGTATTGAAAAGAAATTTGGGTTTGGATTTTTTTGTGTATAAACACTTTGTAGAGAGAATTTTTGTGAGAAAATTCTTGGGGTTTTGGGTTGTGAGTATTTTTTAAGTGTTTTGTGAGAAAAAAAACACTTTGTACAATTTTCTCCCCTAAAGTAAAGATCTGCAGCAGCTCCGGAGATTTATGACAGACTTTGAAACGGAAGGGTGATTTAGTACATTTTGCATAGAATAAGCCTAGATTTAGTACTCTTAATCTGTTGACACAAATGATAACAGTGGTTTGTAGAGTCCATGTTTGTCAGAGTACAAATGTTATTCTTTGTTCAATTTCAAGCATTTAACCTGTTATTATATCTTTTCTACTCAATTTGAAGCATATGAAGTGGGACTATAAGTTGGAATGAGTGAATAATTGAAAGAAGAAAAAAAACGACTTCTTTCAATGTGATTTTGAAGTAATGTTTGGAGTAATTCCAGATGCTTCTCATTTTGTATATTGGTCGAACTCCTACAAAACCGTTTTCATTGTAAAGCCTTTAAGGCCTTCTAGCATGTGCAAATCTGGTGAAGCTCAGGCGGAAAAAGTGTGTTGTCCTTGTTTATCTACTTCATCATTTTGGTACAGCTACAAAGTCATTTTCATTATGAAGGTGAAGTTCAAGTGGGAAACATGTACTGTTCTTTTCATTCTAAAATAAACATGTAGTGCTCTTGTTTATCAACTTCAGCAAGTTAATCTCTCTTTTGATGTTGCATCTACAATTGCACCTAATTTCGCTGATGCCTACACTTGTTGCTCACTACTTTGCCATCAATTCCATGATCGAAGAAGAATTACTCATAGAATAGGGAGTTACAGTTGTCAATTGTTTATAGGTATATTGTTCAAGTAGAGAGACCTTAAATGTGAAATCTTATTGTGATAATATGATAAGTGAATACACTATCAAAATCTAATAGGAGTCACTTCTTGTAACTCCAAAAGTGTATTCACAAACGAATATTTCCAAGCAGGCAATAGGTGAGTAGTGACTGAAGAAATATCAAACAAAATTAAAGAAATCTATAAAATTGCAAATGGGTAGATATATAGAGAAAATTGCCTTGAGAAAAAGACCAAGTTGCATTCTTCCTCCATGCTTTAAATGATGGTCCTGTCTTAGCTGCACATAAATATTGCGGCAGTGAGATAATATAAAATAGAACAAATGGCAGCCAACTGGTGGCATGTGAACTTTTATAACGTATACAATTGATCATTTTTACCTTATCAAATAAATGGCGCATGCAAAGAGGAAAAGAGCTACTGGCCAGTTGGTCAATGTCCTTGAGAGAAATCTCAGCCAATTCTTTTGGCTGCACAAGTAATGGTGTTCAGTGATCCAAACGAAACAACATTTAGGAAACAACGCCACACAAACAGGCCTAGATTACCTGAGAATAGTCAGGCCCGATATAACCTGTGCTTAGTGCTTCAACTATCTAATTTAGTAAATAAGGTTAATATCAAGGCAATTAGCTTTTGTTTAATATCATAAATAACTTGAAAGATAACAGATTAAGCTACTTAGTATAAGAATATACTAACAGGTGTAAGTCTATCTCTCTCTTGCTCTCTAATTGTACTAGTCCATTTCCTGCAAATTGACACCATAATTTATGAAGTACCAGCATATCAAAGTATAATTTGATGCAAACAGCAGTTCTACAGTTCATTAAAGTACCCAAGCTAAAGAATCATTCACACATCAAGTAACACTTTAAGTTCTAATATCACCTCTAATGAAATTGGCAAACATACTCCACTTCTCTTTAGTAGGAAAAGAGCTTGGAGGGCGGGATGGGAGAGAGTGAGAGGTTACAAGTTGTACTCGTAGTTTCACAATATATTATGGATGAGTATTTTTTTGTAACGTGCACCTCACCTAGGACAAAACTGCAACTTCTAACTTGATTACATATCGTGATTATTGATTCCCAGGTTGACTCAATACTTCGACATAAAGTAATGCGCTGACAACATTTGCAAAACATAATTTTCACCAATATGTTATCTGACAAGTGTTGGCAAGAGTGAGTCTCAACATCATGTAATCATGTAACACTTTCTCATCCATATAGAACATAAGGTCCACAGGAGATACATGATGCTAGAATATGACTAAAATTAGAAACTGAACTATAGTCCATTCTTCTGAGAAATATAGGCAAAATTTAAAAAAACGTCACAATAGTTTGGCGCTGTTTAAAAAAACGTCACAAAACTTTGACTTTTTAAAAAAACCGCACAATGTTTAACTTTCAACTCACGGAGTTATCCAACCGTTAACTGGGATAATAGTTATGTGATGTTTTTTTAAAACAAATGGGAAGTTTTGTGATGTTTTTTTAAACAGAATAATAGTTCTGTGTTGTTTTTTTAAACAAAACAATAGTTTTGTGATGTTTTTTTAAACATTACGTATAACCCAGTTAACGGTTGGATAACTCCGTGAGTTGAAAGTTAAACATTGTGCGGTTTTTTTAAAAAATCAAAGTTTTGTGACGTTTTTTTAAACAGCGCCAAACTATTGTGACGTTTTTTTAAATTTAGCCGAGAAATATATAACAAAGGAAGAAACTCGACTTTCTAATGGCGCACTAAAAACAAATCTCCGCAACCAAAAGTTACAATCCACATTGTTCAAGTTGATGTTCACACCATAAAACAAAGTGAACTAAAATCACTAAACTTGAAAATGTTTTGCCCATTCATTATGAGGTTGCAAAATGAATGGTTTTTAAGCAATTGAATAACTGAAGCCACTTAATGCATGGGTAAAAAGTATTCAACTTTGATAATACTTCATCCCCTTATGTTTTATTACATGTTGAACACTTTGAATAGTGTGGATCATGCATTTGAGAGGGGTTATGATTTTTCATGGTCGCACAGGACACGCCATTTTCTCATATGTACAAAGATACGGGGGGATCCCATGGCATAGAACTTCCGCCTATGATGCACTAGGAGGAAACATATTCAACTTTGATAATATTTAATCCTATGTTTTATGACATGTTGAACACTCTGAATGGATCATGCATTTGGGAGGAGAGATAGGGTTTCTTACGGCGCCATTGGAGGAAATTTTCTCTTCTACAATATAGATATGGGTTAAGGACGAAATAGCACCCAATGACCCAAAGTTTATCTCAATTCCCAAATAGCATCCAAAAATTTTCTAATACCCAAATAGCACCCGAAGTTTTTATAATTGAACCAAATAGCATCTTTGTTAATTTATGAACAGCATGATAGACAAAAGACTGAAATACCCTTTTCAGTTCTTCTTCAACCTCATTTTTCAAGTTTGGTTTTTTTTTTCAGTTTTTCTTATTTTGATTTTTTTTTAAAATTGGTGGAGATGGTGATCGGTGGTGGAGATGGTGGATGGTGGTGGTGATGGTGGTGGAGATGATGATTGGAGATGATGGAGATGGTGGTCGATGCTGGTGATGGCGATGAGCTTTGTAATTTGTACAAGGAGATGAGGACAATTTCGACATTTCACGCGCTTCTTAACTTAAGAGGTATATTCGGGGAATATTCCATTAACTTAACGAAAAACTTAACGGCAAGTACTATTTGGTCCAATTATATAAACTTCGGGTGATACTTAGGTATTAGAAAAACTTTAGGTGCTATTTGGTAATTAAGGTAAACTTTGGGTGCTATTTCGTCCTTAACCCTATATAAATATATATAGATGCATAAGCAATTATTAATTCCATAGATGCATATGAGTATGAATCAGCACAGCTCGTATCAACCGATGTTGTAATTCAGAGATTCAAACCAACAGCTTAATAAACAACGAAAAATTGACAATTTTCTACTGCAACTATAAATATCAAAACAATTAGCCACACACCAGAGACATGCACAACCCTTAAGTACTAAATTAAACTAACTAATAAGAAATACATGAGAACCTGTTTGTCAGCACGAGGGCTTTGGATAGGTTGCTGCGAAAATGGGTAACGAGAAGAGATGCCACCTAACTCAAGGAAAAAATAGATCATTTACTGACAGGTGATAACCCTTGTACTTCTAAACGATAGTGCCCATGGCATATACCTGATTCATAGCAACATACGCATAGCCTTTATGGAGGAAAACCCTTCGACTGGCAACAAGGTCAGGCACTTGCTCAAAGGGTACCTGCAGACAAGAAAACAAGAGTATAGTGTATCTATAATATGCTAGAGATGTCAGAAGTGAAGTAACCATGTGATACTAGAAAAATGTGTACCTTGAAGAAGATGGAGTCAGCTGCGACAAAATGGAAAAAGAAACGGAAAAAAAATGTCAGAAAAGGGAACCTCGAAATGACTGAAGATACACCTCTACATAATCATACTTTCAAGGCCAAATGAATGCACTTTAGTTCATGGAATAGGAAGCAATGTAATAATGGAGAGGGGAAATCTGCTGGATTGATTAATGGAAATTTAAGCAACTGCTTGCATTTCTGGTAAGTTAATATGTGCTAATGCTAGCTGCCCTTTCTAGGCATTAAAAGGTCAACGAACAAGACTAGTACTATAAGCAAGTTACTTGAAAGACCTGCATATGACCATGTTCTATCTTCCAACCCATAGAAAAGAATGTTACAGGAATATAGGCTATACAGCTAATGTAAAATCAACATCACCTGGAAGCATATACTACAACAACAACAACAAAAGCCTTTATCTTAAAATCTTTGGGGGCCTGGAAGCATATGCATTGTAGAAGGGAGGCTATTGAGTGCAGTATACTAGAAGTGCAAGACAACAGCCCTCAATTAAGAGAAGTAAATCACAGTGATAAAAGAAGGAAACTTTAACCTTCATTATGGTTTTTGGACTTCCACTGCAGTCAACAGTTGGGAAAAAAATTCAGACTTTTACATTTAATGATGATGACGGCAGGGCCGGCCCAGAGGCGAACTCCCAAAATGGGGCCCCCATACATAATTTATGAAAAAATTTTGGTTTTTTTTGCTACAATTTTGAAAAAACTGATATATCATATATATAGGTTTAAAAACATATATATCATATAAAACTAAAAGAACAAACAAAATTTTTAATTAAACCCGAATCTATCAAATTTCAACTTACAAAAATAATAACCTATTCAATTAGGGCCAAATCTACCAGATTGATCCGGAAAAACACAAATCATGAAATAAAACATTAATTCGAAACGACGAAACCCTAGCTGGAGACTCCCAAGTCGCAACTCGCAACAATCAATCAATTTGAAACCCTAGCTTCTACAGTTCTACAAGTCCACAACTCTACAAGACTACAACTACAACTCTAAAAGTTTATAATCAAAAGCCCGAAAAAGCCCAAATAAATCCCTGAGCCCAAGAACTATTTTTTTAAAATAAAGGCCCACAAATTTAAATTTGGGGGCCCCTGAACCATATTGTAATTTAACTTCACGTGCAAAATATGTATATATATTTAGAAGGGAAACAAAATTTGGGCCCCTAAAAATGAGAAAAAAACGGGGGCCCAAGGCAGGCGCCTCTCCGGCCTCTACCTTGGGGCCGGCCGTGGATGACGGATATTTAGTAAGGTAGGTATAGATAGGTAATAGAAATCCCATACTTGCACCCCCCCCCCCCCCCCAAAAAAAAAAAAACAACTTACTTCCCTTTTCCTTTCATTCTTCCAGTCTTCCCCCATCACTCTTCATTTGAGTAATATCATGTAATAAATTGCATTGCTTTATCACACATTTGTCAAGTGGGGGGAATATAACCAAGTATTGGTAAGGTAACATATATATATGGGTGGCCGATCCCCAAGACTTGGTTTCTGATGGAGAGAAAGTGAAATCATATCTATTCAGGCACGAAGCCAACTATATATATGAGTCTATACAAGATGATAAACACATGTCATACACGTACTAGAGAATATATATATAGATATACATATTAATAGCCCCTCTCAAACTCACGGTAGACCAACAAGAGTGAGTTTGGAAAGAACCCCTGATGTGGGGCCTTGGTTAGAGATTTCGCAAAGAAATCGGCACATTGAACTTCGGAAGGCACATAATAAAGGGATATGACCTTCGAAACGCGTTCTCGGATGAAGAAAGCATCAACATCAATATGTTTAGTGAGCTCATACTTAACCGAAGCAAAAGCAATTCTGATGATACTAGTATTGTCACAAAATACGGAAGTGGGTTTCGAAACAATACCAAAATCTTATAATAACCATCATAACCATTCTACTTCTGGTATGGTTGCGGCAAAAGCACGAAATTCAACCTCCGAACAAGAACGAGAGATTGTAGCCTGCATTCTGGACTTCCAAGAAATGGGAGAATTTCCAAGAAAGACAAAATAGGCTGTGATGGATCGCCTATCATCGAGATCACTAGCCCGTGTGGCATCAGTAAAAGCCTTCAGTGCTAGTGGAGAGGACTTGGAAAGAATAAGGCTCGAGAGATTGTTTTACGAAGATAGCAAAACACCCAAAGTAGATGGTCATAATGTATAGACGTAGCAGCAAACACAAACTGGCTCAGAACATGGACCGCATAAGACACATGTTAGGATTTTGAATGGGTTGTGGATTGTTAGGGTTTTTGAGAAGATGGAAGAGAAGAGAGGAAGAAGAAGGCAGCAGCCGGCTATAGGAGAGAGAGATAGGGCAAAAATGTTGATTGTATTCATTTGATTCTAATTATTACATATATGAAGATACTAAGCCCAATGGGCCCTAAGAGCAATTTGGGTCATAACATAACAATCTCCACCTTGAACCAAATTGCATCTAAAACAAACTAAAACACAAAGCAAATGCATAAAGCAAACATAACCTAAACAAAGATAAACATAAAGATATACTAACAACATGCTAGAAACAAAACTAGCTCAAACTAGCTAGAAACAAACCGACATCAAACTTGAACAAAGCTTGAACTTTGCGATTGGAAGAGGCTTTGTGAGCATATCGGCCGGATTCGATTCGGTACCAATCTTCTTCACGGCAACCTTGCCTTCCGAGATCACATCTCGAACAAAATGGTATCGAATGTCAATGTGCTTCGTCTTCTCATGGTACATGCGGTCCTTGGTCAAATGAATCGCGCTTTGGTTGTCACAAAACACCGTAATAGGACCCTCGAGTGAAGACATCTCACCAACAAACGCCTTGAGCCAAATAGCCTCCTTAATAGCCTCAGTAATTGCCATATATTCGGCCTCAGTACTTGAGAGTGCAACGGTGGCTTGAAGTGTAGACTTCCAACTAATTGCACAATCTCCAAGGGTAAAAACATAACCCATCAAGGAACGCCTCTTGTCCAAATCACCCGCAAAATCCGCATCCACAAAACCCGTCAGTTTCTTGCCATTACCAAACTCCAAACAAGCATCAATATTACCTCTCAAATAGCAGAAGATCCACTTCACCGCTTCCCAATGCCCTTTCCCTGGACAAGAGAGATATCTACTTACCACACTAACGGCTTGAGCAATGTCGGATCGAGTACACACCATCAAGTACATAAGACTCCCAACCGCACTCGAATATGGAACCTTTTCCATATATTTCTTCTCATCATCAGATTTTGGGCTTAAAGCGGCCGAAAGCTTGAAATGCGTCGCAAGAGGTGTTGAAACAACTTTCGCTTTCTCCATGCCAAAACGGCGTAGCACTTTCTCGGCAAAACTCCTTTGTGAAAGAAACAACTTTCTTTTGGACCTATCCCTTGTGATCTCCATCCCGAGAATCCTTTTGGCGGCCCCCAAATCTTTCATCTCAAATGTCGAACTTAGTTGCTCTTTCAACCTCCTAACTTCTTTCAAGTTTGAGGATGGAATCAACATGTCATCCACATAGAGGAACAAGTAAATGAAATCCCCATCATCCAACTTCTTGAAATAAACACAACTATCATAATTGGAACGATGGAAATTAATACTTACCATGAATGAGTCAAACTTCTTATACCATTGCCGCGGTGATTGCTTAAGGCCATAAAGGGACTTCTTCAAAAGACACACACGGTCCTCCTTTCCCGCGACCTCAAAACCCTCCGGTTGGCTCATGTAAATTTGCTCCTCCAAATCACCATGCAAGAAGACAGTTTTCACATCCATATGCTCCAATTCCAAATCCTTCATTGCCACCAAAGAGAGCAAAACTCGAATGGAGGTGTGCTTAACTACAGGAGAGAACACATCATTGAAGTCCACACCTTGGACTTGACTATACCCTTTAGCCACTAGCCTTGCCTTGTATCGAAAATCAGCAGGATTTGAGCCATCAATCTTCCTCTTAAACACCCACTTGCAACCCACAATCCTCTTACCACTCGGAGGCTTCACAAGATACCAAGTCTCATTTTGTTGCAAAGATTGTAACTCTTCATTCATAGCGATAACCCAATTGGCCGCATCTTTAGAAGAAATGGCTTCCTTGTAGGAAGATGGCTCACAATACTCCACATCCTCTGCAATTGCCAAACAATAAGCAAAGTCGGAGTATCCATACCTTGTAGGTGGTCTTGTTTCTCTTCTAGCTCGGTCCCTTGCCAATGCATATGGTTGTGCCTCTTCTTGGGCTTCCTCCAAATTGACATCATCATGTGAGATCAAATCATCACCTTCTTGGATCGGCACCTCAAACTCCACCTTCTTCTCAACCGTCTCATTCTTCCTTAATAGTTGGCTCGGGTGCAACATCACTTGCCTTCAACATAGCCGACTCATTGAAAATGACATCTCTTGAAATAAGGAACTTGGATGATTCGGGACACCACAACTTATATCCCTTCACATTTGTGGGATACCCAACAAAAATACACTTCTTCGATCTAGGCTCCAACTTTCCTTCATTCACATGTGCATAAGCGGGACAACCAAATACCCTCAAATTCGAATAATTGGCCGTCTTACCCGACCACACTTCTTCGGGTGTCTTCAACTCAATTGAAGTGGTAGGAGATCGATTTACCAAATAGCAAGATGTGTTAATGGCTTCCACCCAAAACTCCTTACCCAAACCCGCATTTGAAAACATACTTCTAGACCTTTCAAGTAGTGTCTTATTCATCCTTTCTACAACACCATTTTGTCGTGGAGTGTTGACCACCGTCTTGTGCCGAACAATCCCTTCAGCCTTGCAAAAATTATCAAACTCACGGTTGCAAAACTCCAACCTCTTAACTTTCCTCCCCGTTTGGTTCTCCAAAAGTGACTTCCATTCTTTGAAGGTGCGAAACACATCACTTTTCTCTTTCAAGAAATAAACCCAAATCTTCCTTGAGAAATCATCAATGAAAGTAAGCATGTAACGAGAACCAATACCTTTGGAAGGCTCACGAGAAGGTCCCCAAAGATCCGAATGGATGTAGTCCAGTGTTCCCTTGGTCGAATGAATGGTCGTGGAGAAGCTCAACCTCTTATGCTTGCCAAATACACAATGCTCACGGAACTCCAAGTTGCCCGTGCATTGGCCACACAACAAGCCTCTCTTGCTCAAAATGGTCATTCCTCGCTCGCTCATATGCCCCAATCTCATATGCCAGAGCCTAGTAGTATCCTCATCCGACATAGTACCCGAACGTGCAATGGCGACCGAGCCCGTGACCGTGTAACCTTGTAAGAAATAAAGAGTTCCAATTCTCTTCGCCTTCATGATTGTGAGAGCCCCTTTAGAGACTCTAAGAACTCCACCTTCACTTTGGAACTTACACCCCTTTTCTTCAAGAGACCCCAAAGAAATCAAATTCTTAGACAAATTGGGTATATGCCTCACACCCGGCAACCTTCGGACCTTTCCATCATGGAACTTAATTGTCACCGAACCAATTCCGGCAACCTTACACATATTGTTGTTCCCCATGAGAACCTTACCATCCGTAGGCTCATAAGTCTCCAACCAATCTCTATTCGGAGTCATGTGTTGCGAAGCACCCGTATCCATCACCCAACAATGTATATCATCAACATTAGTATCTGTCACACAAAGAGTATCAACTGTGCCACATTCGGCCACATTGGACTCCTCCGAAGAAGAACCTTTACTATTCGCCTTTTGTTTATTTTTGAGCTTGAAACAATCGGCCTTAATGTGTCCCTTCTTCTTGCAATAGTTGCACGTCAAATTCTTGTGCCTAGACTTCGAACGGGTCCTTGTATCTTTCGAGTTTCGGTCTCATGACCTACCTCGATCAACAACTAAACCAACACCTTGGCTCCCTTTCTCATTATTGGTAATCTCACTATCAATGTGCAACTTGGCTTGCAAATTGCTCTTAACATCCTCTAGAGAAATTTTATCTCTACTATAAATCAACATGTCTCTAAAAGCCTTGTATGATGCGGGTAATGAGCATAATAACAAAAGGGCTTGGTCCTCATCCTCCACCTTAACATCAATCTTACTTAAGTCATTCAAAATAGATGCAAACTCCGTAATATGATCGGAAATTGATGTACCTTCAACCATGCGAAGAGTGTAGAGGCGCAACTTCAACCGCAGTCGATTGGTGAGGGACTTCTTCATGTAAATGTTCTCTAACTTCTCCCACAAAGCCTTAGCGGTCTTCTCCGATAGGACCACTTGCAATGTCGAATCGCTCAAACACAATTGGATAATAGAGAGCGCTTTATCATCCATCTCTCTCCATTTCTTATCTGCCACCGCATCAATCAATTTTTCTCGACCAAAAATGGCATCCTTAACGCCTTGGCCCGACAAAATCGCTGCCATACACACTTGCCATAATGCAAAACTCGTCTTCCCATCATACTTCTCAATATCATATTTCCCCGACATATCCATTCAAATTTCTTGAACCCAATTCAACAAAACACCAAATTTTTTCCCAAAAATTAATTACTCAAATCACAAAATCAAACCTTCCTTCTTGATATCTTTCTCCTCCGGTGCTCCCGACGACGAAGACCAAGAAACCCGACGAAGATCTGGACTGAGACTGGACAAAGATCTGGACTGGAAGACCTCTACTGATCTGATCGTCTACTGATCTGATCTGATCAATACCAAAGCCACCGACTTCCTCTACTGATCTGATCGGGCAGGAGTAAAGGGGTTGGAGCCACCGACTAGAAGTGGGCTCGACGTCAGATCTGGGTGTGATCCGATTAGGGTTCCAAACCCGGTAGAAGTAAAGGATGATAGAGAGATGAATACCTGCGGGATTTGGAGGTGAGAAGATTGATGGGGTTTTGGATGTTGGCTCTGATACCAATTTGTTAGGATTTTGAATGGGTTGTGGATTGTTAGGGTTTTTGAGAAGATGGAAGAGAAGAGAGGAAGAAGAAGGCAGCAGCCGGCTATAGGAGAGAGAGATAGGGTAAAAATGTTGATTGTATTCATTTGATTCTAATTGTTACATATATGAAGATACTAAGCCCAATGGGCCCTGAGAGCAATTTGGGTCATAATATAACAACACATCTGGTCAGGTAATGGTGAGATAGACAAGACTACCCACAACATGTCGGTATCGAGTAGGATCAGAAAGATGAATCTCATATGTTGCCTGAAGTTTCAAGTTGAGTTTCATAGGAGTTGTTTCAGTACGACTATCAAAGATAATTGCACGGACCAGAAGATCTGCAGTATACTTTCGATGAGAAAGAAGATAACCATGATCACTAAAGGTAAGATAAGTCACAGCAAACTGATTCTACAAATAGATTTTT
This sequence comes from Hemerocallis citrina, assembly GCA_017893485.1. Lineage (NCBI taxonomy): Eukaryota > Viridiplantae > Streptophyta > Magnoliopsida > Asparagales > Asphodelaceae > Hemerocallis > Hemerocallis citrina. The sequence continues at coordinate 309,138,155 of CM030361.1, forward strand.
ACAGTCTGAATATGTGCAGTGTCGTCACCAGTAAGAATCATATCATCAACATATATCAACAAAATTACGCGACCTTTTTTAGAGTGAATGAACATAGCCGGATTATAGGCACTCTAACGAAAGTCAGCAGAGCGAACTATGAAACTAAAACGCTCAAACCAAGCTCGTGGAGCCTGTTTAAGACCATAGAGTACACGTCAACGATGACTTACGATCAAGCAAGCACGAACTGTTCGTGGAGGCGTTCGCACATGAGTTGGACTCGTATCGGACACACGCGACTGGGTGCAACGGGATGCGTTTCTCATTAATTAAAATTAAAATCATAAAATATGGTGCAACTAGGTGCGGATGGGTGCGATATGGTGCAGTATTGAGTGCGGCGCAACACGGGTCACAGCCTCAACATTTCCGCTACAGTCTGATCTCCTTGAAATCCGCATTGTGTTTGATGGTCGGCCAAGATCACTCCAAACAGCTCGCACTTTGATATCACGTGCAAAGCACATAAATTTTATTCTAAAATCTGTGTTGACCAGTCAACGCTGACGTGGCTTCGACATGGGCCTTGGTTTTTTAGTGCAGGTTTTGGTATCTTTTGACCCAAACCCCAAAACCCATTTCAATAAAACACCACAAAATCCCTAGATCTTCAAATCTTCTCTCTTCAGATCTCATTTTCTAATTATGTTGTGCTATGTTAGACCTTATAACTATGTTAGACTTGTTAGTGTTTTATGACTATGATTGAAGTTTTATAACTATATTGTGCTATATTGTCATTTTCAATCTCTTGCTTAATGAATGATGAATGACAGTGATTTTTGCTTTTTATACAAAAAAATAAATATTAATATAATACATAATTATTTAAATATTAGCCGAATCCCAACCGCACCCGCATCCCCGCACCCGAATTGGTGCTTCCGACCATACAGTATTTGAGGATAACGTAAAGCAGGTGGAGGAAGCATATAGACTTCTTCACGAGCTCAACACGCAAGAAGGTATTTTCACATCCAACTGCCACAGAGGCCAGTTACGGACCACAACAACAGTAACAAGAGTCATAATTGTGGTCATGTGTGCAATGGGAGCAAAAGTCTCCTGATAATCAATCTCATATTCTTTTTAAAACTCGTGCAACAGGACGAGCCTTGTAACACTCAATAATGCCATTAGACCGGGTTTTGATTTAATATACCCACTTTGCATGAAATTGGTCGTACTCCTGAAGGAGATAGAAGAAATTCATAGGGGCATGTTCTGCTTAAAGCATCCAACTCATCTACCGTAGTCTGTTGCCGAACAAGAACCTATGATACTCTTTGAAGTTTTGAGATTCAATTTGAGAATGAATAGTAGCAAGGAAAGCATAGAACTTTGGATTACCCAGAGATGGGTAGGTAAGCCTAAGAGGACGGTGAAACCTCACAGGATAGCAAGGCTCAGGGGATCAATGTTAAAATATAGTTGGTATGGTATGAGCTGTATATTCTGTTTCCTAATTTCTAGGGAACAGATTTTCCCAAATCTCTCCTCTCCTTAATCTTCTCATCAATCAATTGTACCCATTCTCCAAGAATGTAATGTATATATAAAGACATACACAGTAGAAGAATGAATAATGCGAAAATATGATTTTCCCAAATCTAAATTTCAATAATCAGCAGGTGGAGGCACTGTAGGAGCCGGTGAAGGCACTGATGGGTCGCGTCATGGGTAGAGCACGGCAAGTAAAGTGACATGGAAGTGGTTGAATACGATGACGAGCTAAAAGAGGAGATGGTATAAAAACAAACACAGAGGACAACTCGTGTTGCTGTTGGCATGATAGGAGGCAGTGCTAGATAGGGTTGGCATCCGGGTCGAGTCAACCCGTGACCCGACCTGCAGTGACCCAATTCGGGTTCAGGTCAAACCCGAAACCCTTACCGGATCGACCCGGGTCGAAAAAAACGAAAACAAACCTGCTCAACCCCACCCGCCAACCCGAAGCAAACCCGACCTGCCAACCCGCGGGTTGCGCACCATGCGACCCGAACGGGTCGACGATTGGGTTTGTTGCTATTGTTGTTTTTTTGTGTTTTAGGGGATTTTGGGGATGGTTTTTGCCTACAAAAACCACCTAATTTCGCTCCAATTTTTTCACAATTCCATCTATCAACTCTCTTACTCTCTATACTACTACTACTCAATTCAATCAAGTTCATTCAACAAAGAAACAAGGAACAAATAAGTGAACAATTTCGATTGTATCGAATACGTATTAACTCAACACTGTCAATTACGTCTACTACAAACTCTCTCAACAAAGAATATCTCTCTTTCTACGACTACGTGACTACATTTACTACAAACTCCATCGGCTATGTCTACTTCTAAAGCCTCTCTACTATTAGTTTTTTCTCTCAACTCTATGTACGATTATTCGTAAAGTACGATATCAAAATTTCTCAACCCTCCCAAACATTTTATTATTGTTGTAGCTTTAATTTTTTTTATCATATTTGTTTGTTGGTTTTTCGCTTCTCTCTCAACCCTCCTATTATTTTTTTAGATTTTTTTTTTCAACATATAACTTCTATGTTGTTTTTTTATTTTTTTTACATACACTATTAAAACACTACTACTACAACCATTTACCATGTCTAGATCACGAGATAGCGACCGTAGCCAAAGTGAACAAGATTCCACTAGTTCTTTTTGTCAGCCTCAAACAATCCCACAATTAGAGCCAGAATATAACCTTATACTTAACATAGGTTCTCACGATGTTCCTCCACAACATAGAACAAGAAATGCATACTAGTGACTAACACATAAAACCGAATCCTCACAACCCACTTCTAATAAAAAAAACTAGTGATTAGCACAAATTTTATGACTTTATCCCCGACAAGGAGTCCTAGTATAGGACATAAGATTTATAAAACTTGTAGCAAGAGTTACCAATGGAAAAAGGGTGAAGGAATGGGTACAATTAAACGACACATTTTAAATGTACACCCCGCACTAGTACAAGACCAACAATCACAACAAAAAATCAACCCTAGGACTGAACAAATAGATAGCCACCGCTATGATCCCGAAATTGTTCGTCAGAAAATAGTCAAACTAGTTATTAAGGATGAGTTACTTTTTTCCTATTTCGAGAGTAGAAACATACAGACATTTAACTAAAAAAGCACTAAATCCACATTTTAAAAGTTCTTAGAAACACACTCGAGGCCGATTATTTTAAACTTTACAATCAAATGAGAGACGCTTTAATTGCACTCTTGTATTTCTTGACTTGTAGAGTATCGTTAACTTTCGATTATTGGAAAGGTTGTAACTTTCGATGGTGATTGGATGATTCAAAAGAGAATCATATCACTTGCCGCTTTATTGTATCCACATAGTAGTATGGTTATCGCAACTCATATTTTAGAAGTTAGTGATTTTTTTCAAATTTACAATAAAATTTTTACAATTAGTTTTGATAATGCCTCCAACAACACTAGTTCGATTAGTGCATAGAAAGATCAATTAGCTCCTCCATATCTTGAAATGTTTCATGTTAGATGTGTCATATTTTAAATGTATGTGTACAAGTTGCTTTGAAAGTAGCTGATCCGTTTGTGCATAACATTAGAAATTGTGGACATTTCATCGCTTTAAGTGGCACTATGCTTCAAGATTTTAAAGAATAGTATAATCTTAGAGGTATACATTTTAGAAAATTCCCCACAGATGTTAAATGCTGATGAAACTCTACTTTTAATTTATAAAATGTTGTTAGTCAATATAAAGCAATTATAAATTATTTTTGTATTGCAAAAAACATTAAAAAAATTCAAATGACATCTGAATCATGGTATTTTGTCCAAGCTTTGTTAAGATTTTTAGAACCAACCACAACATTGAAATTTTCAAAATCATATGATTCTACTTCTAGTAGTATTTTATTACAATAATTACTCTGATGCAAACTTTTCAGGACATGATTTCAGACTCTTACATTAGCCATATAGTTGAACCCGCTTATATTAAAATTTTGAAGTATTTTAATCCTCCTATATTGTATTGTATTGCTACTGTTATGAATCCTCGTATCAAATTAGCGAGTACGAGGAGTTTGATTAAAATATTTTTTATAATACTTGGAGACAAATCTTTTTATGATTGTGATGAATATTTAGCTAAATTTGAGTCGACATTGAATAACTTGAATGATTATTATGATAGAACTTTTGCATCTAGTAGTACAACTAGTATAGTTACTTCTTCTTCTACTTCTAGAGGTAAGGGTAAGAGTACATTAAAAGATGTCACTGCTAATTTACTTGCTCGTATTCAATCAAAAAAAACTAAGGACTAATGCACATAATGAATTAAACTGGTATAATAAATAAGATAGTGAGAGTTCTAGTTGTAAGATTGATGTGCTACAATGGTGGAAAGAACATGAATATATTTTTTTCAATTCTTTCATATATGACTAGAGATCTACTAACCCCTCCTGTCTCTACAGTTTGTTCAGAAAGTGTTTTTCTACAAGTGGCAGGATTTTAACATATTCCAAGAATCGCTTGAAGCCGGATTCGTTAGAGATGCTCATGCACCGAAGATTGGATGTCGGTTGAAAACAAGACTCGAGAAAAAACGGTTTCTACCTCAACAAGTGAAAGCAACTCACCTGAAGAATCAACAATAAGTGTAGGAAATTTAAGGCAATGAGATCCCAGGTTTAGGTTAAGAAGAGGTGCACGACAGTAGTCCATCCCTCTATTCAATCTAACTCTAAGCTATCTCGAACTTTAGATTATCCCCTTAGTTAAACATGTAATTCAAGAAAATTGCATGTTTTCATGAATTTTTATTACATGTATTTGTATGTAAAAAAGTTGTAAAAAATTCATAGAAGTTGAAATGAATAATATAAACAATTTTGTTTCACTTTTATACTAGTGTTACATTTTTTTTGGAGTTAAAAAAAATTTAAACCCAACATTATCCCGGGCCAACCCGCAACCCGGCCCGACCCATATCGGGTTCAACTCGTACAGGTTCGTGGGCGACCGAATCGAGTTTTGAACATTTCAACCCGTCCCGGTTAATGACCCAACCCATCCCGAGCCCACCCGAAACCCAGGCAAAGCCGGGCGGTTTGGGCCTGACCCGATCGACCCGAATGCCAACCCCAGTGCTAGAATCATATTAGAGGGATGAAGGAAGGTGGAAGAAATGTATAGAAAGTCCAAAGAAAGAAGATCAAATGTAGGAGTCAATTTTACTGAAGTAGAATCGATTTTCTACAAAGTGAACATCACGAGACACACAAAGACATCTTACTTTGGGATCATAACAACAATAGCTCTTCCGCTCATAATCATAACCAAGGAATACACATTCAATAGATTGTTCAGATAATTTGTTACATTCACGAGGTTGAAGGATAAGTGGATAACATAACAAACACAACCAAAAATTCAAGGTCGTTATACGATGGTGGTTAGCCCTTGAGTCGAGAGAAAGAAGTATCGCCACCAAAGACAGTCGAAGGCTGGATAATGATTAAATAGACCGCGCTAAGAGTAGCTTCAGCCCAAAATGAAGAGGAATAGTGGCAAAAGAAGCAAGGCCCTGGTGGTTTCAATGATATGTCTATGTTTCCTTTCGACAATGTCATTTTGAGCATAAGCACCAGGACAACATAGTTGAGAAAAAGTTCCCCAAGTGGCTAGGAAATTTCTAAATTTCGTAGACATACTCTCCACCAGAGTCAGACCGAAAGGTTTTGATCTTAAAATTGTACTATGTGACAATCATTGTGACAAAAGTTTTGTAAATACTAAAAAATTGACTACGAGAGTGCATGAAATAAATGCATATAAAACAAGTAGTCATCAATGAAAATAACATAATATTTATAGCCTGATTTAAATACATGAGGAGAAGGACCCCAAACATCAGAATGCACAAGCTCAAAAAAGGCAGAACTACAACTTGTATTCAAAATGATAAGATAATTGAGTTTCTTTACCGAGATGACAATCCAGACAATCATTAAGGTTATGATAACAATGCTTAAACACACTACCTAAGACACCTGACTAAAATAAAGAGGATAATCGGGAAAAACAATGGTGACATAAATGTTGATGCCAAACACTCCTATTAGGAATAGTGAAACTTAAGACTTTGACAATTGGTTTGTGCAAGTGATCCTTGACATAGGTACCAGCATGCCTACAGCCAACCCCAAGTAGTACCCCCCATCCTGCGATCCTGTATGAGACAAGATCGAGAGTCAAATACAATGGTGCAACTATGAGCAAGTAGTCCAACATAAAATAAGTTCTTAAATAGATTAGGAACATGAAGAACTAAGAGAATAGAGAATTTTGGAGATAAAAAATCCCCTTGTAATGTAATAGGAGATCTCCGAAGGCAGTACGCACAATTAAAATACAAAGAATGAGAACAATTGTGAAGAATAGAAGCATCAGAGGTCATGTGATAGGAAGCACCTGAGTCAAGCAACAATGTAGGCTGCGATGACGAGTTAAAAGAGGTGGCACTCATGGCTTGTGGCGAATGAGTTGGAGTAACGGAAGAAGAAAAGGCACTTGGAGCAGTGATGCCCATCTGATGGAGCTGAAAACTGAGCTACTGAGATATAAGTTGACTGAGTTGGTCAAGAAGATAAGCATTATAGGTCTCAACAAGAGCAAATAACAGAGGTCTCTAATTCAAGCGCAAACACCGGCAACACCGATCTATGGTGTGGCCAAGAAGGTGACAATAAATATATTGTTTCTTTGCTTCATCGGACGAAAAGAAGTTGAAGTCGAGGACGAGTTATGCTGCAAAGGTGATTGTCGAGGGACGGTGTGGCAGCCAACACAAAAAGAGTAAACTGTGATATAGGAAAAAGAGTAGTGGTCCACAAATAGGTCTCATCAACAAACACTGCTAATTTAGCATGTTCCAAGGTAGAACTGTCTCAGGAGACATAAGATGACTGAACAACTGTGAACTCTGGGCGCGGTCTCATAAAAAACTCATAAAAACGTTTTTTGTTTACACGATGCTACACACTTCTCATTACATGGCTCCTCAATTTCATTAATTTATTGCCACAAATTCAGAAGAGAAACAAAGAAATCTGATACGGATTGATCACCCTGGGCTGTTGCAGCAAGGTCCTGATTCAAGGCATACTAACGAGCATGACTAGAGTGCTCATAAGTGTCTCGAAGATAGGTCCAAACAGCCTTTGCAGACGACAGAATAGCAATTTGACGACAAATGGGCACCTCAATGAAATAACAAATAATACCCTGTACTCAAGAATCTAGAGCTTTCCACTTCTAAAAAGTTTGAGCAGATGCATCAGAAGAAGGAACAGTAGAGTCTGAAGTAGAAGTAGGTGTTGTGTCCAAAGTAGGAGTATGAGGGGTTGCGGATGGCAAGGTGGTCGATGGTGGATCATTTGTTAGATGATGAGCAAGGTCATAAGCTCGTAGAAGCACATGCATGCGCAAAGACAAAGTTTGATAATTTTTGTACCCCGATAATTTTTTTGGTGTAGTGGGAATGGAGTGGATAGGCGAGGGAGATGAACTAGACGCCAAGATCGAGAGTTAGGTTTGATTTAGTTCGGGTTCAGATCCGGAATCCAACTAGATCAAACACTAAAAATGGGAACTGGATCAAGTCCAGGTTCGGCTAGACCAGGTTCGGTTCGGTTCGATTAGACTGGGTCGATCCAGGAACGGGTCAAACCGGGTTCAGGTCGATTCAATTAGACCGGGTTTAGGAGCAGTCCGGGCTAGGTTGGATTGTGGATGCGGTAGGGTCCAGCAAACAAAACCAAACAAAAAACAGGTCAGAAGTCAGATGGAGATGTGGGTGGCTAGGGTTTAGGGAGCGGCGGCGGAGAGTTAGAGGGGGATCAATGGTGCTATGGCGTAGGGGAGGTTGACGAAGTTTGGGGCAAAAGAGGAGATCAACGGTGCTGGGAGTGGCACACAGCGATAGCTACGACAGCAAAGCAAGCAGCGCGACATCCGCCACAGGGTAAATTACCAGTCCAACGCTGACATGGGAGTATCTGCGGATGATTTGACCGACCCCGATCTTGCCACAACATTTGGCTTAACTTACTTAAAGGGCGAGGAAAAGAGGGGGGGCGACGGCGCAGGTTGCCGGTTGGTGGTGACGAGACGACGACTACAACGTGTGAGGACCTAACGCAGGAATCCGCCTTTTGGTGAAGGTTCATGGAGAGGCTGCGTGCGAGGACGCGACGATGGTGGATTGATTTGGGTTATCTGAAAGCCCAATTTGGAAAGGATTGATTTGGGATTCGGATTTTATGTTTGAAGATTTATGTTTGGATTCTCTACTTTGGATTTGAGGAACAAGAGCAATGAGGCTCTGATACCAAGATAGAGATAGATTAAGTGAAATCATATTTATTACGGCATGAAGCCAACTTTATATGTAAGTCTATACAAAATGATAAACACGTATTATACTAAGGATGGCATTCGAGTTGGGTCGACCCACAATCTGCCACACTCAACCCGACCTGCATGACCCGGTTCAGGTTCGGGTCGACCGGGGTTGTTAAAAATGGGTTTCGACCTGTTGAACCCGGCCCACCAACCCATTGACTTGGTCAAGCCCGCTCGAAACCCGCGCGCCAACCCGCGGGTTTCGAACCGTGGAACCCGAACAGGTCGAACGTTCAAGAATAACCAGTTTCTTTTTTGGATTTTTTTTTGGGGGGGGGGGGAGGGGGTCCTATAAAAAATCCCTAACTTCAATCAAAATTTTCACATCTTGCTCTCTTACTCTCTCTACTACTGCTACTACTAAATTCAATCAAGGTGTCTCAAGAAAGAAGCAAGCAACAACGAAGTGCACAGTTTCGATCGATTAGAATTAGTGTTTGATTCAACACTCTCAACTTCGTTTACTACGAACTCCCTCTACAAAGTAGCTTTCTCTCTCCTTTTCTACGACTACATGATTTTCTCAAGTGACTACGTCTACTTCTACTATTATTTTCTTTCTCATTTCTATATACGATTATTCTCACTTTTACTTTACTTAGAGATAATTCTGAATATAATTGTAGTGATTTTTTAGCTAGCTTTAAATCGACATTGAATAACTTGTATGATTATTATGATGGAATTTTTACATCTGGTAGCACAACTAGTGTAGTTACTTCTTCTACTTCTAAAGGTAAGGGTAAGAGTACATTAGAAGATGTCACTAGTAATTTTACTTGCTCGTATTCAATCAAAAAAACCTAGGACTAATGCACCTAATGCATTAAATTGGTATAATCAACAAGATAGTGAGAGTTCCAGCACTAAGATTGAAGTGTTACAATGGTGGAATGAACATGATAATCTTTTTTCCTATTCTTTCACATATTGCTAGAGATCTACTAACTCATCATATCTTCACAGTTGCTTCAGAAAGTGTTTTTTTCTACAAGTGGCAGAGTTGTAACAGATTACATGAATCGCTTGAAGCCGGATTCATTGGAGATGTTCATGTGCACCGAAGATTGGATGAAAGCTGAAGACAGGACTCGAGGAAAAGCGGTATCTACATCAACAAGTGGAAGCAACTCACCTGAAGTCCAATAACAATAGTAAGAAATTCAGGGCAATGAGATCCTAGGTTTATGTTAAGTAAAGGTGCACGCCAGTAGTCCAATGTCATCTCTTGAATCTAACCCTAGGCTATCTTGAACTCTAGATTCTGATTATCTCTTCAAACATGTAAATGTAATTCAAAAAATATATGTTCTTTTTTTCAGATAAACGAATAGGGTTTTAAGACCCCAGCCAGCAAAATATATTATATAAAAAACGGAGAGAGTACAAGGTACAATATACAAAGCCCAGTTTACAAGATGTAAGACCGAAAAGGATACAAAACAAGAAAGAATTCGTAAGGTCCGCCAGCAGCAGAGTAAGCTGCGGAATACTCTAAAAAAGCGGCCGATCAGCAATCAGCCTCAATCAAAATCAAAACCAGCAAGTGAACAAAACACCACCACAAAAGCAGATGCAGCACATAAAAATGAAACAAGCAGTAGACGAGCTCAGAGGACACTCAAATTAACCGGCAGCCAAAAAGCATGATACAAATAGGCACCATGGATGACGCCAACAAATGACCAAACTAAATAGCGGCAAATGGTAGACAAAAAAAACTAACGAGCAAGGAGAAAATGCAGCAAACACAGTAGGCCAAAGGAATAGACTGCAAAAAGCCCCCTGAGATAGAAAGAAGATACAAAGAAAATCACCACAAAATGCACAGAAAAAACAAAGAAATATAAGGAAGAAAAAACAGAGAGACCGAAACAGAACGGAAGAAATACATAAGAATCTCAAAAGAGGGGCCTAAAAAATGACCAAAATTTCACCTAGCACCCTGCAATACAAAGGAGGAAGCCACCAAAACAACCATGAATCGAGGAAACACACTATAAGAAAAACAAAAAGAAGCAACATAAAACAGATAAAGTAGCATGCAAGGAGTACCCAAATAGAGGAACGACAGAAAGATAAAAACCGAAGAAAGATATAAAAGCAGTAAAGCAGGGACCCAAAACAACTCCTAACAACATTAAGAGCAACCATAAGCCGACTACCCAAAGTAGAAAGAAGAAATAATCACAACTAAGCAGGAATGAACATCAGAAGAACGACCCCGAAAATCAGAACCACACAGGCTAAGCAGGACCTTTAACTAATTTTTTTGCTAAAATCCACAAACTCACACAAATCGGCACAATATTATAGCTTTTTTTAATGTATTTACGCTTAGCAGATGCAGGGGCGACCTCAACCACCGGAAACGAAACGTCAAAATACCAGGCAAGCTACCCGTGACTTCTCTAGGGCAAGGAGAGGTCAAGAGATCATAGGATGAAGAATAAGACGATACCACAAGGGAGTTAGTATGACATGAACTACCCGGCATAGCCATTAGAGAAAGGGGGCTGAAGAGCCACCAATACTCGAAGAAGACTTGAAGGCGTTAGAATGAAATATATTCATAACTTCAAGTAAACAACTATCCAAATAGGATTTAACACCTAAAGACAAGAAAATCGAGAAAATGCAACCAGAAAAATGAAAAAGAGAGAATAGAAGAGTTGGTGGAAGAAATCAACATAGAACAAGGAAACTTAAAGGAAATAAAGGATGACTTTAGATTAGCAAAAGAAACCTGATTAACAAACACAATATGGAGAACGGGCACCATCCCACCTCTAAACGTAGACTGACTAAGGTATAAGTCTTGTAACAAGACATTAACTTTAACTAGGATCAACCTCACATGTGGCACCGCAGAAATAAAATGGAAATTAGCAGGGCAAGCTACTAACAGAGCAGATAATACGTACGACGTATTAACCACATTACCCTCAAACAGGTTTGGGAAAAGGCGGTGGCAAGGCAACAAGGGTAGAGAAATGGAAGGTGGTAAAATGGGGAAGAGGCGGCAATCAGTTAGAAATAGTAGTAAATGAAGCAGTAACATTTCCAATCTTAGTACTAGTCTTCTTCGCCAAGCGAACATTAAGCTTGTGCTTCAAAAGAGGAAAGTTAAGAAACGAGAGAAGTTTGGCCAGTAAGGGCCTACCCTTTGGTAACCCAAGGAGATTTTGAAGGGAAAAACATCGACTGCGAGAGTGACCAAGCTTGTCACAGAATTAACACTTCATTTTATTCTTGCAAACCCGTTTGAAATGCCCAGGGAGGCACCTAAAGCAAATCTGATGAGGGTTGGTTCTAGATAAGAAAGGGGGAATAGGGGAGATGGATGATGAACGAGAAAGAGAAACTATAAAAGAGAGAGGAGAGTTAAAGACACTCCTTAAATCCTGGCTCGTTACGTTCCTCATGGTACCATAACAGCATCCAAAAAGATAAGAGATGTCAAAGCACAACCCAATACAGAAAATAGAGGAAAAGAAGTAAAGAGGAGCAAGAATAGTACAAAATAGAGGGGAAATAGAGAAGAAAAGCAATCAACAATAGAAAAATTAGAGAGAAGGAAATTAGAAGATGATGAAATTAAAGAAGAATAACAATTAATCAATAATAATAAACTAAACTAATGAACTCTAAAGATCAATACAGTTCAGAACCATACCAAGCACAAGAATCAAAGACTGCGAAATCGAGATATAACGCCCAAACACCACAAGCAAGGAGCCGTAACCAAGGATAGGAAAACTATGGGAAATGTAGAAGAAGGAAACAACTTGCAGTGGGAGAGAGATCAGGCCAGCAATAACGAGATCGAGAAGCCAAAAAGGATGGAGATGAGGATCTGGCAACGAACACAAAGATTCGAGCTCAGAACCGCACGGTCCAAACTTGAGCCTCCCACCGAAGCTCAAAAAATTGGCCAAGAGGAGCCAAAGGCCAGAGAAATGAAGGTAAGAGGGAAGCGGGATCCGACGCAAGCAGCAGACGAAAAAGGAGGGTGATGCGAAAAGGAGGGGATGGAGATAAAAACGAAGATGGGTAAGTAGGGGTTGACGAGATCTACAACATTAAAGAAGCGAGGGAGGAAGGAAATGGCGGCGAAGAGATGGATCTGAGCGTAGATAGTTGGGAGTTTATTGGAGAGAGGGCAGAGATGTTTATAATTTTTACTAAAATATGTTGGTCATTGTATGTTCTTTTTGTGTTTCTATTGCTTGTATTAGTATGTAAAAAAGTTGTAAAAATTCATCAAAGTTGAAATGAATAATACACACAATTTTGTTTCTCTTATACAGTTATACTTGTATTTTTTTTTAAAAAAAATATTCTTGTAAGTTAATTTTTTTAAAAAATAAACAAATAAATAAACCGGGCCAACCCGCGACTTGGCCTGACCCGAAACAGGTTCGACCCGAATGAGTTCGTCGGTCGACCGGGACGATATTTTCAATTTCGAACCCGGCCCTGTCCGGTTAACTTCACAACTCGATCGGGCCCGCCCGAAAATTGGGCCAACCCAAGCGATTTCGATCCGACCCAGCCCAAACGACCGGATTGTCACCCCTATATTATACACGTAATATATATATATATATATATATATATATATATATATATATATAAAGCAATAATCGAGTGAGAACCATGTGAGAACTTTTGTTTAGGACATTAGTTGAAATATTCGAACCGCTTATTTTGATCTACATGACTAAATTAGTCAATGGATGAGAAATCAAGTCGTTTGAAATTCGTTTGTCCATGCATTGAAGTGTTATAGATTGTATGGCTGAAAAATTATTTTTCAGTATAATGACATGATGCATGGATAAATGAATTTCAAATTACTTGATTTTATATTTCTAGACTAATTTGGTCATGTTAAACAATGTGAACGGTTCGGATCATCCATAAGATAGATAGGTGTGGAGTTCTCACGAAGCTTATTTTGAGGCCTTTTTGGCCGCAACCTGACAATAGCTTCATCGAACGAGTCCTAATCATCCACTTAAAATGAGTTGATAAAGAAACCCAGTTTGAACCATTTTGAACCGGCCCAATTTTCAATTAAAAAAACCCTGTTCATTTTCGTTGCTGCTTCTTCCTTTCCTCTGTCTTCGAATCTGCTTTAAAAAACATGAAAAAATTGTTAGCAGAGACGGTGAGACGGTGAGGTTGACGAGGGTGGTAAATCCAGGTGAATATTGAGGTGTCGCTAATAGGGGAGTCGGAAAATTTGGTGGTGGTGGTGATAGAGGTGGAGATGGAAAAGGCAGCGATGGTGGTGATAATGGAAGTTGAGCATATGGCTATGGTGGCGACGTTGTAGCGGCGATGGAGAGGGTGGCGGAGATGGAGAAGGCGGAGAGTAGATGAAATGGGTTTAGATATTGAGGATTAGTAATTTAGGTGATCCAGTTTATTTCTCTTTTGGTTATTTGTAATATTATGAACCGGCTCAGTTGATTGAACCAATTCCATTTAAGTGGATGATTAGGATCCGTTCGATCAAGAGGTGATCAGATCATATGGCTGAGAATATATTGCGGCCAAAAAGACCTCAAAATAAGATTGAAACCAAGCCTTAGGGGATCATATATATATATATATATATATATATATATATATATATATATATATATATATATATATATATATATATATATATGAGTAAAAGGGATATATATATATGAGTAAAAGGGATATGAGCAACTTGCTCGTTTAATAAATGAGCAATTGATGAGGTGGCATGCATGTGATACATTGAGTATCTAACCACCTTTAGGATTTTCCAATCACATGCATGCCACCTCATCACTTGCTCATTTACTAAATGAGCAAATTGCTCATACCCCTTTTTCCCTATATATATATATATATATATATATATATATATATATATATATATATATATATATATATATATTCTGAATGAACTTGATGAGGACATCGGTTAGAAACGTTTTGGGCGCTTCTATCAGCGCAGTCATCATCTGGGATGACTATTTTATTAGCCTAGTTTTTTTTATTTCAGCATTTATAGTTGTTTTGACATTTGAATGGTTAGTTAGCCATATGTGATAGTTTTGCTATTTGCACTCTTTATTTTCTGCATATTGGGATATTTTGGAGATTTGTTTGAGATTTGTTTTGAGCCAATATATAGTCCTTTAAACTAATGAAAAGATATGTTTTTGATTGATTAAAATTTTGTGTTGAGTTTTTGCTCTGCATTCCCCTCTTGTGTGAGACATTGAGAAGATATTAGGGTTTGTGAGAAACCCTGGACTACACACCCCATTATCCTTAATTACCCATGATCTAATACACTCTTAATCCCCCCATAATCCCTCCCCCTCACTGTCATCTCCTACAACCTGATCCTCTCCTTCGTCTGTTGCTTCACACTGAAACCCCATACCAACCCATTCATGCCTCCCTAGTCTCACCCCATCATCAACCCACTCCGGCACCACCCCTACTCCACACCCTGAGCCCCCTCTGTTCACCCTCAACCCGTCCCAACAGCACCCCGACTACCATCAACTTCCCGACGCTGCCTCATCACCTATCAGCCCCCCCTCACCTCGAAACCTTCCTCCAATCCAAATCCCCTTTAAACCCTAACCCAAATCCCCAAAATCTTCATTCAGAACCTAAACCCTAATCTCCAAATTTTCATCCAATCCCTATGGTTAATCCTCACATAAAAAAAATTGATCTATGGAGGAGTACAACGCCATCGACGTCGACGATTGGCATTTTCTTCATCCCCATCCGTGACGGCGACACTTCTATTGAATCCCGGTAAGATCTTTTCATTCCTCTATTACTTGTGGTACTGCCTATCATCTTTATAATCCTATCTGAATTTTCGGTTGGCCACAAATATTGAGTGTGTGCTACTTGCCAAATAGTGTACGAAATTGTTGCTGCTGATTTCGGGTGTGGGAGCAAACAGATAAATTTGTGAGTTCTTTGAGGAAAACAATAAAGCAAACCTGTTGACCTTCACCAACGTGTTGACTTGTTTCTCGCTGCTATTGCGAACCTGCACAAAGCTCGATACACCGAGATGGATCCCGATGACGAACCCTCCGATGCTCTTGTCACCGACGTCCAAATGCGAGAAAAAGCTCTCCCGGACTTCGGCAACGTGTGCCGAGCACTCTTGCCACTGACGTCCAAATGCGAGAAAAAATTCTCCTGAACTTCGGCATCGTGTTCGAGCACTCTTGCCACCGACTTCCAAATGCGAGAAAAAACTCTCCTGGACTTCGGCAACAAGTCCCGAGCACTCTTGCCACCAAAACACAAATTGGAGGAAATTTCGCCTTAAAATTCGTGCTCAATCGCGATCAACAGCTCGGATTCGCCGAACAAACAAACTAAACAAAAGAACAAAAATATATTAAAGGGTTAATGGGTCGAGTTCGGACCCGTTAGAGACCCGAACCGCAACCCTCCTCCGTCATCCTTTTCATCTTCTCCTTCAATTCTTCCCGCCAAAAACCCGACGTCAACGCCTCCATCACCCTAGCCGAGCTCCAACCTAATGTCGAGCCTCGCCGAAGCTCCCCCTCCATTCTCATCGAGCTCCCCTCCTCACCTCCAAGCTCGAGACCTCCAATTTTCGCCGAACTCCACTTCGCAAGCACCGACCTCCGAGCTCGAGCCATCTCCTCGCCGAGCTCTTCCATTGTCGAAGCTCGAGCTCTCCCACCTTCACCGAGCTCCAACCTCCCGAGCTTCCTCTCCGCTGCCGAGCTCCTCCCTCGCTCGAAGGAGCGCCGAGCTCCACTCCCCAAGCTCCGTCGAAGCTTGAGCTCCATCTCCCATGGCTTCGTCAAGCTCTCCCCATGCCGAGCTCGACCCCTCCTCTCATCTGCTCCGTCGTCGAGCTCCGACCTCGACTCCAACTCTCGAGCTCCAACCTCCCGAGCTCCCTCACTCCGTCGTCGAGCTCCCGATCTCGACTCCAAAAACCCATGCTGAGCTCCTCCTACACTATGTCGAGCTCCGAACTCCTCGCCGCGCTTCTTCCTCGTCGAAGTTTCGTCGAGCTCTGAGCTCGACCTCACCGCCAGTCCGCCGAGCTCACCTTCCTCGTCAAGCCTTCGCCAACTCCTTACCGAGCTCTCACGACAGCTGAGCTCGAGTCCCCTCATCGTTACCCTCGACGAGCTCCGTCTCCATCGTCATCGACAAGAACCCCCTCGCTGAACCACGCCTTCAACGAGCCCTGCTCGTCGAGCTCCAATGACGCACGGAGAAATTGAAGACAGCTAAGACAAAGAGAGAAGACGGCAGAGGTCGGGAAAATATGAATTCAGAAAATAATTTTAAAAAATTCTGAAAATATGATTATTAAATGAGAATAATTAATTAAAATTTTTGATAATTAATTATTTAAATTCGGAAATTGAATAAAAAAATTCAGAAAAATATGGAAAAATAAAAAAAAAACAGAAAAATCGGAGAATATTTTTGGGCATTTTACAAGCTCAGAAAAACACCATTACACCTCGAGCAAGATCCAAACTCTCCCGAGAACTCCGATAAAATCTTGTACGCCATTAAAATAGTAAAACTACTCCTCTAAGGCTGTTAAACTCAGTCTTCGAAAGTGGGGGCTCGTGAAATGACTAAGAATAGGATTAAATCGGGACCGTTCAAATCGAACGCGAATCTTAAAGCTCTCAGGGGTAAACGGTAATTTCACTTACAAATGGGTCTGAAATGAGAACTGGGCCTTTCTTCAAAGCCCAATAACTCGTAAACGGATCTATCCTACTGGATATGGGTCGCAACCCGTTACAAACCAACCCAGATGGATAAAGAGTAATTCGAATTCACGATTATCTCCATGAAACGATTTAAACTCTACATCTTATCCAAAAACACCGGAAAGTAGAGATTTATCATTATCTCGAAACGGATCCTTAAGGCAACTATAAATACCCCTCTCCCCCACCATAACAAGGTAATCAATCTTTTTCTACCTAATGCTCTTTCTTAATCTTTCTGATTACTGGCAAGAGCGTCGGAGAGTTCGTCACCGGAATCCATCCCAGTGTATCGAACTTTGTGCAAGTTCGCGGCAGCAGCGAGAAACAAGTCAACACATTGGTGAAGGTCAACAGGTTTGCTTTATTGTTTTTCTCAAAGAACTCACAAATTTATCTGTTTGCTCCCACACCCGAAATCAGCAACAACAGAAACATTATTGAATATCTTACTTGCTAGGAACGCTTAAGAATGATCATAGAGTTTTAAGCTTGAATCTTTAATTGGGACTATTAATTTATTCAATTTCTTGAAAATCCATCAAACCAATCACTAATCTTAATTTCTAACTTAATCGACATTACTCCTTGGTAAACTTAATCTTTTAATATTCTTGGAAAATTCTCTAACTAGGATTAAGTTTACATCAGAACTATTACACAAATGTTTATGGTGGTATGCGAGCTATCTACTAATATAAAGTAATAAGGTAGCTCAGTGTACTATCGACTATCTCCAAAACGTGCATATGAATGTGCCAAAACCTTGTCATAAGAATAATAAATATGGGAACTAAGTCTATATATGTAATTCTATCCATTTTTATGAATGTTTTGTTATTTTCTTAATAATGGGAAAGGCTAAGTTTGCAACAAATTTCATGAAAAATGCATGGAAAGCATAAAGAGCAATTAAGGTCAAGTTACGCATGGCTTTTGAAGAATTAAAAAGGGCCTTTTGAATTCCTGAAACACTTTTAGACTCAACTAAGCTGGTTAGAAAAAACTTATTGTGCTAAGTGCATTTTGGTTTCGGGAAGTGCTTTTGCCTCCACAAAATGGGCAGTGAGCCAGCATTTTCTCTGATAGCATTTCAGTCACAACACCACCAAACAACATAAAAGGCATCATTTACTCTTCAATACATATAAAAGTATCCGCAATTCCAAAAGTATTGGCAAGAACAATTAGGGAAGGACAATTTGCTTTTAAATGTTGTTTGTGTCAAATAATGTTGAACTTATAACATGCCAGAGTTTAAGGCTAACAAGCACGTACTGTTTGAAGTCTGGCCGTTGGAGCGTGCTACTAGGACCAACTTATCCTTCACAGTCTATAGAATGCACATCAAAGAAAGAAAATATACTCATCCAACAGAAATCACAATAAAGCGATCTGTTCAATATTACTAAATCCTCTCGGTGGTGGGGAAAATACCTCATATTCTGCATGACTAATTGCCTTGTTTGTAATATTAAATTCAGACATAATCATCCTCTACATAGCAAGGAAAAAACCTTTTTAGAAACAAATATGTTAATTCAATTACACACCGTATAGAATTTTTTTTAAATCAGTGCCAACCTGTGACTCATAACTTTCAGCTCGATAGCGGTAGCGAAAGAGCAAAGTTTCCATTGAAAGAAACCACTTTCTCAGTTCCTCACTGTAAAAATTCACCAACTTGACAATGAAATCAATCAAACAATACCAAAAAAGTGAAACTCCTACATGAGGGGGAAAAAAAAAAAAATAAACCAATAATTAAGAGGCACTTACGTTCTGCAATACACAAGACGAAGCACGAAATGTGAGATCACGTCCTTGTTCATGGCCTCAGAGAGATCTTGATGCCTCATGTTTTCCCTCCACAGATTCTCCACCTAATCACTCGCCACATTGAAACAAAATTAATGATGTACTTTGATTTTGTACAAAAAGTTCTGTTAATTCTTAAGGAGGGTACATAAGTAATAAAGCAAATTGATACAAAAATGCATAATGATTTGTTATAAAGTATTTTCAGTGGGAAGTGTGATAAAATATTTGCCTATTCACTATAGATGGAATAGTGTTAGGTATGTCTAAGTAGAAACCAGGTTCAGCATCCCAACCTGGATATGGGTTGTTGCCATTAATTCCAGGTGAAAGTAGAGCTAGCACCTACTCTTAAAAATAACTATGACCAAATTAAATCTCATCCATGGAAGTTTCTTGCAGCAGTAGAGTGCCCTAACCTATTATCTAATGAATCATTAATCTCCAGGTATTTGGTTCCCAGCCAACGATCAAGTATTAAACCTCACAATACCCTTTAAGCCACTAAATTCTTGGCAACCAAATCTCCTCGCTGTTATGGTTTCAAAAAAAATAGTTGGAGCTAATTTCTAATTTTTAGACATATTATAACCACACATTGTTTATATCAAAATTATCAATTAATTTAATTTGACATTTTCTAATTCATATCATTTGATTCAAGTATTTCCTTTAGAAAATATAACTATCGTAAAAATTCTCTATATAAGATAACTAGAACTTCGAAATTTATTACATTATATGTTTTGAGTGCCAAAGCTATTAAAAAAATCCTGGCTCCACCCCTACAGACTCTTGTATTGGAATATAATGGTCTAAAGTCCATGTATGATTAAAGAAAGACAATGATTAAGTATATGACAAAAAAGAATAAAAAGAGGACCTGCAAGACCATTCTTCTGTAAGTTGGTAGAATGAGTGTGGGGTACAAATGTAACAATGACTTTGTTCTAAGTGGAAGAGTGACTTTCATACATATAAAGTCAGTAATGAGAATAAAATAAGTGTGTCTGGAAGGGAATATGAACATAACATCAAATTATAATAAAATCTTCTTTAAAAACTTTTTTCTCGCTTTCTATGAACCAAGGGGCATGGGCAGAGCCACGATTAATAATCATGGGGCCCAAGAGGCAAAAGGTATATAGTACACCATATAATTATATAGTATATAGTAATGAACAATGCTATTCTATCAAAGATGAACCTTACAAAACGAAACCTGTAGATCGACAGTGCGTGTCCAAGATGTAACCAAGGGGAGGAGGATGTAAATCATATTTTTTTGAAGTGCCCTAGGGCAAAGTTAGTATGGAAAATAATGGTTCTGAGTTTCGGTATGGTGGAAATTCCCAGTCCGGTAGAGGACTTTTGGGGTAGCTGGAGATCTAAAAGGATTAGAACGGAGTGTAGGGATATGTGGGATATCACGGTGGCAGCTAGTGTGTGGACCCTAAGGCTAGACAGAAATAATTTTTGCTTCCGTGATACTAGATGTAGTTTTAAAATGATGTTTTATAAATCTCTGAGTCTTATTAATGCATGGGCAGGTAAGTTGGGGGTCAGGAGGAAGCTACAACCAGATCTGCATGACTAAAAAGGGAAGGGAAGCCTATGGAATCGTCTCTGGGGACAGATCGGTTTTTCTTTTACTGCTGTATGCATTATGTTGTTGTCTTATTTTCGCATTGATGTTATTTTGAATCTAGATGGGGTATTGATCCAGAGTGGACTTTATGAGTCTGTAATATTTTAATGGGACTGGGTTTCTTTAAAATCTCATTAATGAAACAGGTGACTGTTTGGTCACTTTTACTTCAAAAAAATAATAATAATTATATAGTATAGCATATGACGTTGTAGCCAAGCACTTGTAATGCAAGTGACAAGATTTCTCATTATTAGGTGAGAGGACATAGATTCGAATTCGATTCCAACTTTAGACGGAATTAATTTGGGATGTTGGAAAATCTCTCTCCCGAATATGGGCGGCTACAACTGAATGCCAAAAATAAAAAACATATGATGTTGTAAAAGAATTAAAAGGTCGATCTTTTAAGTGCTACTCGATATGCTATTTTCATACAATTGAAATCCTTAACAATTTGACTTGTAGCTAAACTTTTTCTGCAGTTTTTATTTCAGCACAGATAAGTAAACATGCAATGAGAGTATTTTCTCACATTTTGTTTTTCATTGCTGAGAATGGTCCTTCCAAAGTCAATGCCGAAAGAGACTTAGATCATTTGGCATTGCTTTTGAAGAGTGTTTTTTGACCTATAAGCACTTTTAGACTCAAAAATAAGTGTTCATAAAACCTAATTAAAAGTGTGTTTCGGCCAAACACTTTCCCAGAACTACTACCTTTAGCCTTTATCCCAACAAACATAAAGTGGTGCTTTTTACTAAGAAAACTTTAAGTTAAACAGATTGTTTTCTAACTTTCCACAAAAGCACTTTCGGTTCACAGAAACGCCAAACGGAGCCTAACACAGAGAAAAGTAGGTGGTCAAATTTTGTATTCTGAAAAAGTTTCCAAAATTGTAAGGCTCGGTTGTCTTGGTGCTTCCAAGTGAAATTGTTTCCTTCGTCTAATGATGCCTTTGGATATTTTGAAGGATTGGCAGGTTAAATGGTGGGGATAAAGATTACAGACCTCCTTTAATTTGTCCGTGTTAGAGAGAGAGAAAGAGAGACGCACTCTCAATCTCATCGCGCTCGTGTATCATGCAACTTGCGAGCGAATGTGGAGAAATAAAGAGTTCTATGTATTGCAATAATTCAAAAAGATCAGTAGTACGCACTTAGGTTTTCTTCTTTTTTTCTTGCACTTTTATATTTATAATCAAAAAGATTGGTTAGATTTCTACTCTAATCAAATTCCTTAGCTAAGAGCATCTGTAGTCGTTGGCTATTTTGCCAAAATTTCCAAAATATGGGAAAAGTAGTGCTGCAGTCGTTGGCCATTTACCCAAAATTTGGGCTTCGGAGCTACAGTAGTCGGCTATATCTGGCAGACGAAATGGCAATTGCAAAAATATAGCTAACGAAAGATGATTATTCGTCTGTTTGATCGGACGAAAAATTATCTTTCGTCGAAGAGATTTTTTTATATTAAACCCTATCGGACGGGAAATAATACACCGTCCCTAAATTTTATTTTTTTTATCATACAAGACGGAGAATAAAATTTCGTCCGTGCTCTTTTTTTTCGCGCCCAATCATTGGACGAGGGATAATATCCCGTCCCTTTATTTTTTTAGTTTTTTTCTAAAATGTTCCGACGAGGGATAATATCCCGTCCGTCCCCATTTCTGGAAAAAAATGTTGAAATTGCCTGGGACGGGAGATGATGCCCCGTCCCATACAATTCTAACATTAAAAATCCTATACAACAAACCTATAATTTTCTCTACGGGTTAAATTTAGGTTTAAATTGTAATTAAGTAACAAATTAAGATTAATTTAACAGTTTTTAAGAAATTAATTAGGATTTAAAGTTCTTTTTTTTAATTACGGCGGACTGGAAATAATTTCCCGTTAGTTCGATTTTTTTTCGTGGGACGAAAAATTATCTTTCGTCTGAGATTTTAAAAAGTTCAAAACCCCTATTTTTGGCTTTCGACCACTGCAGCGCAAAGTCATTTTTTCCATTCCCATTTCCATTTGTCAAATACCCAAAATTGGCTCTCCACGACTAAAGATGCTCTAATTAGCTTAGAATCTCCGACAATTAACAGTAGCTTAAATGCAGTGATAATCTCCAATAATTAAGTATATACTTCAACATATAGGTTGAATCTAATTTAATTATATCTATAAATTCAAAAACAACTATGCAGGAAGTATATTTAAAAACAAAATATAGGAATTCTTCTTGCTAAGTACAAAAAAATTACCAATTTTTCCATCTCGTCCGGTTTCCTCCCCCGAGATAAGTGATCCGACATCTCCCTAAGAACTGCAACCAAAAACCGATCAAGTTTAAGAACCTTGCACGAATTCCAAAGCACAATTTATAATAAAAAAAAGCTAAACCCTGAGGTTCAAGAACTGCAGCATCAGATCGATCAAATCAAGAACCGTGCACGGATATCAAAGCAAAAGCGCAAAAAAATAAACCCTAGGGTTTGGGAAAGCGGACCTCGGAGGCGATCGATGGCGAAGCGCTCAAAGTCTTCGAGGCGGACCTCGAGGACGGGGGCGGCGTGGTAGAGGGGGAGGGTGGATGGCGGAAGGTGGTCGGAGATCGCCGGAGTTCGCTTGGATCGGAGGATTTCCATTGATTTTAGAGGAGAGAGAAAGGGGGTGAGGAATTGGGGGGAAAGTGGAGGGGGTTTTGTAGTGAGAGGGAGGTTTTGGCGGGAAATTTTGGGAGATGGGTCGAAAGTGGGCCGGCCCGATAGCACTGGGCTGATGACGGAAGATTGAGGGAGAAGGGGGTAAACTTCAATGTCAAAATTTGTCGAGTTAGAGCATTCACAGTGGTCCTATTTAATAATCTACTAAACCTACCACAAAATTTCCCCCCCAACCTGGACGGGACAACATGTCCCGTCTGTTTTGGTTTTTAAATTTTTTTTTTTTAATTAAATCTCACCTGTTGGATTGGTTGAAAATAAAATAAAATAAAATAAAAAATCCGAAACCCATGGGACGGGACATGTTGTCCCGTCCGAGGTTTTTTTTAGAAAAAAAAATTTTTTTTTGGGGGAAGGACGATACAACATGTATTGTCCGACCCTATTTAAAAATAAAAAAAATTTAATTAATACGGGACGAGACA
This sequence comes from Hemerocallis citrina, assembly GCA_017893485.1. Taxonomy (NCBI): domain Eukaryota; kingdom Viridiplantae; phylum Streptophyta; class Magnoliopsida; order Asparagales; family Asphodelaceae; genus Hemerocallis; species Hemerocallis citrina. The sequence goes on from CM030361.1 coordinate 309,162,064, forward strand.
ACTTGTCTCGTCCGATTATATTAAAAAAAATTAAAAATATTGAGATGATACATGATGTCTCGTCCCCTATAATTTGAGATTCGCAACTTCGTTTCTCATATTTGAGAAGTCACTGTAGCTCATTTGCTATTTTATAAGAGCATCCACAGTCGTTTGCTATATTTCTCATATTCTCATATTATGAGAATAATATGAGAATGGACCATCTGCAGTCGTTTGCTATTTTGTCAAAAAATAGCAAACGATCTACAGTCCATTCTCATATTTGGGAAGTGGGCTAGCGAATATAGAAATATAGAGGACGATACATGATGTATCGTCCCATAGGTATAATATTTTTTTATTGAAATCGGACGAGACCCGTAATATTTTTTTTTCTTCTTTTTTAAAAAATGGGTCAGACGATACATGATGTATTGTCCTTCCCAATTTTTTTATTTTTTTTCCCATTTTTTTCAAACGATCCAACGGATAAGATTCATCGGGAAAAAAAAATATAGATTCAAAATCCCCCACGGACGGGACATGCTGTCCCGTCCAGGTTTGGGAGGGGGTTTATTAGTGGTTGGTTTAGGTGTTTAATAGAGTTCAGTAGGTAATTAATTAGGATTAGATAATATTTTAATATTTAATTTATTTAATTAAGATATTTTAATAGTTAATTGATAATTAATTAAATCTTTAGAATAAAAAAAAATAACAGACGAAACAAGTTGTCTCGTCCTACTCAAATTTTAACAAAATACAGCAAACGATCACTGCAGACCTTTCGATCTATTCCATTTCTATACTTGCCATTTTGCCAAAATATAAGAAACGCTATTGTGGATGCTCTAAGAAAATATCAAACGACTGCAGCGCTTCTTTCTTATAAAATTCTCATAAAATGAGAATATGGGAAATATAGCAAACGAATGTGGATGCTCTTACAAAAGGGGTAAATTTCACTCAACCATACCCATATTTTTTCGAGTTTTTTTTTCCCCCTACATTTGTCACTTTTTGAAAATATTTGTATTTTTTTTGTCAGTTTCCCAAGTATTAGCGCTTTTTGGCTACTTTGTGTCGCGTCAGCAACAACCGCTGTTCCCAATATCAACCTATGTTTTATTTTATTTTTTTAAATTTGTTTTTTATCGATATTCCCACTAACGACTTTAGTATGTATGAGGTCGCTAATAGGATTAGCGAACTTTGATGAGCGGTATTCTAACACTTAGTAAAATCAATAGAGTTTTTGCTTTCTGAAAAATGACAATCATTTTTTTTTTTAAAACTAAGGTCGCTATTCGGAACAGAGGCATTTATTGTACTAAGGTCGCTATTCCGAATAGAGGCCTTAGTTGTATGACTATTTTGCAAATTTTACAAATAACAAAGGGATTGTATTTCATACTGAGGTCGCTATTCCCAGTAGTTGTTGGAAAAAGTTCTTGCATATTTTTCCGGCCGAATTCCGGTGGGCTCTGGCCACCGGCGGTGCCAGAATTTGATTGGATTGCATTCCTCTCGTCGAATATTATTCCGTAATGTACTCACTAGCCAAAAACGGTTTCCGTATGAATGACAAATGTAGGTCCAAAGTTGGGTACTCGAAATGTACTAACTTGGACAGTTGGAATGAATAGTCCCACGTCGGAAGATGGGAAAGATTTTCTTTATTATATAAGCTAAAGAAATGGAATAAAAAGCGTAGCCCATGTGGTTACCACTAACGTGTAGTAGAGAGAGGACTTGGTAAAAATAACAGACACACGCGCGCGCGCCCGGCCCGGCTCCAGCCCTGGCTTAGCTTGGCTTGCATTTTTTTTCCCCCGCTCCAAATTTTTCGCCAGCTACTGTTGAGGCTTTTCGAATTCTGTAACTGCTAGTACCATTACTCTGTAACAGCAGAGTAATGGCTCATCAGTTACGTTTTTGAACCGTTACTCTGTTGTTACAGAGTAATGGACCTTTCAGTTACTCTCATTCTCTTATAAGACTATCAACTTTTGTCTGTCAGTACACACAGTTTCAAACATTCTGAATCTTATTTTTCTTCTTCTTCCTCTGAGTCACAGTCTGAGAATACAACACAGCTACCGGTTCGCGAAAATCTCTGAAGCTAAGGTGCTGCTATTCAAGGAAAGGTAATACAGTTGTATCATGTGAGACAATTCGTCAACCACCGTCGCACTACGGGGTGAATTTTGCTTTAGGGCATAGATCTAAAATCTCGACTCTGTACTGTACTGTATGGTTCGTTCTTTTATTTCCTGAAATTGTAATTATTCCCAAACATTGTTAGCATTTTCATGTTTTATGAAATTCAGCTTCTAACAATAGCGACCTCGGTTTTAAATTTGTGGAGAAAAATATATAGGAATCGCTAAGTGTCTCAATACATTCATTCGAGATCGCTAATCTCATCAACGACATCATATATGCTAAGGTCGCTAGTGGGCTAGTGGGAATAGCGACAACAAATAAAAAATTTAAAAACATTTAAAACATAGGCCGCTATTCTCATTAGCGACATTCAAAATAAATAGGTCGCTAATGAGAATAGCAACCACTGCCGATGTGGCACAAGTTAGTCCACGAGCGTTAATAGTTTCGAAACTAGCTCATAATCGCAAATATTTTCAAAAAGTGGCCTATGACTGGAAAAAAACGGTTTTATCAATGTGAAGATAACCCATACATACCCATATTATTTTTTGAGTAATGCTTTAGCCACTACCAATTTCACTACCATTTTCTTCACCACCTTAGGTGACATACTCCTATTGGAGAGTTCTCCCACCTACTCTATCATCTCCTACCTATTGGAGTGTGCCACCTAAGGTAGTGAAGAAAAATGTAGTGAAATTGGTAGTGGCTCTAGCATTACTCTTATTTTTTTTTGGGTTATTTTTTTTGGGTTGCCAATGGGTATACTATCCCCTCAAAGTTGTTGCGGTCCACTGTATATTTTAACAGCATCAATTTTATGTAAGATTGACTGTTATACTCCTCATTTTATCCGAGTATAAAAGTTCCATAATTATGAAAAACAAGCTAATTAAACACTGTAAGCATTCAGGGTTATACTGAGAAAAATAAAAAAATAAAAAAAACTCCTCACATGATAATACATTAATACCGATACTAGTTCTTGACATAGTATAGCGACAAGTACCAAGAATGTGCACGGAGTATACCGTTTTGCACACAAAAAATACGGGTATGGTTATATGCAGATTGACGAAACATGTGTATGGTTCGGTGAAACAAGTATTTTTCACGTGCGATGCACGTTTTGATAAGAGTTGGAGGATTTTTACGTGCGATATACGTGTTAAGAAATAGTTTTGGAGCTGGACGTGTGTTGCACGTAATTGGAAAAAATATTTTAAGGGAAAGCGACAATTCTTGCATATATCTATAAGTAGAATTTGAATTGTACATGCAATATATGTGCATATTTAGCGTTAACAAAATATTATAAAATTGTTTTTCACGTGCGTTGAACGTATTAAATTGTTAGATACATTTTTTTCTTGCTTGTTTTTATCTCTAATCTCTAATACTATAATGGGAGAATGCCTTGGTGTCATTTGTCAATTTACCAACACGTGTGGTGCACGTATATAGCTAATATAAAGAAGGTTTCAGGTTTGAGTCCTTACTACGTCATAGTTTTTATTTGTTTTTTTTAAATATTATCAGGACGTGCATTGTTCGTGTATAACTAATATAAAAAAAATTTCAAGTTCGATACCAGACAACGTCAAAATTTTTACTTTAAAAATATATATTTATTTATTAATGTTAGAACCTGAATATAAAATAATAAAAAATCCAACAGAATTTGTGAAGGAATCAAAAAACAATTGAAGAAAACAGTAAGTAAAGGATTTGCACAGAGTCGAGATTTGAAATCTCTGTCCTTAAAGCAGAATTTGCCCCGTAGTGTGGCGGTTACCGGCGAATTGCTTCCCAGGATACAACTGTACCTTCTCTGAAGAATGCAGCACCCTTGCTTCAGAGACAACGAACTGTTATCTGTGTTGTACTCTCAGTTAACACTTGACTCTGACAGAGAGGAGAAGAAGAAGAAAAGAAATGTCAAAATTCTATATCTGTATGTAAGACTCTGTCTGGTTTTATAGAGGAAAGTTGGACTGGAGACTGTTCAGCAGCTGCCATTACTCTGTAACAGCAGAGTAATGGGGACTCTTCAGATTCATAACTGGTGAGCCATTACTCTGCTGTTACAGAGTAATGGGCACCAGTTACTGAATCTGAAAAGCTTTTTCAGTTCAGTAGGGGAAGAGTTTGTCTGGGCAAAAATAAAATAAAAATTTAAGCCAGACCGATCCGAGCCGAGCCGAGCCGAGGCCGGGGCCGGGGCCGGAGCCGAGCCGAGCCGGGCCAGGCGCGCGCGCACGCGTGCGCATGTGTGTGTTTGTCATTTTGGCTAAGTCCTCTCTCCACTACACGTTAGTGGTAACCCCCGGGCCACGCCCTTTAGTCCAGTTTTCTAGTATATATACTAGACAAAATCATTTCCAATTTTCGATATGGGACTATCTATTTTCTTCAAGTTGCCAAGTTAGTACATTTCAAGTACCCAACTTTGGATCAACATTTCTCATTCACAAGGAATTTGTTTTTGGCAAGTGAGTATACTACGGAATATTACTCGTCGAGAGGATCGCAATCCACTCATTTTTCGGTGCCGCCGGTGGCCGGAGCTTGCCGGAATCCGGCCCGGAAAACTGCAAAAATTAATTCCAACAATCCCCCACATGAATGGAAATTACCAGACCATGTAATCCAGACACGACAGAAAAACAAAAACATGACAGAAAGACTCTGAGAGTACAATCGGAAAATCACTGCATCAGGAATGGTAGTAATTTTTCAACTTTAAACCACCCTTAGTAATTAGCTATCGAATTCACTTGACCAGGTAGTGATCATGATGTCTTGAACTACCCGGGCGTTCATGTGAACCTAGACAATAACTATCACACAGTTTCATCTCCTCACAGAACTAAGTTCTCTTGTTGTGTTCATTTTGGCCTTGAACATCCCTGGTTAATCGTGAGTGAACTTGGAGAATGTAGCCTCTCTTCATTCTCCTAGAAACGGCCCCATTTCACACTCACAAGGTGATTGCCCATAAAGAGTATCCTGCTATACTCCACTTTTATTTCAAAGCTATGGGAATCATTAAAAGCCAAGCTTATCCTAACTATTTGCAGGCAGCACTTGTTTTATCATCCTAAGAATGGGTATGAGATGTTAATCTCTCGGTGCTTTCGTTGATTCAACAAGATTTAGTTGTCCCTTTGAACCTAGATCTTGGGATCTCCAATTTCAAGGTAGGGTTTCCATCAAGTATCCTCTTTCGTCATAGGCTTTAAACCCATTCCTCTTGATGATCTCACAACCTGCTCTTGCGACAGACCTTTAGTAAATGGATCCGCTAGGTTGTCGGCCGATTTTATATATTCTATAGAGATTACTCCATTTGAGAGCAGTTGTCTAATGGTTTTGTGTCGCCTTCTGATATGACGAGACTTACCATTATACATACAACTCAGTGCCCGTGCTATAGCCGATTGGCTGTCACAGTGTACACATAAGGCAGGCACTGGTTTTTCCCATATTGGAATATCCTCTAAGAAGTTTCGAAGCTATTCTGCTTCCTCTGCCGCTTTGTCTAAAGCAATAAACTCAGATTCCATGGTGGATCTGGCCAATAGCGTTTGTTTAGAGGATTTCCATGACACAGCTGCACCACCAAGTGTGAAAACATATCCACTTGTGGATTTTGAGTTCTTTGAGTCCGATATCCAGTTGACATCACTGTAGCCTTCCAGTACTGCTGGATATCTGGTGTAATGCAGCGCATAACTCTGAGTATGTCGCAAGTAGTTCAATACTCTAGTTATTCCTTTCCAGTGACTTCGTCCTGAATTACTCGTGTATCGGCTCAGTACGTTTACCGAATGTGCTAGGTCCGGTCTTGTACAATTTGTTAGGTACATCAGACTACCAATTACACGTGCATATTCCAGTTGTTATATGCTTTCGCCTGTATTTTTGAACAGGTGAAGACTTGGATCGACGGGACTTTTTGCTGTCCCGTTGGAATAATACTTGAATCTTTCAAGTACTTTCTCAGCATAATGAGCTTGAGACAAAGTAATCCCTTCAGATGTCCTGGAAACTTTGATCCCTAGTATGACATCTGCAACTCCCAAGTCTTTCATGTCAAACTTGCCACTAAGCATGCTCTTAGTTTGTTTGATTATGTCGTTATTGCTTCCAATGATGAGCATGTCGTCTACGTATAGACAGACCAGAATGTATCCATTTGGAGTATCTTTAATGTAGATACATTTATCACATTCATTTATTTTGAAACCATTTGTCATCATAACATTGTCAAATTTTGCATGTCACTGCTTTGGAGCTTGTTTCAGGCCGTACAGTGATTTTACAAGCCTACACACCTTATTTTCCTGTCCAGAAACTATGTAACCCTCAGGTTGTTTCATGTATATTTCTTCTTCTAAGTCCCCATTTAGAAATGCAGTTTTAACATCCATTTGATGTATTTCCAGGTTACGTAGAGCTGCAATAGCTATCAACATTCTTATGGATGTTATTCTTGTAACTGGGAAATATGTATCGAATAAATCTAGGCCTTCTTTTTGCCTAAATCCTTGTACCACAAGTCTAGCCTTATGTTTCTCTATTGAACCATCTGGTTTCAATTTTTGTTTGAAAATCCATTTGCATCCTAGAGCTTTACATCCAAAAGGCAAGTCGACTAACTCTCATGTATGATTTTGCATAATGGAGTCTATTTCACTTTTGATTGCTTCCTTCTACATAGGAGCATCAGGCATAGACATGGCTTCCTTGAAAGTTCTGGGCTCATTCTCTAACAGAAAGGTCGTCACAAAGTCAGGACCAAATGATTTTGATGTTCTAGCCCGTTTACTTCATCTAGGCTCATCAGTATCATTTTCTGGTTCATCAACTGAAGTGTTTGCATTATCTTGTTCACGTGTACGTTTGGGGTACGTAATATCCTTGCACGGAAACATGTGTTCAAAGAATGAAGCATTCCTTGATTCCATTATTGTATTTACATGGATATCCGGTATATCCGATTTGTATACCAAGAATCGATATGCACTACTGTTGTGTGCATAGCCTATGAATATGCAATCGATCGTCTTAGATCTGATGGTGACCTGTTTTGGGTTAGGTACTGCCACTTTTGCTAGACACCCCCACACTTTGAGGTGTTTATACGAATGTAAATTACCTTTCCACAGTTCATATGGTGTCGTGCCGGTTTTCTTGTGAGGTATTTTGTTGAGAATGTAGTTGGCAGTCAGCAATGCTTCCCCCCACATGTTTTGGGGTAAGCCAGAATTCAACAACAAGGCATTCATCATCTCCTTTAGAGTTCGGTTTTTGCGCTCGGCAGTACCGTTTGATTCGGGTGAGTAGGGAGCAGTTGTCTGATGAACTATTCTATGTTCCGAGCAGAACATGTTAAATGGTGCATCATATTCTCCTCCTCTATCACTTCTAACGATTTTAATCGTTTTGCCAAGTTGATTATCAACCTCAAGTTTATATTCTTTGAATTTATCCAAAGCCTCATTTTTTCTATGTAACAAATATACATAACAGAATTTTGTGCAATCGTCTATGAAAGTAACAAAGTACTTTTTGCCACCTCTGGTCTGCACATATTTTAAGTCACACAGATCTGTGTGAATAAGACCTAGAGTTTCTGTGTTTCTTTCTACAGAACGTGATGGAGTTTTAGTGAGTTTGGACTCCGTGCAAACTTCACATTTTTCTGAGTTATCTACCTTAAATTTTGGTAGCAAATTCATGTTAACTAATCTACGCATAGAATTTACATTAACATGGCCTAGTCTTTCATGCCAAACAGAGGAAGACTCAACAACATAGGCAATAGGAGTTATTTCATTAACTTTAGGAACAGCAGGAACAATAGTTTTAGGGATGACTGTCATTACATTAAACTTGTACAATCCATTCTTTACATATCCTTTCCCCAAGTATACCCCATTCTTGGACAGTACAAAATTATCAGAAACAAGTATAACTTTAAATCCATTCTTGCTTAGCAAAGAACCTGATATCAAGTTCTTTCTAATGTCTGGGACATGCAGCACATTTGTGAGTGTTAGCTCTTTGCCTGAAGTCATTTTCAGCACTATCTTTCCCATTCCTTCAATTTTGGAGGTGGAAGAGTTTTCCATGAACAGCTGTTCATCTTTGTTGCACTTCTGGTAGGAGGTGAACATTTTCTTGTCTGAGCAGATATGCTTGGTGGCCCCAGTATCGTACCACCATTCACGATGATTGCTCCCTACAAGATTGACCTCTTCTACTACAGCACAGAGGTCCAGGTCAGAGAGACCAGTGGATAAGTTCTCAGCTATGTGTGCGTAGGGTTTTTCATTCTCTTTTACATGTCCTGTTTTTGAATGATTACTGTCCTTACTGCGGCACTCAGAAATTTTGTGCCCCAGCTTACCACACTTGTGGTATTTTCCAGCAAACCTCTTTGCAAGAGGTTTTTTGTTTGAGGCCTGTGGCAGAAACTTCCTCTTCTTGCCCTTCTGTTCGTGCTCCACCACACTGGCCTTTTCTATGGACTGATTTCCATAGGACCTGTCAGCCTTGCGATTCTCTTCTTCGATCCGCAACCTGACAATTGGATCTTCAAGAGACATCTCCTTTCGTTTGTGTTTGAGGTAGTTCTTGAAGTCTTTCTAACTAGGTGGAAGTTTTTCAATGAACGCTGCAACCTGGAATGGTTCGTACAACGTCATATTCTCTGCAGCAATGTCGTGCATTATAACCTGCAGTTCTTGGACTTGACTCACCACAGTTTTGGAGTCAATCATTTTGTAGTCCAGAAATTTGCCGACAACAAATTTCTTGGACCCGGCGTCTTCTGTTTTGTACTTCTTTTCCAGGGACCCCCACAGAAGTTTGGACGTCTTGAAGACACAGTAGACGTTGTACAGGGAGTCTACCAAGCCATTCAGGATGTAGTTCCTGCAGAGGTAGTCGCCCTGAGTCCACGCATCAATTGCAGCAAAGGAGTGTGCATCCATTGGCGCCAGCATCGGTGCAGATTCATTGAGGAATCTGTCCAGCTTCAATGTGGTCAGGTAGAACTGCATCTTCCCCTGCCACTTTTTGAACCCAGTTCCATTGAACTTCTCTGGTTTTTCTCCCACGGTTATGTGCGTGGGCAGAACGACCGAATGTGCCGCAACCGATTGTGCAGTCACATTTTGGGTCACCGGTGTTTGGGTACTGAGAAGCCCAGTAGCAACTTCAGTTGGTGTGTTCTCCATGTTATGATTTTGTTATGAAAATGTTCGAAACAGAAATTATTAGCTGGGTTTTTTTTTCCCGAACAGCACCTGTAAACAGACTTTACAAAACTGTTAGAATCTGCGAGGAAAAAATTATGCTTTAAGATTGTTAGAACCTGAATATAAAATAATAAAAAATCCAACAGAATTTGTGAAGGAATCAAAAAACAATTGAAGAAAACAGTAAGTAAAGGATTTGCACAGAGTCGAGATTTGAAATCTCTGTCCTTAAAGCAGAATTTGCCCCGTAGTGTGACGGTTACCGGCAAATTGCTTCCCAGGTTACAACTGTACCTTCTCTGAAGAATGTAGCACCCTTGCTTCAGAGACAACGAACTGTTGTCTGTGTTGTACTCTCAGTTAACACTTGACTCTGACACAGAGGAGAAGAAGAAGAAAAGAAATGTCAAAATTCTATATCTGTATGTAAGACTCTGTTTGGTTTTATAGAAGAAAGTTGGACTAGAGACTGTTCAGCAGCTGCCATTACTCTGTAACAGCCGAGTAATGGGGACTCTTCAGATTCATAACTGGTGAGCCATTACTCTGCTGTTACAGAGTAATGGGCACCAGTTACTGAATCTGAAAAGCCTTTTCAGTTCAGTAGGGGAAGAATTTGTCTGGGCAAAAATAAAATAAAAATTTAAGCCATACCAGACCAAGCCAAACCGAACCGAGTCGGGGCCGGGGCCGGGCCGGGCGTGCGCACGTGTGTGTTTGTCATTTTGGCTAAGTCCTCTCTCCACTACACGTTAGTGGTAACCCCCGGGCCACGCCCTTTAGTCCAGTTTTCTAGTATATATACTAGACAAGATCATTTCCAATTTCCGATATGGGACTATCTATTTTCTCCAAGTTGCCAAGTTAGTACATTTCAAGTACCCAACTTTGGATTAACATTTCTCATTCATAAGGAATTTGTTTTTGGCAAGTGAGTATACTACGGAATAGTACTCGTCGAGAGGATCGCAATCCACTCATTTTCCGGTGCCGCCGGTGGCCGGAGCTTGCCGGAATCCGGCCCGGAAAACTGCAAAAATTAATTCCAACAATTAAGACGTGCATCGCACGCGTAAATCACTAGTTGTAATTAATTGAAGGGTTGGAGTTGCACATGCAACGCATGAATTTGTATGTTGACAAATGACAATCCCAGCTTTCTCATTATAACATAGAGATTGGAGATTTGACCCTGAAAGGGAACTATTGTATGAACAAATATTAATTACTTGCTATAATTCTACCCCCCCCCCCCCCCCCCCCCCCCCCCCCCCCCCCCCCCCACACACACACACACACACACACACACACACACACACACCATCTCTAATCTTTAATCTCTAAAATTATAATGGGAGAAGGTCTTAGTGTCATTTGTAAATTTACCATCAAGTGCATAACTAATATGAAGGAAGTCTCAGGTTCGAGTTCTCACTATGTCAGATTATTTACTTTATTTTTTTTAAATATATTAAATGTGCATCACGCATGTAAATTATTATCTATCTATCTATCCATCCATCTATCTATAATATAATATCTAATTTCTAATATTATAATTTGAAAGTTTGAGTTATAAATCTACCTATTTACGTGAAACTCCAACTCTTCCACTATAGTATTCATGTTTACTTTTAAAAATATATAATCATATTTATTAAGACATACATCTCACGTATAAATCAGAATTTTTACTTTAATTTTTTTATAAAAAAATAATACATACATCGCACGTGTATATTACTAGTGACAACAATATATATTATGCATTTATTCATACTTCATTAGAAATGCAAGAGGATTTATGTAATCTTTACTAGAAGCCCTCTTCGTCTCCCCACTACCAATGCAAACCCATTCATCTTCCTGGTTTTGCACTCAAAAGCTAACTGATTAATGAAGGAGGAGTTTTCATGCTGTAATTAAGCAAGAAACAAAAAAAGGAAGAGGAGGGGAATTGCTTTCGGATGCTCGATCCAATCCATGTCGTTGGCGATGAACTTTAGTGAGTCCCTTCCCTTTAACAGGTACGTGTTTCTTTTCACTACCTCTCAAACTTTTACGTAAAGTCGTTTTGTAAGCTGCGAATATTGTTTGGTTCATGTGAAATCAAGAGTCATAGTTTTACCTTTCATGGTTGTGGTAGCAGTAGCAGTTTTTTTTATTATTATTATGGAAAAAGTGGAGTATGGCCACCATATTTCAGTAATAAAAAATTAATGATACAAACCCAGATAACTGGGCCAGATTACAACCTACAGATAGTAAATAAAATATACATGAAGCAATATGACCCGTACAAACAACAAATCCCTCCAACAATCCTGGAGAGTGGGCCGACAAACAACCTCAGTCCTGCAAAATTGTATGTGCGTCAGTTTACCTTCGTACATTACCTCCACGGCACATGCACACCAACCTGAAATTAGTCTGGTAAGATTTTAACACTCGCCGATCCCTGCCTTCTCCTTGCTGGGGAATCCCATCTTTGGGCCCAAGCCCCGCAGGCCGACTTATGACACCACGGCACATGCGCAGCAGCAGTTGTTGTTGTTGTTGTTGTCGTCGTTTATTGATGAACTAGATTTGTCCGTGGGCACGTGCCTATGGCACGTCGTCAGAACGATACAACATATGAAAAACCTTGTAAATAGTAAGGAATGATTTATATAGATGTTTATTTGCTAGTGAACGTTGATGTACTACTCAATGAAGTATAATACAATCATTATAATCTAAAACAATTACTCAGTGAAGTATAATACAATCTAAAACAATTACTCAGTGAATGCATAATCTGAAATTGCATAACAAAAAAAAAAAAATTCATTGTTTTTTTTTTTTTGGACATACCTGGGTTAAAAAAAATGAAAAAGAAAAATAATTATGAAAAATGAGAAAAGAGGGTGAAGAGACAGAAGTAATAAATGAAGAAGTTGTTTTGTTTTGGGGGGGGGGGGGGGGGGGGGGGGGGGGGGGGGGGGGGGGATTTGAATTTTGGGGAGGAAACATTTGGGATGGCAAATGTCTTTTGGGAGCAAAAATCTAGAGTGTTGATTTTTTCTCAAATGAATGAGAGCCACTTGATAGCTTTCTCTGTGTTTTATTATATAGATTTGACAGTAATATGTAGGGTTGGATTGGTATTAATTGTTAATTTTCTTCTTCTCGTATCACTAGTTACAGGGTCGACCCTCACTTTGAGGCCGGTGAGGTGGCCACCTAAGAGGCCCGATTTTTTTACACTTTTAGGGCCCCAAATTTGTAATCCCCTCGCAAATATAGGCACATAATTTTGCGTGTTAAAAAATTATACTGTAATTAGGGGCCTCAAAAAATAATTATTTTGATCTTTCGTCTTGAGCCCCCGGGAACTCAGGCCCGGCCCTGACTAGTTATTATTAGGGGAAAAATATTAATAATAGCGATGAATCATATTTTTCGATCATCTCAAATCTCAAATCTCTAATATTATAATGGGAGAATGCCTTAGTGTCATTTATCAATCTACCAGCATGTGCACTGCACGTGCATAATTAATATGGAGGAGGTCTCATGTTCCAAGCCTTACTATGTCAATTTTTTTACTTTAATTTTAAAAAAATATTAAACATGCATCACATGTGTAAATTACTATCCATCTATCTATAATATAATATATTTACTTACTATTTAATGGAAGAGTTTGTCACAAATAAATAATTTTTAATATTTTTTTTATCACAAAAGAAACACCATTTTTGTTACCAAATAAACATTTGCACCGCACGTGCAACTCCAAATATATTTCTCAACACGTGCATTGCACGTACACATCAAATTTCTTTTCTTCTTAATAATTTTTAAAAAATACGTGTATCGCCCATTTAGCTCTATTTTTTAAAGTTACGACATTCATCTGACGTGCTAATTACTGTTGACTTACATGTGTCGCACGTTTAACTCAAACTCTTAATCTGCCCGTGAAAAACACTAGCATTGTTAGTGCATCATTTTGGTATCTCTAATCTCTAATCTCTAATATTATAATGGGAGAAGGCCTTAGTGTCATTTGTATATTTGTAAATCTACCAATACGTACAACACACGTGCATAACTATTATAAAGAATGTCTTAGGTTCAAATCTACGCAACATCTAAATTTTTTACTTTAAAAAGCTATATTTATCAAGACGTGCGATGTGTAAATTACTAGTGTAGATTAATGTGTTCGATGTTTTGGTGCTTTCAAATGTAATTCCCTTAAACAATTACACAAAAAGTGAGACCAAATATAATTGTCTGCTTTTTCTCGTTTGCTAAAATTTGATTAACAGCAAATGAGTACAGCGCTCTTTTTCTTCTCGTTTTACTAAATTGGCAAAATAGCAAGCAGAGTGTGGACGCTCTTAATTTTGGGGGAAAAAAACCCAAAAGGAAAACCCTAATTTTTACCAAATCTAGGCTTCAAATCGGAATGGGGGGAGAAGAAGAGGAGCTGAGCGCGCAGGAGACCGCCCTCTACGACCGTCAGATCCGAGTATGGGGAGTCGACGCTCAAAAAAGGTCCCATTTTTACTGATTTTGTAGATTGTCTAGCTATTTTCGAGGTTTTGTTTTAGAGAATAATTGGTGATTTGTATGAGTAGGTTGAGCAAGGCGCGCATACTGGTTAGTGGATTGAACGGCACTGCTGTCGAGGTAATCGAATGATATGAATTTAAAGCATATTTAAGTGAATTTTGGCGAAGTTTTTAGTTAGATTTTGGTACAATTTTTGTGTGTGTAGGATGTAATTTTTTTTGGGGAATTCATGGGAATTATCGAAGTGCTTCATTGGGTTTAGATACCCATTTCGGAACATATTTAACTGATTTGGTGAAGTTGTCCCATGCTTTGAGGTTCCATAGAACTATCAAAGTGCTCCATTAGGTTTAGATGGCTATTTCGGAAGAGTTGGTTTCATGAAGGTCCTGTTTGAGTGTGGGGGTTAGGTAGGGCTGCAAACGAATCGAGCTATTCGCGAGCTATTCTGCTCGAGCTCGGTCAAAGCTCTGCTCGAACCGAGCTCGAGCTCAAAACTGAGCTCGTTTTGTAAACAAGCCGAGCTCGAGGTTCCATAGAACAATCAAAGTGCTCCATTAGGTTTAGATGGCTATTTCGGAAGAGTTGGTTTCATGAAGGTCCTGTTTGAGTGTGGGGGTTAGGTAAGGTAAGTGAAGGTGGCTTTGGCTTGCAAATGGCTGAACTAGGGTTGGTCATACGAGGACGGCCTATTGGGAGGTCGATCTTTAAGGCCCAATTAAGTTAGGATAGATGGAGTTAGCTCACTTAACTTTACAGAATTATAGTTATCGTAGCTTTAACATGTTTGGGACTCATTTTGGAGGTTCTAATGAATGGATTATATAATTATTGTAAACTGTGGCAATTCTAGACTCATCTCATGTTGAAAGATTATTTTAAGTTGGAGATAAAGATATGGGAACCAAAGTTAGCTTGCCTTGTACCTCCAAAGTTCAGTGCCTGAAATGCTCCATTAGGTTTAGATGCCTGTTTCAAAGGAGTTGTGTTCATTAAGGTCCTGTTTGGGTATGTAGAGTATGGTAAATGGGGGTTAGTGGAGGTGACTTGTACACCCAAAGGCTAGACTTTGATATGTTTGCAACATATTTTGGAGTTAAGTTGCCACTTATTGCCTAAGTTAAGAATTTATGATAAGTATATAAACTTCATCTAACCAACAATTTTATTTTTGAAGCCAAAAATCAAACACATTCTTCCACTTAAATAGTATGTATGTGTATCCGACCTTTCCTATTAGGACTTAACTTATGACCAATTTATTAGAATATGCTCTAAAGTTCATTAGGTTCTGTTGTAAAATACCTTGACTGCATTTTGTTATTAGCAAAGATTCCAAAGGCTATTCCTTTTAGGGGTGGGGATTAATTTGGTTGAAAAGATAGTGATAAAAAAGGGATGGTATCTTAGTGATTTTGCATTTGATGCTACATCATTCAGGTAGGGAAAGGGTGAAAAGAGCTTAGGGTATGTGCAAATTACAAAATGCAAGTATGGGTATTTTACTTTGAAACCTAGCAACTTTGGGTTTATTCTGATAAAGTTAGCATTAATGGCTTTGATGAATGTTCCTCGCACAAGACGAAACCTTCGAAGTTGTGGTAAGGGTTGAGAGTTTAGTAATTATATTATAGCATGCCTCCTCAGGTTGAGGGAAAAGGAAAAGTCCCTACCGCTAGATCAAAACTCCGAGTTGTGTCAAGGGTTATTTGTATTCATATTTTAACAGCTTCAATACCTACAATGATTGTGTTACCCGCCAAAGAAGCAACCTTTGATGCCCTTTTTCTTTTCTTGCATCCTGCGACAATCTTGGTGCAATGATGCATTCATAAGATTTTGGGATGTCCTTGTATTTATCGCATAGGCAGTGTTGTTAAATTCTTCGCATCCACAACCATCTCCTTCGCTTTCATTCTGTATCCAAAGGACTCATCAATTTATACATTAGCTTCTGTCCCGGGACAGTGTTTTTGACATCGTCTATCTTAGTGAACCGTTCCATTTCTTATGAATTTCTCTATGGCATGAACAATAACTGAAGCAGTGATCAGACCAATACGTTTATATGACCATCTGGTTTCAACAGTGGAGTTAAACTTTGAGGTTTCATTGATGGTTATAGGAACCGTCTCTGTTACTTCATATGAATAATCATATTTTAGTTTAAATCATTTAAAGTTATTGATTCTAGATTGATTTTTTTACATCTATAGCTAGGACTGCAAAATGTCTCCCTGAGCCACCCTACTGCAACCCAACATATTTTATATTTGGTATGGGTCTTTAATTTCCAAAACTTGAAACAATTTGGTTTTGGAAATTGAACATTCTGTAGAATTTATTTTTTGAATTGTGTTTGGGTATTACCGTTTGATTCTGACAGTTTAAACCCAACCGGGTTTTGAATCCAGTAAACCCATACCTCGTACCCAACCTGTACCCACCCTATATTGTATCCACCCTGTATATACTTCTGGTAATGCATTCATGATATACACCATCCTAAGTTCACCACCGTCTGTGCACTTTATTTTCAGCATTAATTATAATATAAATTTATAAGATTGAAAACCCTTCATGGCCTATCCATAGCGCGATCTGTTATGGATTCAGGCTCTGACAAAGACCCCTTCATCTCTGTATCTATATTTTGGCTTTGTTTGACTTTGTTTGACTTTGTTTGACGTTCTTTTTCCCGTCGCTCATGTGTTAAGCCATGTCTTAAGCCCAGTGCCATCTATCCCATATCGCTACACACTTCCTTCCCGCTCTGATCGAGGTTGGGTTAGGCCTACTTTTAATGCCTTCAGAGAGGTTTAGTTAGCCTTTTATGCCAACTAGCAGATGTGGCATATATTGATATTTTAAATACCCTTCCCCCTATCCTTCCTGCTGATCTATGTCTTATCCTATTGCTACTGCAACATCAGGTCTGATCTGGCCCAAAGAAACTGACCCAACTTGAACTCATCTGAATCGTAGGGTAGGATTTGGACCATTTGGTTTGGGAAAGCACAAACTTGTTGGCTATATGTTGGGTTGGGCATGCTGTATATGCTTGTAATATTTGAATATGGGTTCTAGTGCATTCTGAGACCTGGTTGGTCTGAACCATTTATTAGGCCTTTTGTGTATCTTTCAAATTGTTGCAGATGGGATTGTTAAGACTTTCTTATATTCATCTTGGTGTTTTCAGATTTCTATAACTAGTTGGAGTTACAGCAGCAACTAAAACGTTGTTGCAGCTATTCACCTAATATGTTGTTTTGGTTTGCTTTGTTTTCAGTTCTGCAAGAATATCGTCCTAGCAGGAATTGGTAGTTTGACCCTTATGGATGACCGCACAATTTCTGAAGATGCTCTTCATGCAAATTTTTTGATCCCTTCCAATGTGAATAAAGACAATGGGTGTTCACTTGCTGAACTGTGCTGTGATTCTTTAAAAGAATTCAACCCAATGGTTCGCGTTTCAGTTGAAAAAGGTCCAATTTTAATTATATGTTTCAGCATTTATTTGGTTCTCATTTTATTTTTGAGCCATTGTACATGGTTTCAGACATTAATAATATTATGAGGAAAATATGGTTTCTGCAGGTGATTTGGCACAGTTTGATGGCGAGTTCTTTGAGAAGTTTGATGCTGTAGTTGTTTGCTATTGTTCCTTTGAAAACAAAGTATTCATTTCCCCCCTTTCTATTTACTATGTTTACGGGTTTTATTTAATAATCTTGAATACTGTAAACTCATTCTTAAAAAATACTGAAGAAACTACTTTTCATTATTACTTTATTTTGTATTTTTGTGCAGAATCTTTATAGTTGCTTATATGTTGTATGAGAAAGAGTATCACAAGTTTTTCTCCACACTTGTGATACTCTTACAATTTTATGACCTTTTGTAGTTTCTTACAATTATATTTAATTATTAGTGCTGGTATCTTACTGTTCGTATCGTGTTTTATTTTTTATTTTTTTATTTTTTGCAGAAAGCTGTCAATGAGAAATGTAGGAAGAGACAAAAGCGAGTTGCCTTCTACTCAGTTGATTGTAGAGACTCATGTGGTGAAATCTTTGTTGATCTTCAGGATTACACCTATAAACAGGTACCATCACACAATAATAATAAAATTGTAAGAGAAGGAGTAACATAAGCTTTTCTAATCTGTAGAAGGTGTAGCATGTGAAACTAAACTAGCTTATTTATGCTTACTTCTGCACAAAATAACATTTTGGAAAGCAAAGATGGTCGATTTTTATGGGCTTGATGGGGAGTAGACGTATGTCGAGGCATATACACATAGAATTATCAGAAGGCTCGTACATATTTTCCATAGATAGACAAATTACATATAGGGCCTACTTCACAGTCTGATTGACCTTTTAATTCCCTAATAAAAGGTCAACGTATCTTGTTACTTTATGTGCTTTATTTGTTTTTTTATCCTCATGTACTTGGCCAACGTGCTTTATTGGCTATTTTCACTTTTTTGAAAGCCTCTACTGAAATTTTGGGTCATTTTCAATACCTGTCATGACAGTACTATTCCATTATGAATATTTTGCATGACAATACTATTTTGTTATTTACATTTTGCAGAAGAAGTCTGATGAAAAGATTGAAAACCGTTTACATTATCCAAGTTTTAAGGTATGCATGAATGGTCAGTCAAACTATTAGTCTGTATTGATTTAACTTTGGGTAGAACAATAAGGTATGTGTGCTTTACTTGGCAGGAAGCAATATCAGTACCATGGAGGGATCTCTCTAGAAAAATGGCAAAATTGTTCTTTGCTATGAGAGGTTAGTAATGATCTGTATTGATTTAACTTTTATTAAGTTCACAGTTTTCAATTGCTATTACTTGCCAATTGCCATAACATTAGGGAAATAGGTCAAACTCATATCAGGCGACCTTGTTCGTCTTTTTTGGTGTATTTCATTATAGGCATTAACTTGGAACACCTTTATCCACTATGATATCTATTACTTGCATTCATCAACAAAGTTAAAGTGCTTATATTGCATGCATGTTTACATATGTATATATTTATATATATAGGGAGGCAATCTGTTCTTATGACAGGCATCATGAGAACAGAGAACTCCATGCATTCCATCATATGGATGATCCAAACCATTCATTTTGATTAACATGACTATATTAGTCCAAGGATGTAAAATCAAGTAATTGAAATCCATTTGTCAATGCATCATGTCATTACGAAAATAACAATATTCAGCCATGCAGTATATATATATATTTCAAAACTTGTGGTTGCCTTTACGCCATACTTTGGCACCATAGCTTGTCATTTAAAAAAATTTAATACTTTGTATTGATTTTATAACTTGTGAGAATGTTAATACCGAATTGTTTATTTTCCTGTAAATCTAAATGGCTCAACTTGTCATATTCACATGTGTCTTTTAATTTCTCACTCACTAAATGATAAATCAATACATATTTTAATGCTCAAATTATTGTCTTCTTATACAGTGATTGAAAATTTTGAGTTATCTAAAGGACGTAATCCTGGTGATATTTCGAGTTTGGATCTTCCAACTGTTTTGAAGCTGAAGAAGGAAGCTTGTGATGCACAGGTACTAACTAAAGTTATATTTATTTAGTTGACCAATATCTTACATGGTTTTGACACTATTTTTGGGCGTATTGGCAGTCATTGAATGAAACACATGTCCCTTCTAGCCTTTTGGAGCGATTGGTAGCAGCTGGTAGAAAGGAATTTCCACCTGTTTGTGCTGTTCTTGGGGGAATCCTTGGCCAGGTATGTTTGCTTTGTGTCTGTCTTGCTATATCTTAATGTATAATGATTATTTTTGACCCTTATATGCCAGTAAAATTTCAGGAAGTGTCAGCCTCTGCAGAAAGACAATTGTCCTTTTTTTTAGTTATCAGAATAAGAAATTCTTTAGAAAAATAAAATAAAATTATAATAAAAAGATTAGAAATCAAATGTTATGAACTCAAATTTTTAGTCTCACATTTTATAAATACTTTTTGGTTATCAACAAATAGTTTATGTTCTTACTTTTTAGATACATGTAAATATAAAAAAATAAATCTGTCACATTGGATAAATTCTTTAAGTAATAAATTGCCATTATTTTAATATTCATATGTTTATCAATGTATAACACAGGGTAAATGCTAGAATTATGTTTGTAGGTTTTTGTAAAAATCAAGTATTATCTCAATTCTTTTGATTCTGTTTATACTGTCTATGCAAAATCTTGTACTTGGATGACTATTACTTTGTTATAAAGTTCTTTGGTCCATGCCTCTTATAACATGGTATACAAGAGTAGTTAAATCCTATTCATTGTGTTTCCTTGCAGCAATTTCGTCTTTCATGATAAATAACACTTATTTTGTTATATATCAACTGTAGTCTTAATTATTGAGTTGTCTTTTTTTAAAACTGCCAGTATCCCCTCCTGAGGTTTGGTTATTACTTGATCAAGAGTCACCAATGAATGTTCATGAAGGAACTTGAACTCTATAGAAAAATCTGCAATAGAATGAAAGGTGAGAGGCCCTGACATTTTCACCCAAAGTTGGTCATGAAATCATGAAATCTTAGAAATAGGAATGACAAATATGTAGCTTTTAGGACGTTTCTAATGGGAAACTTCCCATTCATTTTCAACTGTTTATCTCAGTTTGCTACAAAATAAAGAGCTTGGAGCCCTTGATTTTTTTGCCTGGAATCATAACATTACCCAGTTAGCTTAAATGCTATCAATCGTAAATTTAATGATGGTTCGTTATTTTCAGCATTTGTTTTAGTGGGTTGGTGTCAGGTTCGACCATATCTTTTCAACATCATATATGAGCGAGATGTATTCTGATTACTGATTTAGTAGCTGCCATTCTCTCTTTTTTGCGAGGGCTAAGATGAGTAATATTTTATATTCTCTCTACTGAACCCATTTACTGAATTTTTGCTGATGCTAAATTTGCAGGAAGTGATCAAGGCAGTGTCGGGCAAGGGTGATCCTCTGAAAAACTTCTTTTACTATGACGCTGCTGATGGGAAAGGTGTGATAGAGGATGTATCTCCACCTTCTCCTGATCTGAACAATAATACTAATGGGCAGCACTGAACCTTTTCCGGAGAGATTCGTGTCTAATGTAGGGAGGTGATTCTATTTCTAACGCTTAAGACTTGCAAGTTGCAAGTGTAGCTAATGTCACCTTATGTCACTTTTAGTGGATAAATGGTAGGTTTAAATTCTTAATCTAAAATTTTCTACCTTTTCCTGTACACATGCACACACACAAGGAGAAAGGTGGATAAGTCTTTGGATTATTTACTGAATGCATCTTGATTTTCATACCAATCATATTAAATGGATGATTTATGAGGTGGTTTTCGAAACTTTACCTGCAAATCAAATGTTTGAAGATATTCATCTGCGGAAACTAACTTGTAGATTGAACAACTTGGTTTATCGGTAAAATATATTTTAATCTCTTAAGATGCAAGTGAAATTTGCATCGCACCGAGTAACATTTTAGTACCTTTCTTATTGACAATTCGACCAAGAAATCCAATTACTCCAGCCCTCTTCGCTAGCAGCCACCATTTGCTATTCATTCTTCTGTGTGGTTTTTCATGAGGTTAAAAAGGATGATGCTATCAATTCAACATCTTTTTCTTCCTGCCTCGACGATGAAGAGTGTTATGGTGAGCATGGCCCATATACTCTTGAACACATTGCTCTAATTTCAAGCCATGTCGTGCTTAAGCACATATGCGATACAATGCATTTTTTTGATGTAGTATTTCAGAAATTCCCATCTGCAGTACTGTGTTGTGCTCGTGTCAGTATGTCTTTGGGGCGGGGAACTATTGCTAGAGTTAGGATTAGGGCCGCAAACGAGCCGAGTCGAGCCGAGTATCTTGAGGCTCGAGCTCGGCTCGTTAAGGAATTGAGCTCAGTTTTGAGCTCGGCTCGAGCCGAGCTTTGACCGAGTTCGAGCTGAGTAGCTCGCGAGCTTAGCCTAAAATTCACAAAAAGCCCAAGCTCGAGCTCGGCTCGTTATGCTGTCGAGCTTTGACCGAGCCATTGATTACAATAAAATAGATTAAACTCATCAACGAATTCCTAACAATTGGTGTGAAAGCATCAATTGTTCCCAACAAATGAGTTTGAAGGACAAGAAACATGGCAACGAGCAGCACCAGCAAAACACCATAGCAGCAAGGGCATGATAGTCGACTGCAATTGGCCAAGCTTGCTCTCTGACCTAAGAGTAGTCAACTACAAGGAGGGCAGTCGACCGCAACGATGCAGATTCAGGAATTGGATCAATGGCTGAGATCTATTTTATTGTAATCAATGGCTGTGTTCATTGCTTCACTTACATTTACTTCATTTATTAGAGCATCTACAGTAGTCATGCATTTATGCATACTAGTAGTTTACACGTGTGATGTACGTTTTAATAAATATTGTTTTTTTAAAAGTAAAAATTCAGACGTATTCTGGATTTGATCTAAAACCTCACTTACAATAGTTATGTATGTGCGTTGCATGGGTTGGTAGATGGACAAATTACACTAAGGCCTTCTTTCATTATAGTAGTAGAGATTTTCGTTCAAATCGAGCTGCAGTCGTATGACATTTATGTATATTTTACCTTTTTTGTAACAGTATAATGGTATATTTGAGAATCGATATAATCACGTCAGTAATATTTTATAATATTTTTAAAGGATTGGAAAAAACACGATGTTTCGTGTGATGAAATCCCAATTATTTTTTAACTAGTATTATACACGTGCTTTGGGAAATTTTTTTTGAGGGGGGGAATGTAAAGGGCAAAAAAGAAAAATTTACCAACACGTGCGTTGCACGGATTGGATTAAGGACTAAGGCCTTCTCCCATTATAGTAGTAGAGATTAAACTAAAAATCTTATGCTCTTAATTAGTTAGTTAATTAGATAGTTTTTAGTTAGATTTTTAGTTAAATAATTAGTTAATTAATTAAGTATAGTTAACTAATAACTTAATTAATTACTTAATTAAGTGGGCACATATGAAACATCATGTTTCTTTTCACTGTGGGTCCCACCATTTAAAAAATATTTGAAAAATAAAAAATCTTTTAAAAAATTCAACGGATGTTTTGTCTGTTAACAACTTTGCTATATTTTGTCATTTGCCCACGACATCAAACAAGCGATTGATTGCCTATGCATATTTTAGCTCTAACGACTGTGGATGCTCTTATGAAGTTCTTGCATCATTAAACCTTGCTCTTTTTCTATAGTGCAATTGAAAGAGAGTATTATGACTATGCCCATTTGTTACAAGACAATTACCCATTGATGCGATGCTTTTGTGATTTGTCTTTGTAAGTAGGGATTGCCGAGACATTATTTTTTACCCAACCTAAAGTTACCATGGTGGGGAAAATCTAACCTAAAGTTGCTTTAGGCTCTTTTTCTTTCATATCCACATTTTCCCTAACAAATCATCGGACCGCAATAATACTCAGACGAACTTATGTCCGCCTTAATCTGGGTAAAGCATCAGACCTAATAATTTGTTCAAGTTCGGTTCGCATAACAGTTTGGACGGTCCACGGTCGGATCATTTTTTGAGCTGTGCTTGGATGGACGACGGACCGTCTTGTTCATTTTACATCCCTAAACAAATGCATGCATATGTGAAATTGAAGAAATGTCAACAATCAAAAAAATTGTGCTAGCTAAACTTAAAAAAAGGAGGATTACTTGTGTAGCCGACTCCAAAAACTTAAAAAAGCAAGGTAACTCAAGGGGCTTGTTGTCGTCGTCGTTGTCGTTGTTGTATTGTTGTACGCAATCACGAAAGAAACAAACGAAACCAGAGTGAAAGAGTGACAGTTGTTAGTTGCTTATAAATTTAAATTGGTTTTTGATATCCATCTTAACTTGATATACAAGCTCTTTAAGTTATATGCTTCTTTCATTGAAAAGGATGAGATTTTCATACATGAGAGTGGGTGTTGGAAAGATGGGATAATAAGAAGTCTTGTGTTTTGTGCAAGCTCTTAACAGTTTGGAGAGATAAAAAAAATAAATAAAATTTAACAAATGAGTTCTCATGCTTGACCAGCATCCATAGGAATTTTTTCCCAAAACGATCCATTTTTGCAAAGTTTTTTCCAAACCGCCCTACTTTTTTTTTAATTCCCAAAGCGCCCCACTCGGTCTCTCAAAGACCGAGTCTAGTGCAAATAGACTCGGTCTTTGAAAGACCGAGTCTTGCGCTTTGAAAAATCAAAGAGCAAGACTCGGTCTTTCAAAGACCGAGTCTATTTGCACTAAACTCGGTCTTTGAGAGACCGAGTCTTGACTCTGCGTTTTTATAACCGCAGATCCCCTTTCTTTCTTCTTCTTCTTCACTTTCGATTGTTTTTTCTTTTCGCTCTTTCCCTCAACGATTCCGTCGCACTCGCTACTTTTCCGTTCGATTACTCTCTTAATCGAATGTTGAACTTCCCAAAACCAATTACTCTCTAATTCATTTTCGATTTTACCAAATCCTATTCCCCAAAATCGATTCTTTCTTTAAACCCTAAACCCCGAATACCCATAATTGGAAGATTTCGGTTGTAGGATCTTGCTCTTCTCGCCAATTTCGTCTTCGTCTTCGGATTCTCCTACTTGTTAGGTATATTTCTTAAGCTTTTCCTAAGCAAAATTTGTGTTAGTGTTGATGCTATTGTGAAGTTCATTAGTTGAATTTGACTTATTGTTGACAATGTAGATTAGTTTATTGATGTTATTTTTACTGTTAATTTTGCTTAGCATTGATGTTCCAAAAGAAAGAGTTGAGTTATTGATGTTCAAAAAGAAAGAGTTGAGTTATTTTTAGTATTAATAACTCCAATTTTGTAGAGTTATTGATGTTGAAAAAGAAAGAGTTGAAAGAGATGAAGTTGGAATGAATAGAATTTTGTTGAAAGAGTTAAAAGAAATATTGTTGAAAGAGTTCAATTTTGTATAGAATTTTGTTGATAGAGTTGAAAGAGTTCTTGAATCATTGTTGAATAGAATTCTGTTGTTGAGTTATTGATGTTCAAAAAGAAAGAGTTGAGTTAATTTTAGTATTAATACCCAAATTTTGTTGAACTATTGATTTTCAAAAAGAAAGAGTTGAAAGAGTTGAAGTTGGAATGAATAGAATTCTGTTAAAAGAGTTGAAAGAAATATTGAGTTGAAAGAGTTCAATTTTGCATAAATTTTGTTGAAAGAGTTGAAAGAGTTCTTGAAACCTTGTTGAATAGAATTTTGTTGTTGAATCAATTTTGTATAGAATTCCATATAGTATGTGTTGAATCTAGTTTTTTAGAATTTTATAGAATCTAGGTTATGTATAGAATTTGTTGAATTTGTTATACTCTAGTTTTTTGCTAAAATTAGAGAATCAACGGCTTTGTTATATAGAATTTGTTTTTATATCTAGCTTTTGTGTAGTTAATAACATTTTTGTTGAACTTGTAGGAT
This sequence comes from Hemerocallis citrina, assembly GCA_017893485.1. NCBI lineage: Eukaryota > Viridiplantae > Streptophyta > Magnoliopsida > Asparagales > Asphodelaceae > Hemerocallis > Hemerocallis citrina. The sequence continues at coordinate 309,187,572 of CM030361.1, forward strand.
TTGTAGTCTATTGTAAATGGCACGCACAAGGGGTAACATGGAGGTAGGAGAAAGTAGTAGACCTCCACGTAATCGCGGTGGACGTGATCGTGGTCGTGGTCGTGGTCGTGGTCGTGCTTCTACCGATGCTACTAATGTAAGTAATTAAATATTGATTCTAATAGAATTGTATTATATTTCGGTCTATTGATGTAAATGTTATTGTTATGTAGGTTGAATTTAATCCAAACGAGGCGGGCACTTCCTCTTCAGTCCCTTCGTCGTCATACATCCCTCCTGTAGGCCCCGGACCACTCGACCCTTCACTTCTCACTCTCCAGCCGATGCATCGATCGCAGTATGTTTGGAACGGCGAGGCTACGGAGTGCCGTTTTAGGACTGGTCATCCGCTACCTGTGCACCCACGCATACACGAGATGCTTAGAGATTGCGGATTCTACGGTATTGCCATGATGACCTCCATCAAGTGCGATCGTTCACTTCTCGAAGCACTGCTTGAAAGATGGAGGCCCGAGACACACTCATTTCACCTGCCAGTCGGGAAGATGACGGTGACTTTACAAGACGTTGCTATACTAACCGGGCTTCCAATCGATGGAGAGGCAGTGACAAGATCGATGGACTTCGATCCCGTGTATATAGTGGAGGAGTACTTAGGGGTTGAAGTGGAAGCTGGTGCGATAAATGGGAAATTTATCCGCCTAAAGTGGTTGAAGGATACGTTTAAAGATAGACTGAATGATGCTTCAACTGCAGCGGAGGTGGAGTGCTACTGTAGGGCGTATATTCTAACGCTATTCGGCATGGTCTTGTTTCCAAACTCGATCGGGAATACCGTAGCACTGATGTTCTTGCCCTTAATCGTCGATATAGGTAGGATCAGCCGTTACAGTTGGGGCAGTGCAATACTATCGGCACTGTATCGGAGTCTGTGTCTGTGCAGTATAGGTTCGAACCAGATGAATGGACCTCTAATTTTACTGCAGATATGGAGTTGGGAACGGATTCACGTAGGTCGGCCCGTAGTACGGATCCAATCCCAACATTGGAGAGTTCTTCCTGAAGATATTGACATGCTACCTCCGATCGGTGTGTACTGGACAGGAAAACTGACATGGACAGCCAACCCCAACAGGTGCTTGACATACTACCGCGACGAGCTCGATAGGTTGGCCGCTGACTGTGTGGTGTGGACCCCTTACACAGAGGAGCGACTGATTCGACTGCCACCTTTCTGTACGTTCAGGCGTAATTTGTGGCTCACGAAAGCACCTCTAATCAACTTTGGAGTTGTTGAGTTTTACTATCCCGATAGGGTCTTACGGCAGTTTGGTCTGCACCAGGGGATTCCAGCTACCGTGCCATTCAATGCCGAGATGCATAACATTACTGGAATGGGCCGTACACCCGGACACAACTGGGCCACTTGCTTCTTCGATTACGTTCAGAGATGGAACATTAACCGTTTCGAAGAAATCATCGTTGACACTCCACCTTTTGACCTTTCGTTGCATGGTGTGTACTTGTCTTGGTACGAGAGAGTCACTAGACGGTTCATTTCCCCATCGTTGCAGGCTCCTGCTGGAGTCGTTGTACCGATACGTCGACCAGGGACCGAACCAGTAGATGAGCATTCCGTGAGGTTGCCGATGTACCAACCAAAGGGATCCACTATTCATGGTTTTGTAAGTTTTAATGTTTCGTTTTAAATTTTCAAAATTTACATATATCAATATGTTTTTATATATTTATGTGCATCTAATTCAACCTTTCATGTTTCTCAGTTGACCCAGACTTGGTCCCTTGCCAAGAAATGTGCTTCTATGCTAAATAGCAACATCGCCGATCAGACGAAGGTTACTGTACGGGAGATGTTATCGTGTTGCCGTGCACAAGCTGATCTTGTGGGGGAGAGCGCAACATTAGATGCAATACTTAGGACCCCCACACATCGAACCAGCGGCCGTACTGGTCAACGACGAAAGAGAACTGTTCATAGGCCGCCACCTCATCCTCGAAGTGATTCGGAACACGAACAAGAAGCAGAGCCTGATATTGAAAGGGATGATGAAGAACAACTCGTTGGGGATGAGATTGAAGGAGAGCCGGAGATCCCGTTGTCTGCACTGACACAGGCAACTCCCCATCGTCGTAGACGACAACGAAAACCCCCAGACTACTTCACACCGGACCCTTGACTTGTGATGTTATTAATATCGTTAGTTTGTTGTAATAATTTTTTAACTTGGTAGTTGATGTAATATTTTTAATTATTTTGATTATGTAGTTTTTTTTAATGTAGTATTTTTAAAATGTTCTTCTGTTTGAGATGAAGTTATTAAAATTGTTGATGTAGTAGGGATGTGTTAAGTTCTGCTCAGTTTTGGGAATTAGTTTTGTGATATTGTTGGAGTGGTGATATTGGTGTGGTGTGGCTTTATTTTGTGATTAAGATTGTTTCAAAGTTATTTGGCTGTGAAGATAGTTGTTGAGAAAGAAAGTTGTGAAGTTGGATGTGTTTATTTGTGAAGTTTGGATGTGTTTATTTATGAAGTTTGCGTGGATGAGTTTTTTTGTGAAGTTGAGAAAGAAAGATAGTTTTGAAGTTTGGATGGGTTTATTTATGAAGTTGAGAAAGAAAGATAGTTGTTGTTTGTGAAGATGTGTTTGTTTGTTTGTGCTTCCTACAAGCGTGAATGTGTTTGTGAAGATAGTTGTTGAGAAAGAAAGTTGCGAAGTTTGGATGTGTTTATTTGTGAAGTTTGGATGTGTTTATTCGGCGAGTTTGGATGTGTTTATATGAGAAGTTGAGGAAGATTGAAAGTTGTGAAGTTTGGATGTGCTTATTCAATGAATCTGAAGCTTGTTTGAAAGAATCTTGTGAAACTTGTTGTGAAGACTAGACTCAGCATATGGCTGATTCAAAAAAAATACACAAGCTTCAAGAGTCGGTCTTTCAAAGACCGAGCTCAATATTACTAGACTCGGTCTTTGAAAGACCGAGTCTTGAAGCTGATTGCAAAACTTTGCTATCAGCTTCAAGACTCGGTCTTTCAAAGACCGAGTCTAGTAATATTGAGCTCGGTCTTTGAAAGACCGACTGTTGAGTACAATCTCTTCCAGAAACCAAGCGAGTCTCTGTAAGTGATTGAACACAACAGTCGGTCTTTCGAAGACCGAGTTCAATATAATTAGACTCGGTCTTTGAAAGACCGAGTCTTCAGCAAAAATTTCACAGACTGAAGACTTGGTCTTTCAAAGACCGAGTCTAGTAATATTGAACTCGGTCTTTGAAAGACCGACTGTTGTGTTCAATCACTTACAGAGATAACACACAACTCAGTGCGATCGGTGACATAATGCCGGACGCAAGTCATAAACCATGTCCACGTATTTATACTCTCTCCATCAACCAATGCAAATGCAAAAGGAAATAAGCAACCATTCACATTCGGGGAAACAGCAATTAGCAAACAACCCTTGTACTTACCGTACAAGTGAGTTCCATCTACACTAATAACCGGTCTGCAAGACTTGAAACCTTCAATCGAAGGACCAAATGCCCAAAATACTCCCTTGAATGTTTCCTCGCTGGGGCTAGACTCAAATTTATCCCAGTGGACAACGGTACCTGGATTTGCTGCTTGAATTGCTGTTAGTAGAAAAGGCAACTTCGTGTATGCTTCTTCGAAGGTACCGTACAACCTCTCAATTGCCTTTTGTTTTGCTTTCCAAGCTTTCTTATATGAAATCTGATAATTATATTCTATTTTCACAATCTCAATAATTGCCCCCGGTGATAGAGCAATATCCTTCTTCACCACACCCACAATCAAATTACTAACAAGGTTAGCATCAATTTTGCAGTGGTCTTGATTCAACGTGGGATTCGTACAAGTATAAGGGCCAACTATCTTCTTCACCACAAAATTTCTCTCTCATTTTGGAACAATAGCTCGTAATCTCCAAGGGCATCCACCATCACTTACTCCTGGGGGACATTGTACGATCTCCTCTATTGTACGTTTTCTAGGTGCCATTTTACATTTAACAGTGTATAGTGACGGTGATGTTTTCAATGTGACAAATTCACGATGTTTCTTGATAGAATACACCTTCACAGCATGCAGAAGGGAGTCTTTACTAACAAACTCCTGTCCAACGTAAAATTCGTCTACATTGGATGAACCAGAAGACTCTTGTGGAAATGGGGGTACTCTAGCAGCTTCAGCCATCTCCTCCGTAACATGAGCGTTAACATTAGCATACCTATCAGTAGCTCTCACTTCATTAGAACTATTGTTCGAAGGATTTACATTAGCTACATCATCATCTTCTTCTCCATCATCACTTTCTAGACTTTCATCATCGTCTGTTTCTTCCTCTTCTTCATCATCATCTAATAAGCTGTTGTTAATCACTGCATTTTGAAAGAGTTCAAACATACTGTCATTTGGAACGGAGTCAGGAACCGGGCTTGGTTGGCGTGGCAGCTCAACATTTACAGAATCCGGAATTGTTGTATTTGTGAAGGTGTTCTCTTGTGAGGATACCGGATTTGGTTGTGAAGATTGATCGGGGTTAGGCCTCGACTGCTGTGTAGGTACTACCCGTATGAAGCTTGCACTGGGGATATCATGTGGCTGAGCATTTACAACTCGAATTTGCTGAATATATAACTCTAATACAGACCAAAGACAATTCGGATCAAATGTCCTAGCAATCAATGACTTCAGCGCATTATCAGTAGGTACGGGCACTGTCATAAAATACTGAACATCTCCTCTTCCTGCTGCGTATCGAGCTAAAATTTTCACATTCCATTCATTCCTATCCCAATTAGTAACTTCATAGATTTTCTCAACTAGTTCTTCAAATGTAATGGTACGGGGTACCCAAACTATTTCCGGTTCCAAATGACTATAACAACAACCAATCTTTGGATCACGAATAATTTCACCACCAAAGTATAACCAAATAGGAATCTCAAGATCCATACCTAGGTATATTTATTAAAATATGCGAGTTATTATCTAAACGCAAACAAAATCTATACCAAATTTCAGAAAATTAAAGGCCAATATTCATCATACCTTCACAAGCGTCAAGAACAGAGCCGTATATATTTCGATAAAAGAGTTGAAGTTGCTATCCGCTTCAAATTTAGCAAAAATCAAAAAAATGGATCTTTCAAAATAAGGGTTTTGGGTTATTATAGTGGAGATGGTTAGAGGGTTAGGAAGATATTGGAATATATATTTAGATTAAGATTAGATTTTGTGGGTAGGAGGTCGCCCTAGATTTAGGAAGATGGGTTAGAGAAATAGAATAGGTTAAAGTCGAGAAGAAGAAGAAGAAAGAAAGGGGATCTGCGGTTATAAAAACGCAGAGTCAAGACTCGGTCTCTCAAAGACCGAGTCTAGTGCAAATAGACTCGGTCTTTGAAAGACCGAGTCTTGCTCTTTGATTTTTCAAAGCGCAAGACTCGGTCTTTCAAAGACCGAGTCTATTTGCACTAGACTCGGTCTTTGAGAGACCGAGTGGGGCGCTTTGGGAATTAAAAAAAAAAGTAGGGCGGTTTGGGAAAAACTTTGCAAAAATGGGTCGTTTTGGAAAAAAATTCCATCCATAGTCGTCTGAGGTATAATATGCATATATGCATGTTATATCTTAGCAATTTGACTATTTGCTGCAGTCGTCAAAAGGTAAAAAATGCATGATTTCGTCAAAAATGAAACGGACGAAACATGACATTTCGTTTGTTGATTTTTTTTTTTTTTTTTGGGTGGAACTTTTTGTGATTTTATTGGAAATTTTTGAAGAGTTAAGAAAAAATAGCTTGGGCCCCACCCAATGTTTCTTCCCAGTGGGGATTTCTTAATTAAGGCCTTAATTAAGTAATTAATTTACTAAATTTAATTAATTAACTAATTATTTAACTAAAATTCTAATTAAAATACTAATTAACCTAATTAACTACTAATTAATTAAGAGGTTATGATTTGGCGAAGAAAAAAATTCGTCCGATCGTTTTAAAATTAATTAAATAATCCAGACGAAATACGAAACATGATGTTTCGTCACGCTGTAAAATGCATATTGCTATATCTTATAAAATGCATATTGCTATATCTGATGCTATTTTTGGCTTTTTATTGGAGTGAAAATTTTAAAAAAATAGCAGAATAGCTAACGACTATAGCGCCTACAGTTCGAAAATATGCATAAAATGCATTTTTAGCTAACGACTGTGGATGCTCTTACAATGAAATATAGATAGATAACAGCAATCCCCTTAAGACTTTTGAACTCTCTTCTGTTTGTTCTTGCTCTCAATATGTCCTCTCTCTAAATTCAAATTACGAGCATAAGTTAATCTCTCCAACCCATATGGATTATCGAAAATCTGATTATATACGAAAAGATCTTAGATTCGAAACTAGATAGTTTTATAAACAAAAAAAATTAAGCACATGTACCAGCATACCAAGACATACCAAAGTCATTGGTTACTTGTTAGCATTATTTATTTCTTCTGAACATACCACGAGGGAGGTTAACCAATTAGGTGACTTTTTGATCATAAGTAATATTATTTATTATTTAATTATTTACAATTTCTTTCGACACCACTCCTTCTTGCGTGTGTGTGCCAGCACACAAACAGCCGGCCCCCCTCTCAAGCGGGCCCACTCCACGTCAGCACTATCAGCAATCAGAGAGCACAGCGTTCTGCCTCTCTCCTGGCCCTCACGATTGCCTGTCAAAGCACAGCCCCCCATCTCATCTCATTTTAAATCCCAACATTATTATCAAAAAATAAAAATAAAAACTATGACGTAGGAAGGATTTGAACGGAAACCTTCTTTATATTTAGTTATGTACGTGTGTTGCACATGTTGGTAGAATGACAAATGACAAATGACACTAAGGCCTTCTCCCATTATAGTAGGAGAGATATATATTATACCAGTATATTATATCTCTAAGAAATACAGGATGTTACATACTCCCCTTTAAGAAATCAGCGTTATCGCTGAGTACGGGGCATACAACCTAGTGCATGATCTCCTTTCTAGTCGATGTGGAGCGGAGTATCTTGATTCAACTAATTCTAGGCCAGCACACTGACCTTAGCTCCCTCTCAGGTATACATCTCGTCAATGTGGAATGGAGTACCCTGATTCAGCTAATTTTAGTGTATTGCCCCTAAACAAATTGTCAGTGTACTGACCTCAGCTCCTTCTCAGGCATATATCTCACCCACTCTTACCCACAATCGGTGTTGAAAGTCAGCTCTGATACCATTTGTGTTGTGCCTAACAACATACAACATGCCTGAGGTCAGTACAACATACAACACCCGGAATTACATGTAAATGGAATTCAAGGTGTTACACATACAAAACGAGGTAGACCAAAATTAGAATCCACTTCCATATTCGATGTCCCAGTTATATCATTAATCTTGGATGAGCAAATGTAAAGTAATTTTTACCCAGCAAAGCAAAAGGATAGAAATAGATTAAGCTCTCTTAATTCATCAATCTCAGCTTTTACTTGTAAATGCAACAGCCCATTCCCAAAAGAAAAGAAATGAAAAGAACAAATCAACTTCAGTAACAAATTTATTTATCGTTTATTAGCATTGTGTTTCTTCACAGTTTTACCATATATTTTAACCCAGGAAATTACTTCCTGCTCAAATATTAATACTACAAAATCCACCAAATGCTGAAGATTTCCTATAAGATATTTCGCTGTATATGGGGTAATAACAAGAAAAATACAGCAAAAATTTATAAAACCCAGTAAGTAATGTTACCGAGAAACTGATGAATGTTTCGGTACAACTTAACACTGTAAATACTTAATCTATACAAAAGGCAGGATCTCAGGTTTCAACCTTATTGGTACAAAAATTCTGGAGCTTCGGGCTAGACAGCTGCCGATATGCAGATCTGTGCATTGCGAAAACTATTAAGTTTCTTAGTTCCTACTTGGTTCAATTGGCAGTGCTGCGTGTTCGGGTGAGGACACTAAGACCCGGTAGCCTCCAACCGAACATGGAAGAACCTGATGTGCTGCTGCTCGGTTCCTCCATAGATGAAGTTTCACTGGAAGCCGTTGATGAACTTGTTCTCATGGCCCTGTCCTTGATAGTGTTAGAGATCTGCAAGTCCTGAAATAAGATAAAAGTTTTAACAACCCAGTATTTTTATTCGAACAGACGATCAGTTTGGATACGGGCCACAGCTATATTATATTTTATATATATTTATTGTTATTTTAACTAAAGGTTTGTGTCAAAGCTGGCCTCCTCCCACTGCATATGAAACCTGCCTGCCGCACATTCAATGAACTTAAATGTTCAAACATCATTAACAGCCTCGCAATTACATAATGGTAACCTCAATTTCCTGAATTGTTGAAATGATGTGCATCTCTATACAGATCAAATTTGATGTTTATTTAAAGAGTTTTGCCATATAGGTTACTCAAAAATATTCCCATATAATTCACCAGGTGTTGATAGGAGTGCCTCCCACATTGTTATAAACTTATATGAAAATAGAGATTTGTGGGCTAGCTATCTAAAAATTCAAGTATTTTTGAGTGACGTATATGGAGAAACCCCTTGAAATATTTCTTTGTAAAGATAAAACCATATATCAACATTTACAAAATACTTCATTCATTTATCCTTGCAAAGCCAATTAAATTATAAGTTCAGAAGTATATGGTTTTTTTATAAATAAATTAAAAAATCATGTCCTACGCATATGACAACAAATCAAATATTCAGAGTAGCTGCAAGCAAACCTTTAACCCCGCTATTGACACTGCCTTCGGTGTATGCAAAACCTGGAACGAGTGTCCATTCGAATCAGACAAGCATTAATGATTTTTCATTAACGAGGTAATAAAAAGAATCATGAGTGCAAAGCTTCTAACCTTTGGAGGCTCACTAGAAGTCGATGGTGATGGCAATTCTAATGCTAAAGGTGGCGCTGAACTCGTCTGTCAAAAGTAAATAAACAATCAAGCAACAAGGCATGACAAGAAAAAGAGTGTACTCGAGGTTTTTATACTCAAAAGAGTCAAAAATGTACTCTACGAGATTAAGTGTGCAAGTAATTAAGGATGATGTGATTTACATGGACTCCACATTCTTGTGCAATTCTTGTGCCTTAAAGTACATTTCGAGTACACACATCTTGAATACAGAAAGCATCAAAAAGTAAATTTGTAGGAGCATCAAAACATCTTTTACCCTTGTGACCGCTGTATGCTGTGCAGGTCCAATAGCTCGCTGAGAACTGGACTGTGAATCCTGAAAAGTTTACTTTCCTAATTAGATTTGCAGATAGATAGATAGACAGATAGAGAGAGAGCAGCAGCAGCAGCTGCCGAACCTCATGGCTTAGTTGACGCGGTAGCCTCTAATTGGCTGCTAGTTATTAACTAAATATTTAATTATAAATATAATTATTAAAACAACAATAAAGTTGCAGGTATTAAATTAGCAAAATAAACCCATCCCTTCTGTATCACTCTCCCAATCCAATCCACACTCCCTCTTCTCAAATTGAACCCAATTCCCGAATCCCCACCTTACCGATGTAAAAAAAGAGCAAAAAATATGCAAAAAATAAAAATAAAAATAAAAATCCCCAGCATCACACTTGCCCCTCCCTCTGCTAATCGGAAGGAGAGGGGAAACCTCAGCTAATTTCGTTTCTGTTTCCTCGTGGACCAACTTGACACACTCTTGTGTGGTAGAAACTCGCGTTTTCTTGTAATTACCTGATCCATAAGCAAATGAACATGAGACTTGATATCACAAACTTAAGCTAGTTTACAAATGTAAATCAAGATGAACGGTCTGGAAAATTCGTGGATGAGTTCTTAACAAGGCTTAGTTTGAGAATAGTTCTCTATGGAGCGGGCCCCTCTTTGAACTATTGTAATTAGAGAGTTGAAGTTGCGTAATTAGTGTAGATCAACAATGCTTTAATCTCAACCACACATTTCTAAGTCGAGGTTATATTTATATTAACAATCCATTTAAGTCTAGCCCCAAACAAAATCTCATCCACACATTTTAAAGTAAATTTATATCAACCATCAATTAAAATGTAGCCTTAAATTTACCCATCTCCTCTCAAAATAAACAAATACATAAACTACCCATATAGCCTTCCATGTGCATGGCATTTGGTCAATTAATAGTATATATATTTCAGAGTCGAATAGGTTAGTTTAGCTTACCTGAGTAAGTTCCAGATTCTCAGTAAATTTACACAAATGAAGTATTCCTTTTCTTGTAAAGTCCTGTAATGAACGAGAAAACCATATCCATTAGTATGTAAAGGGAAAGGAGGGGAAAAAAGGAAAGAGGGAAAAAATTGAAGGCGGCAAAATAAATGACTATCCATACTTGACTCTCTTCCATTTTAACTAGCTTTGTTTCCTGAGACATGATAAAGCTTTTAAATCAGTATATACCCTGAAATAACTATTATTTTTTTATGTAAGATTATTTACCATATTCTGAACAGTCCAGATAACAGATTCAAAGTCCTCCCGGATCCCGCTTAAATCCCCGTTTATTCTTGATACCTACATGCAAAAAAATATGATGGCCAATTGTTCAAAACCTATCAAACCATAAATCAAACTGAATTGAAGTATAAAATTTTAACCCTCTTTACCTCAACTTGGGTTGCTGCAGTGAGCTCCTTGCACTCATCTACATTACTATCCACACGATCCAACCTCGAAGATAAGTGTCTCTTGGTAGCCTGAAATAATTCATTACATAAATGAAATCTCCAGTTAGTCCATAGCAAACTACCAAGGTTGCAAACAAGACATCACAAGCAATTGTATATTCTAAATATGACATGAAGAAGCTGGTAGTTGAAAGCAAGAGCCCTTCACAATGAGCATCATCACAATGCAAAATAGGAACCACAATATAGCAGAATATGTGAAAGGAAATAAAAAAAACAGTTACATATCAGAAATGCAAAACAATTACATATCAGAAATGCAAAGAAGACACAAGTGAAGCAAAGACAAAATCTGTCAACCTAATAAGATATTCAATTCCGAAACCATTACACATCAACACACTAATAATTAGAAATACTAACTGAATCATATACTTCAAGCAGATTTATAGTTCAAATTCTGAATAAATATCCTTGATCCGTTCATAGTACTTCTCGGGATAGCAGTACAATGTCGCAAATGTACCCAATGCAACTCTCTATTGTAATATTTAACCTAAACAAGAATTACATGTTTCTATTTTCTGGGTAACAAAGGAAGAGATTGAAATGGATAAAACTGCATATATAGTAAACATAAGCAATCTAATAACGGATGCAAAGAATCCAAACTGAGCTCACAACAAATTTAAAACAATTCCACCACTGCCAGTCAAGATAATTTTTTAAATTGAACATGGTTAATTTTTCTGCCCAAGTAATGCTTGATTATTTTAAGAACAGTCAGTGCTATACACACTTAGCTACCATGCACTGAGGTCTGGTAACAAGGAAGCATGCTAAGTTAAAAGAAGAGAACATTAACAGAAGGGGGGAAATCAACGTAGAGGAAAATTAAAATTTAGGTCGTCAATTAGAAAACTGTAAACTCACAGCAAGAGACGATGAAACCATGTCAACTTGTTTCCCTACAGAATTGCAAGCACTGGAGAAGCCACGTCTCGTTACAAACATCATATCTGTAATCTTCCATCCCTGGTAAATGCACAAGTTATTGGAGAACCAAAGAGTCGTAAACTAAAAAAGGAACAAGAAATTCTACATGACGAAAAATTTCTATAAATAAAGAAAATTCAAAAGATCTTGTTTATTCTTTACTAGGATCCAACAATGCTAGTACAATATTTACATCAAACAAGAAAGAACATTACCTTCCACCATATGTAGCCATATCCAACCACCCCAATAACTATGATAGCTTTCACGCGAAAAGAGCCATTACCTGGAAGTATTGAAGGTTGATTAGCTTAAGCCAGCAAAAGAAAATAAAAAATTGGAGTTTAACCACAGACAAATAAACAGCAAGATATACAAGATATCCACTTTATAGGGTAAACAATAGTTCACTTCAGATCAGGGATGAACCCAGAAAAGTAGGCAGATATTCCTCCAACAGATAAAATACAATGAAACAGACATTGCGACGCCATTTTTTTTGTTATTGAAATAGCCCTCTTCACCGAAAGTTGAACCCATGATCACCTATATAGGTGAGAATGGAACTTATTACTGCACTATATGCACTTCACAATCTTTTATGCTTCTTAATTAATCTTTTGAAGTTATTATTTTTTGTATAAAAAAAGGTAAGGTATAATTAATAGCCTTATAAAAGGGATAAGAGTGTATCTGTGAGTAGAGTGTGTGTGAAAGAGGAGGGTGTGTGTGTGGGGGGGGGGGGATAGCTACGTCCTTGTTCAGCAAAACAAATAAAAAACCAAGATGGCTCACAAAAATGCACAGACAAATGAAGGGCAGGATGATGCATTCTCTAAATTTTCTAGCTTATTTCTTCTTAATATCATAGGATCTATGAACCATGGACACTTATATTCTAGAATCATAACCCTGCACACATCATCACTATAATTACACATTTCAAACACAGTAAATTTCGCATAACCCTACTGTTTTGTCACCTTTGATACGTAACCCTACCGAGTTCTACTTTCTCGTTCTTGTTGAAGAATACCACAACTTGTAGTGCTAATAGCGAAAACACACCACAAACAATAGAAACTACCAAGACTTTGATGAACCAAGAACAAGTCACCGCGATATATGCAAGATCTCACAAGAACACAATTAATATGCAAAGATAACCAATACTTCATATTCTCCAAGATATACAAAGATTACAAAAGAGATTACAACTCTCAATCTCTTTCCCTCACCTTTGAAACACTCGGCACAATCTCCTTTTGAAGTTGAACAATAATAACGGCTCACCTCTTGATCTCATCAATACAAATCCTAGAGTCTACAGCCATATATATAGCCCCCAAGTAAACCCTAAAAGATAAACACAAATCCAACTTATTGGGCCTTAAACTCGTCAACCAAAATAACACACAGCGTCGATGTCGGTCAACCGCACCCCGAGGTCGGTCGACTGCAACGTGTAAAGCCAACTCCTGAACTCTTGACCGGTCGACCGCATGACCGGCTGTCCCGCTCTTTGTTGAACCCTGTACACTCGAAGAACCTCCTATAGTCAGGGTCGGTCGACCGCACCCCCAGTCGGTCGACCGCAACTCTCCAGACTGTTCATCTTCTACTTGTTGTTGTCATCTTTTGCTGTCTTCATCTCCTCTTCTTCTCCAACTTCAAGTACTCCGTGCCTAAGTGTATTTGAGGCCACAATCCTAACAATTCTTCCCTACTCAAGACAATTTCTTTGCAATCCTATTTACGTCGTTAGCTTTTGCAAAAAATAACTCACCTCCTGCAAAACTTAGGAGGGTTATTTGTGCCAAAATCTTTTCATACCAATGTGTAGGACAAAAAAAAACAAATACGTCCACATAAATTAGGACTTATGTGCAAATCTTTCCCTCTCTTTTCATACTTGTTTTGACTTAAGAATTTGTAGATAAGTTCTATCATTTATCTACAAATATTTCTTCTCTCTCTCTCTCTCTCTCTCTCTCTCTCTCTCTCTCTCTCTCTCTATATATATATATATATATATATATATATATATATATATATATCAACAGCAAAATCCAAATCTAACCCAATATACTTTACCTCTTTCTCCTTTCCCTTCTTCCCTTTGAACACGATCAGAAGACCCTAACCCGACTCACTTCAAAACCGTCCACTCCTCTTCCTTTCGAATTTGAGTGTGAAAATTTTAATCCTACCCACTTCTCTTCATCACCCCCCCCTCCCCCCCAACCAAAAAATCCATATCAACAGCAAAATCCAACAGCAATATATATATATATATATATATATATATATATATATATATCTCAACAACAAAATCCAAACCTAACCCAATATCCTTTACCTCTTTCTCCTTTCCCTTCTTCCCTTTGAACACAATCAGAAGACCCTAACCCAACTCACTTCAAAACCGTCCACTCCTCTTCCTTTCGAATTTGAGTGTGAAAATTCTAATCCTACCCGCTTCTCTTCATCACCCCCCCCCCCCAACCCAAAAAAAAAAACCCTCTGAACCCAGATTCATAAACCCTAATCAAATTTTTCGCTTCTCATCCTATCTGAGTGTCTCCCTTATCCTTTCCTGTTCTAAAAGTCGATTGGCGGTAGTCGGGTGGCCGAAGGCCGCCTAAAGCGTAGACCTTGTAGGCGGGGCTCAAAATATAATATTGCATAAAATACAAAATATATATAATACTAAAAAAAGAGCTCAAAAAATCACAAATGAGAATTAGCTCAATGGTAGAGCGCTTGTTTTGCGTATTGCCAAAATCAAGATCCCAATGAATAATACTGAAATAAAAGTTATTTATGCATGCTCAATGACAATATCTCGTTAGGAAACTTAAAAAACAAAAAAAAGACAACTTATTTAGATCCCAGATAGAATCACTCCTTTTAGTTGTCGTATTAATTGGGGCAGCAACTTAACTAAAATTACGATAAAGCCCTCGCTGTGGTGTAAATAAAAAAGAAAAAAAATACTTTTTCGAGATCCGCCTAGACCGCCCAGCCCAATAAACCATCTAGACTGCCTAAAGCCCAACTAGCCCACCTATACACTACCTAGACCTGCCTAGGTTGCCAGACCGATTTTTTTAAATGCCCAGTGCTTTGGCGGGTCGTCGGGGGAGCGCCTAGTGCCTAGGCCAATTTTTAGAACATTGATCCTTTCTAACCCGAATCCAAAAGCCCTAACCCTACCCATTTCTCTCTCCTACTCTCTGATTCTCCCTTTTCAACCCGAATCCAAACACTAACTCAAACCCAACCCGTCAAAACCCCTCTTAATTAAAGATTTAACCTCAGTTGATTAAATGTAAAAGATAAATTAGACAGAAAAATGTTAAAACATGTGAAATGGAGGGTTGAACACCTAATGGAATTGGACAGAGTACGGCGGAATGGAGTAAGAATTCCGTCATATCTCTGAAATGATACTTTCTGTGGAATCAACAGGTGAAAGCCACATGTAAAGCGCGCAAAGTTCAAAAGTCCTCTTAAGCCAGAAGGTCAAGAAGGTCAACAGAGACTCGACATAGTTAATAAATAGTTTTTTTTTATTTTTTCTTTATTTTTGTTTTGGGTGAAAACTTAAAAGACACTTGTTCCAAAGCACCTCTTCAACCTCCCAAGCTCATATTCAACCTTGAGTTCAAAACTGGGATTTAAGAATGCAGATGGAAACTGAGCTAGAAAAAGTAGTTATATCAGCCTCAACTCATATTCCATTCTTGCTATCATCGACCTTGGCCTTGAATCCATTTTCAATTTCTGCTTGTTCTATCGATTTCAACAGTCCCAACTCACTCGGTATTGTTCAAAATTCTTACAAGACTGTTGGTTTCCATTGGTGGCCTGCTGCCAAATTTTCGTGAGAGATTGCTATGTAGTATAATTTAAAAAGGAAGGTAGGTTTATAGACTTGATTATTTGTCCTTTTATATTTGATGTAAAGAACACATGTATAAAATTTGAAATGTACTGACTACATGAGTATATGAACTTTTTTCATTATTCAGGTGAAAGGAAGTATACCTTACTCCAAAAAGAAAAGAACAGGAATTCACACACAATTTTTTTTATAAAAAAATCAAAAGATAAAAGTCCTGTAAACCACACATCTTAAAGCACTAAGAAATCACATTAAGAAATCAAATTTACAATCTAAGTTTTTTGATCAATCACCTGAAAAAGTTTTTTTTGGGAAGGTTTAGTCAACACAAAAGTTCTGTTACTACACATCTCTAAAGTGTTTACCAACACATGAAGGGGACAGGATTAAGCTTCACATCCTTTACACGTGGCATTTTCATGTTCATTCCACATAGAAAGAATCCACTCAGAGCTCTGATAGAATTCCTACTTGGCGGAATGACTGAATGTACCTGGTAGAGTTATGTGCCAAAGGTGACAGGCTAGTAGGGTATGTGAAATTTGCCCTTTCAAAACACTGATCATTTATTACTTAAATATATGTAATATTTAAATCTTCTAAGAAACCGTCAATACTCCTTGAACAGTCTCCACATTATTGGAACATATGTTTATACTCATTACACATTGATATAAGAATTTACTTTATAAATTTAAACCTATATTTCAATGGAAGAGAACATCAAAACGTTGACATATATGTAACTTCTAAAGTTATCTACATTCTTCGTTCCTCTTGTTAACCTTTGCCTTTACCTATTTTCTTATGCCATATTTTGTGTGCGCTTTTCCGCTCTTTTTGTGGGTGGATTGGGATGTCTGTGCCAATTGTTATAATGGGGTGGAAGTGCGGCTAACCTGAGCTACTTCCGGTTACAATAGTGACTGATCTGGATGATGCTAAAAGTTGAAGCTCTTGTCGCAAAGTGTTAACCTGCAAAATGTTGCCATCATCTGATAGAATTAAACTGACATTATTCAACTGGTAACTGATGCGAGATATAAACAATAACACATTCACAAAATTCAGATTATTAGTCAATGCCAATCCTAAAAGATATTTATGGTTGAGTTGTTATTGGTTTGCAAGGAAGAATGGACACGTAAATGGCTGCCGACACAAGATAGAATAAGACGTAAAACAGTAATACGCAGATTTTTTTTTAAAATACTACAATAAAATAGGTTATTCTATAATAGATACCCATATCCGAATAGATATATCTTCCAAAATCAAGATGTTTCTACAGAATAGCATGTAGAACTTCCCAAAGCTACAAATGCAAGTGACTAAATTGTTTACTTTATCATATTTAATATAAATATGTAAATTTATATCAAGAAAATTTAATCTACAATATAATTGTAGTACTAGCAAGTGGAACGTGAAAGCATAGGCTTAAAGATCCATACATCATAACAAAGGCTAGCTCACTTTTATAAGCATGGCAACGGAAATATGTAATCCTGTAGGGTAAGATGAGCTTATGTTATGAACTAAGAAGCTAATCTTATTTAGATGAGGCCAAAGGTCAGTTTGCAGTTTAAAGGATAGCTTTAGATTCTTGCGATTCCTTTTGTCCTCTCCTCTTCTCCAAGTGCTACAAGCAATGTTGAAAAATAGCACGCTACGTAGCACGAAATAACGTGATATGTAGTGTTTCCTAGGGAAAATGATATGTAGTGCACGTGCATAGCACATGTACTCCATAGTGGTATGCTATTTACACGTAGCGTACACTATTTGAGATAAGCTACATAGCGTATATAGCATACGCTATGTATAACATTTTTCTTTTGCGATTAAAAAATACCCGATTGAAGAAGAGAAGCGACCCTTTTCTTTTGGGGCTTTTAATGCTTGATGTTCTATTGACTGTGGAGTCCAGGGTATTGGAGAGCAGTAGCGAGGCCTTCCCACTCCAGCGACGGCATGTTCAATCTCCCTCCTTCCTTCTTCCTATATTTTCACTAATTTCAGTAACTATGGTTTAAGGGTTTTGATGTTTTTTGAATATTTTGATTGATTTTTCTCGTCTTTCTCTCATTCTGATTTGAGTCTTTGTTGATTTTGAGTTTTTCATCAACATTGCCCAGCATTGAGCTGTTTCGAAACAAGTTAATAACTCATTAACTTGTTAAGCTATTTGTTTACAAATAGTAATCTTCTAATTTTAACTTGCAAGTTATTTCAAAATTTTAATTAGAGAAGCAATTATTTTAATAGAATCGAAACTAATAAGTACTTAGTACTCACTATCAAAAATTAAGCTAATAGTTACTGCTTACAAGCAATAACTTGATATATATTATTTGCTAGTATTTTACTAGCTAATAACTTACTGTTTGAAAATTACATGCAATTTTAGATAATATTTTCTACTATTTTTAGTTTCAAGTTATAAGTACAACTCCTTTACATTGATGTCGGATGGATGGATGGACAGACAAGAAAAATTGAACCTTGATAAATTTTCTTGTGAACTCCCCCGAAGGAACTTTCTTTTACAAGTCTATTGATGCATCGTCTCGCATTAAACAAAAGATTTTATTTTGGGGTGCATTGACGAGATAATTAAGGAGATTGGGGAAAAGAATGTCATCCAAGTTATTACTGACAATCATGCTTTACATGTGAATGCCAAAAAGAAGCTTATGGAGAAGAGAAAATCATTATATTGGACACCATGTGCGGCCCATTATATTGATCTAATGCTGACTATGAAGCACGGATACTTCACAGAGGGTGTCGTCCCCGTATCTTGTACGTATCTGATACGGAATATGGCCGCATACGACTGGATACGTACATGACACAGCTGAAGCATGTCCTACATTTTTTATTAAATGGATATGGCAGGGATATGCGGCAGACACGGTGGGGATACATCAGACACAGTGGGGATACGGCTCAGGGTTAAAATTGTTAGAATGGAATAATTTTTGGGTTTAAAACATAAAAAAACCGAATGTGGAGGTTAATTTGAAGAAATAAGAAAAGATAGGGTTTTCATATCTTGGATATATTTTCAGAACTGTCCCACTATTTAATTTGTCTGTTTATGTTATATTGCTTATGAACTTGCTTTGTTTACTTATGTTATTGTTTATGCTTATGAATAATGGTTGTAGCCTTTATGGATTATCTTATTTATGTTTAATGAATGATATTTACCATTTCCTTATTAACAAGTGATATTATTTAGTTATGTGTTTGTGTATATATATACAGTTGTATCCCCACCGTATCTCGTATCCTACTTTTTTGAAAATTGTCGTATCCCTCATACCCGTGTCCCCGTACGTATATTGTCGTACCCGTATCGGTGCTTCACAAAATACTTAAGATATTGGAGAAATGAAGATACACTACGAGACACTTGAGTTGTCGAAAGAGGTTATACAATTTATTTATAACCATGGTTGGGTACTTGAAAGAATGAATTTTCACACAACGGACAAGGAACTATTGAGGCCAGCCGTAACCCATTTTGCTACATTTTTTTGACTTTGCAATAGTTGTACAACTTGAAGCAACCTTTGAGAAACAGGTTTTCTTCCGATGAGTTTTTGAGAAGTTCATGGGCAAACTGAATTTTCACACAACGGACAAGGAACTATTGAGGCCAGCCGTAACCCATTTTGCTACATTTTTTTGACTTTGCAATAGTTGTACAACTTGAAGCAACCTTTGAGAAACAGGTTTTCTTCCGATGAGTTTTTGAGAAGTTCATGGGCAAACAAGTCAAAGTAAATGAAGGCAAATACGGTTCTCTATCGGAAGGGCTTTTGAGGTCGTGTGTAATTTTGTTTTACAATCACTCTTCATTTGGTTAGTGTTCTTCGTGAGGTTAATTCGGATGCGAGGCCTTCTATGCTTTATTTATATGAAATGATGATAACGCGAAAGACAAGATTGCGGAGGCTTGAAATGGAAATGATAGAAAATACAAACCTTATTGGAGATTGATTGATAAGAGGTGGACGGATATGTTGCATAGACCTCTACATGCCGCGACGTACTTTCTCAATCCAAAGTATTTCTATAGGAATAAATTTAGCAAGCATCCGGAGGTGAGAAAAGGTCTTCATGAGTTGGAATCAGCTACATGAATCCTGGTTTTCCATTCAGCTGGATTTAGTGCAATATTATTGTAAGACCGCAAGCTATCATATCTTTTCTCACCGTTTTTACCCAAGTAAGTTTAGGTCTTCCCCTATCTCTAACTCTAACCTCAACACTTATCAAATATTCAAATCACTTTTTCTAACGGGGGCACTACTAGGTCTACTACCTGAGGCAACTCTCTCTTAATTTATCTTGGATAGAAGCTACCTTTACCATGTCTTGTATATGTCTGTTTCTAATTCTATCCTTCATAGTTTTACCACATCTATCTTAGCATCCTCATCTCCGCTACACTCATTTTTTACACACGTTTCTTTATTGCCCAACATTCTGCTCTATACATCATTGTTGGTCTACCAGCAGTCCTATAAAAAAATTTCTTTAACTTCAAGAGTATATGTTTGTGACACAAAACACCACTAGCACTTCTCCACTTAAGCCACCCTGCTTTGATTCTATATATAACATCTTCACAAATCTCCTCACCTCTTTGTATAATCAAGCCTAAATATTGGAACCAGTCTTTCTTAGGTATCTCTTAACCATCAAGCTTCACTACTTTCTCATTTATGTTCTGAATATCACTAAATTACACTCCACAAACTCCCTTTTAGTTCTGCTTATTGTAAAGCTTCTAGAGTTTCTCTTCACAATTCCACTAAGACGGCTTCATCGGCAAAAAGCATGCATCAAGGCACCTCATCTTGTATTCCTCGCGTCAATTCCTCTATAACCAAAGCAAAAAGGTAGAAGCTTAAAGCCGAACCTTGGTGTAAACCAACTGTAATAGAAAATTCACTACTCTCTACTATAGTTATTTTAATTGCGGTCATTGTCCCTTCATACATATATTAATCACCTCAACATACCCAATAGTTACTCTTTTGTTATTTAACACCTACCATACTGGCATACAGTCCCTAGGAAATTTATCATATATATTTTTTTCAGATCTATAAACACTATATGTAGATCTTTCTTATTCTCCCTGTACTTTTTCATAAGTTTCCTCATTACATAAATTATTTTCATTGTTGATCTCTCAGACATAAATCAAAACTGATTCTCACACACTATTGTTTCTAGTTTCAGTCTATGTTTGATCACTCTCTTCCAAAGTTTCATCGTATGGCTCATTAATTTAATCTTTCGGTAAAATGATTTAGCTAATTGGTGGGAAAGATTTGGAGGCGATACTCCCTCACTCCAAAAGTTAGCGCCCATGGTTCTTTCCCATACTACTAGTACCTCGGTTTGTGAATGCAAGTGGAGCACATTTGAACAATAATTTTTTTTACAAATTTTAAGTACCTCATCTTATATTACATTTCTAAGTGACACTATATAGAATGGTTATAGTATTATACATAAATAATTTTTTGCTATAGGTTCACTCAAAGAAGAGATGCTGCTTAGAGCAAGGGTAAATGAACTCTCGTCTATGTGATGTATAACATTAAGCTACGAGAGAGAAACATAAGGAGAAAGCAACGCAAGCTAGACCCTATTATTCTAGATGAGGTTCCTTTAATGATGGGTGGATTGCGTAAAAAGAACCTTGTCTTCCTACCGATGATGCATGGTTAGACGAGTTTGACTTGAAGGATGTAGAGATTATGATGAAGGGTATTTAGATGTTGCGACGATTGCAAACCATCAAAATGTAGAAGATATTGAAGCCTTTGCCCCCCAGCAAAAGCGAGCAAGGTTTGATGGTTCTTCATGTAAGTCATGTGTTTATTTTGTGCATAATAAAGTGCCTCTTTATACAATAATTTTTTTTGAGTATAGCTAATTGAGTAAAATATTTTTTTGTGTGTAGCATCGTCCGCTCAGTAAGGCAAGGCAAGGCTACGGCAAGTGAAGATAATGAGGGCGAGGCAATTGGAGATATGCTTGAACCGGATGATGCTAATATCATCCTAGAGGAGGATGATCCAGAGAGAGATTTAAATTTCATTAAATTTGATTTACTTATTAAACTATTAATACAATTTCCTTCTTTCTTTCTTTGTCACCCATCAAGTCACGGGCCTTGGACCCGATAAAAACGGGGTGTCATATTTTACCCTTCATATGTCATAGAAAAGACAGCTCCAAAATCACCTCCCCCTCTTTTTCTCTTATTATTAAAAGTTGAGAACAATTTTGTAGTGATTTTTTTCATGTCTTGCATTTAAATGGTTATTATCAAAATCTTGCCAATTTCTAGCTCATTATCAAAATCTCTTTCGCTCCTCTCAATCTCTCTTCTTTTTCAATCTCATTCTCCCAATTTTCAATATCGTTTTGTGTTTTGTTCTTTTTTTTTGGATAATTCGGTGAACCAAAAAATTTCGCTTTGGTAACGTTTTGGTTAAGTTATTTGGTTACAGTTAGTTTAATTTGACAGGGTTTTGGTTCGGGTTAGTTTATACACAAAAACCACATATAGGAACCATTGCTCACCCCCTGATTATGATTATATTCAGTACAAGTTATGGTTGGTTTTCATGCTAGAAATGACAAAAGTAATGTGTGGTTTTACGAGAAACATATATGATTGACATGAAAACTATCTTTCATGTCCCCCAAAATGCCCATTCTCTACTTCCATAGTACCAACTAATGCAAATAGGGGCGGAGAGAGAGGGTGAGTAGGGGGGACATTTGGGACCCAAAATTTTTTGTAAAATCCCCTTTTTATAGGCCAAAATTTTTATTTGGTCCCCAGTTAAAATTTTTATTTGGACCCCCAAACTCAGTCCACCTCTTAAAGGCTGAAATAGTGGTATGGATTTTGGACTAAAAAATAATTCATTCTCTCATTCTATTAATTAAGTCAAACTGCTCAAGCTTAAAAAAAAGAAAATCAAACCCAACCCATCTATTAAGCCCAAACTTCCTTGGTTTTCTCATTCTCTCATCTCCCTGTATAATATGTAGTCTGGATTTCAATTCTAAATCATTTTGTTGATTCAATTCCAAGTATATGGTATGGATTTTATTGTGTTGATACAAGTATGAACAAATCATTTTTTTCTACCCACAAACTTTTTTTTAATCTTAACAATAATGCTTATTATTTGATCTGTATAACCTTGGATAAAATTTTGAATAAGAAGCTAGTGTGTACACAAGTTACAAGTATATCTATTTATTTGGGTCATATCTCTTGGCCTTTAGTATTATAACAGTGTAAATAGTGTAGTATAATTATTGATTATTATTACTCTTACCAAATTTAGAGTACAACTGTATAAATGCCAAAAAATACATGATACTAAGAACACTAATTCAAATATTTACTTTGATTATAATTTTATTTTGATCCAACTACTTTGATTTTTCAAAACAAAAATAAAGTAATGAATTTTCGACAACAATCATGTCAATGCCGGAAAAAAAATATGGGACCCCCATTTTGATTAGTCTGGCTCCGCCACTGAATGCAAACCATAAAACTTTTCTACTTCCAAAGCAGCAATAAATCAATCCAAACCTGAGCCAAAAGAGCATCCGAATGAGGCTTGCTCCCCGACTGCGATCCCTCTTTCTCCCCATTGCTAAGGTGTCTCGAAACAATCTATTTTATAATATATATATATATATATAAAATTAACATTAAACAACAATTAAATTATACCTCAAAATCATTTATTTCTTATCAAAATTACCTTCAAAGCGCCGGAAAAGAACCCTGTAACATCCTTCAACCCCCCTTCCTTCGACAGCGCCGACCCAACCAGCCCTACAACCAGAACGAGCGCGAATCTCAAAGCAAGTTCATCAGCTAAACCAAAGACCTAAGGGCGAAAACGGACGGTTACCGGCTCCGATGATGATGGTGAGCTTTCCAAGGAACGCCATGAACGAAGCAGACCAGAAGCCCTAGAAGTATATTGGTGGAAATCAATCGAACATTTGATTTGGGAAATTTCGGTGGAAAAAAAAAACCCCCGTGGGATTTTTAGGGTTTTCGTGGTCGCTTTGTGATCGTAGGAGCTCAAGAGAAGAAGAAGAAGAGTAATTAGCTATGGGAAACTACGAAACTGCCACTGCGGGTTGGCGGGCCGAGTTTGGTTTTGATAAATAGACCCGGATGTGGTTTTATGGGCCTTTGCTTTATTTATTTATTTTTTGCTTTTTTTTTTTTTTTTTTTGAAATATTAAGACATGAATCTGGATGTTTTAATTTTAGAGTTAGAAATGAACTAAATCTAAAATTACCTATTGACTACCCCGTATGAAGGGAATTTGGATGTTTTGAAAGATCGTTCAGTTTTCCGTGAATTCGTATTCCCTTCTCCCTTTGAGCGTTTAGATCCGCCCCGCTGGATCTTTCGATCCCCTTCCGCTCTTCGTTAAAGTTTCTCCTTTCCTCCTTCTCGACAAACCCTTTTCGTCTCAGCGCCTCTCCCTCCGGTTTCAGTGCTGAGTCTCCCATCCCCCTTCTGGTTTTTGGGGGAGTGCGGTCCGCCTTCACCAGATCCAGATCTCGCCGTTGCCTCATTCAGCCGCACCAGAGCCTTTTCGTTCCGCCTTGGTTCCCCTTTCCCTAGCTTCTCAGCGTTCCCTCGCAGGTAAAGGAGCTTTTGTTCTCCTCAGTTGTTTTGCTCGCCGAGGCACTGTAAGTTTGTTCTTTACTTCGTTTCAAAGCTTTATTTTTTTTACTTTCTGCTGTTTGTGCTCGTTTGGTGCCCACCTCTGGGGCGTGTGTGTTCCGCTTCTTTAGTTCGGTGGAATTATTTCCACCCTATCGAAGCTCCTTCTCACTTTGGGTGAGTGTTCTTCGTTTTAGGAGGAGTGGGTTTTCAGACCTCCTCTCGGTACTGTTTCTCCCTCGCTGGAGATTTTGCCTTTCTTGCTCTCTTCCCCTACAGAGCTCTTTCCACTCGGTGGATCCATCATTTCACGCCCTCAGTAGCGTATTTTCTCCTCCCCTCCATCTCTCTCTCCCCACCGACGTATAGGCGAATTGGCGCCTTCACCCCTTGGTTGTAACCAGGGTCCTCCTCCTCCCACATTCTCCCTCTTGGAATTAACTTTTTATTTGTGGGCCATCTCAGCTGTGGCCCATGGATTTATCGTGGTTGGAAGTCGTGAAAAGGAAAAAAAAAGTTTCAGAATACCTTTCTTTACCCTCCAAGCCTCGGTCCAATTATGGGCCGGTGGTTTCGGCTCCGTTTAGGCCCATCCTCGCGAAGCTTCCGTTTGTCTCTTCGTCTGCTTCTTCCCGCCCTGCTGCCCTACCTTCTCTATCCCTTTCTCCTCATTCTTCCTCTCATTCTCTTCGACACCTGCTGGTCTGTTTCCGCTGTTTACAGTACGGCCATCTCAAACTCTATTGCCCTAACAAAATGAAATGCATTTTCTGCCTTAAATCTGGTCATGCTAAGTATCGATGCTTCGCTCTCCAAAAGATCCTAGGGCTCCCAAGGGGAATGCCTATTTCAGATTAAGTACTTGGCGCGGTGGATCTCTCTGCGCTTCGTAGTAAGTTGCCTGCCTCTAAAACTTCTATCTCTCAAAAGCAGCCCTCGTCTTCCAACGCTCTGCTGCTTCCCACCCCTCCTCCGGATCGTCGTATCACCGATAGCCCCCATCCCCCTCCTCCTGTCTCCTCGGATCCTTCCAACTGTATCGCCAAGCAGGCCGTCACCCAAGTATTCCTCTCAAAAGCTGATCTGACGGATCGTTTGAAGTTTTTTGGCACCTATGGAGCCATCTCCTTCATTGGAGGCTCTGTGCCCTTCTTCACTCTGAACTCCTTTCTCAGCAATTTCTGTAACATCAAAGATTGGGATTGGGTTCTCTACAATTGTTCTAACGGTGACATGGTCATCCGTTGTCCTTCTCCAAAGATTCTGGAAGATCTTATTGCGAACCCGTCCCTTGCCATCGGTGGCATCTCGCTCTCTGTTCGACAATGGGTACAGATCCCTCTCCCGTCGCAGGACCTTACTACCTCAGACTTTAAAGTCTCTCTCGTTGGTCTTCCTCCTTTTTGTGACTCGCTCCGATTAGTAGGAGATATGGCCAAGTGCATCGGTGATATAGTGAGCATCTCTTCTAAGGTGAGGCTGGCCTCTGGCAGTTTGCAGGTCGAGGCTATATTTCGATGCCCCAACCGTCCTGTTCGTATAGAAGCGTTCTGTTTATCTGATGGTATATCTTCTTTCACTGTATCGGTTCATTACCACAATCATATTACTGCTAGTGAGTTCCCTCCTCTCCCCCGCCCCGGGCCTGCTGCGCCGGCCTTTGGCTCTGACCTTTCTTCCACTTTTCACCCTGGTGGTGCTTCTTCTTCTAAGGGCAAGAGCTCTGCGGTGAAAGTGGGTAGTTTGAGTGCTGCCCGCAGCAAGTTTTCTTTCCACCGCAGGCCTGCAGTCTCTCCCTCCATTCCAAAGATTTCGCCGACTAAGGCCCCCAACCTAGTCTGGGTCAACCCAGAGATTCAAGCTGCGAAGGGAGCATCTTCGGCTCCAGTGCCGACTTCTCAGCCTCCTGCGGCTGCCTCTCCCCTTCCCCCCAAGATCCCGCAGCCAGATCTGCATTCTTCCTCTATCGCGGTGGAGGCATCCCCCCCTTCTGCTAAGAGTAAGGAGCCTTCATCTCAATGGCCTGCGTGGGAAGTCAACCAAAATTTTGCGTCGGACTGGGAGCGATTCCAACAGCTCGCGCACTTCCCCACCCCGAGGAAGTCTGATCCAGCTCTCTCTCCCTCCAAACTCAAGCAGTCGTCATCCCACAAAGATGCTGTTTGGATGGACTAGGATCCCCTTCTGTTAGAAGAGGAAGCGGAGTTTTCTCGTGGGTGCCAGGCCAAACAAGTACTCTCCTTCGCTGTCTCTATGTTTTCCCCTATTGTTTTTTACTTAGTTGCAGAATGTTTCTTTAAGCTCTTTCACTCAGGATTCCTGTGTCATGCTATTACTGGTCCGATCCTTTCTTTACCCAGTATTAGGGTTAGCCCTTTCGGGCTTTCGTTCCGCGGTTGGATTTCTCCATCGCTTGTGACGAAGGCCCGGGGTATTTTGGAGGTCTCTCCCCCTACTATCCTCAACTTTTCTGGTCGCCTCTCCTCTGATCCCACGGGGACCTTTGTAACCCCTGTTTCCGATTATACGGATTTCTATGTATTCTTGTATTTCAAATTCCGTATAAATTTCTTCCGATGCATTTATAGCCTTTTTAATCTCCTATTGAAATCCAATTGTTTATTCTAAGCCCAAATTCTAAAATCAAAATCAAATTGAGCCCAAAATATTTCAGCCCAATGTCTTAATTGTTTTAATTAATATTTTGAACCCATTATTAAGCCCAAGCCCACTAACCCAGAACCTATATGCTTGTAGAGATTAATCCTACATCTATCCCTATAGAATTCTTTGCCGTATTCCCCACTCTTCAAGCCCGTTCTCCAACTTCCCTCACTTTGCATGCACAATCCCCACTATCTCTAACTACCATTTAATTAATATTTAATTATTATTATTCTAATACTAAACCCCCACTCTCTCTCCCCGTTACTATCTCTCTCCCTCTCCGTTTTTCCCTAACAGAAACCAAAACAAAACCACAGAACCCCCTCCTCCTTCGACTTCGTCTTCCTCCTTCTCCCCAAACCGAAACCCATGATTAGCAACCCATCGAAGATTCGCCTGCTCCTCACCTCGCCACAGTCGAGCTCGCCCATCCATCCCGTCGTCACCTCCAGTCCCGATCGTCCCCTCGCCTTGCCGCCATTGCCAACTTCAACCAAACCATTCCTCGAGCTCCTTCTTCGCCAGCGACGCAGCCAACCAGCCGAAGCACCATCGAAGCTCGCCAGACCCCGTCGAGACCTCCGAAGCTCCACCACAGCAACCACCGCTCGAGTTCCGTTGCCATTCCCTCGCCGATCACAGCTCCGCCCTCAGAGAACCCAACCCACTTCGTCTTCCCCAGCCGCTCGCACCCCGCTCGCGCAATCGCAGCTCCACTGCACCGTTGCTCCCGCCGCTCGTCTTCTCCACCAGTCGTCGAAGCCCCGACAGTCGTCGCTGCCCGTGCTCCCCAGTCGCGCGCTCCCTCTCTCTCTTTACCACCGAATCGCTCTCGCTCTCTTTTTCTATCTCTCTCTCCCTCTGTGCTGTGGTGAAGAAGAAGAAGAAGAAGAAACAGCAGATAGATTGGATTTGGGTTACTGTTGAGTATTTGGGGATTGTTGCGGTTGTGTTGCAACTGGAGGTGTTCGTTGTCTTGGAACTTTTTGGAGTTGGATCGCTTGATTGCTGTCTTAATTATTGGAGTTGCTGATTTTTGGCGTGGCTGCCATACACATTTCACACGTGTTCTACTGCCCGGGATACTGATCCCGTTATTCTGTCTTCAATTTTATCGTCGTCAACTAACAGGCAAGTCCACTTGAACTCTTTTAATTTTCTAGTTCAAGCTTAATTGACCTCCTGCAAGTAGTTCCATTTTAATTATCTTAATTTGCCTTGTGTCCCGTCCGTTAGGAGTATTGAGGGTTTACACGAGCTAACCCGACATGCTCTTGACCTCCTGTAATTGTCCATTGACTCAAACCTAAGCCCATATAGATATAATCGAAATGAATAAAATGAATGGAATTGTGTACAAAGAAAATGAATGGTAATTGTATATATTGATTGAATGAGACAATCGTGATTGGATTAATGACTTCATAAAGTGGATTGTACACAGAAAATGACATTCTAATCGTTATATGACATTGTAATGTGTTCCATAATTTGTAGTAGCACATTAATTGGCATTTTAAGGAACGTATGTGTGATGGCTTTTTATAAGTTACTGCTGCATTGTCTGCATTGTACTGAGGTTTCGACCCAGTTATAATTGGAGTCGGTTTAAATAATAAAATGAGAATTGTTGTTTTAAATTTATTACTTCATGTTTATTATTTAGCAATGCATCATTTTGCTGCATTCTATCGTCTCCTTGACATTATTATATACACATTTACATGGACATGAATGATTTAATAAGATACTAAACAAGCCGAGGTTTATAAGGGTTGACCTAGTAGTGGGAAATCTCAGAAAATGTACTCGAGGGCCTATATTGAAATGGTATTGAAATGGAAGGAGAAGTAATGAATGTGAATGAATGAATGAAAATGGTAAATGATTGTTATTGAAACCGAGTACACGCTCTGTAGACCCCACCACTATGTCTCAAACGTACACTGTTTTGCGTGCACCGAACCTGTGGTACGGCACACATGGGACACAGAAGTACGTGCACTAGATAGGAGAAATGACACTCTAATGGACATAAATTGACATATATGTATATTTTATTAAGACCATTGTTATTACTGCCATTATTGTCATCGTATATTTGATCTTGATT
Organism: Hemerocallis citrina; assembly: GCA_017893485.1. Classification (NCBI taxonomy): domain Eukaryota; kingdom Viridiplantae; phylum Streptophyta; class Magnoliopsida; order Asparagales; family Asphodelaceae; genus Hemerocallis; species Hemerocallis citrina. The sequence goes on from CM030361.1 coordinate 309,216,744, forward strand.
CATATTCCTTCAAGTAACCTGTTCCTTTACTCTCTGCTTTCACTACTTGCTGTCCGTACTTGCTCTAAGGACAATTTATTATTTCTTTTTAGATAATCAAGCACAGGTGCATAAAGAGAATTTCTAGGAGACATTGATAAGCAGATCTTCTACAATTGGAGCAGAAGTCTATCGAGTTATTTTGGTAAGTCTTTATATTCCAGAATTGGTTATTGAATTTCATTCTCGTTTATGTGATTATTATGCTTTTGCGTGGATATGATTCATTTTCCTATATTGTTGAGTTAATACTGGTACAGCTTATGGATGGTATGAGTTGGCATACTTATACCATTCGCTGGGCCTCAGTTACGTGCCTGTGTTTCCGTATTCCGGGAAGCGGGGCGTGACAGGTTTTTAGTGGTATCAGAGCCCAGGTTAGGCTCTAACTATGTTGGAGTCTAACTGGTTTGGCTAATGTGTTAGTCATGTTTGACTAATATGTCAGTCAAGTTCGGTTCTAGCCAGTCTAACTCAATAATATGCACACCACGTTAATCACATGAACATGAATAACCAACATATGATCTGGATACTCCTCTCATTTGGATTCCTCTTTGATCTCTTCTTATCCAAGTTTTTCAACCCTTGGTTCCTTCCGGCCCTTGCAGTCCTCACTTTCATTGATTCCTCATTGGGTGTAATTTTATTCTTTCGTGTCCTTATTCCCTTGATTCTGGAGTTGTCCATTCTTTTTCCGCTTGATTTGTCGATCGGCATCGGTGGATCTTCAATGACATGTTAGAGGCTCGTTTAATTCCTACATTACCGTATATTTTTATGATAAAATTATTGTGTAAATTTGCTACACTGCATATTTATTTCTCATTCACATTGCATTATACTTATGCATATATTTTATTCCGTTTTCTCCCTACTTTTATAAATCATTTCCACTACTGCGATTTGGTACTATTGTGTTTGATATTTATAATTTATACATTTATTTTGATATCCTATTGCGTGGCTTTCAACTTCATTTCTTATTTTCTACTATTTTTTTTATATCACGAATTTCAAAATATAGCGTCATACTTAAATTAAATATCCCTTATCCCTATGCACATGGAAGTTCCATCGTCCATTTTATCATTTCGGTGCAACCTAATGTCGAGATGGCAAATATGCAACTCGATGTCAATGGAGGCAAATTGCAACTGGATATCGGCGAGGCAAAATGTGCAGCCGAATATCCGGACGGCAATTTGAAACCTGATGTCGTGAAGGCAAACTTGCAACTTGATGTTAAGGATGCAAGATTTTCTAAGTATTTGCTAATTTATATTTCAAGACAAATTTTACTTATATAATGAAATTAATGGTAAAGAAATATTTTCTTTATGACATTTTGTTTATACTATTACACTTTATGTTTTCATACAATTTGAACTAGTATAGTTGATTTTATCCTATTTTGTGTTTACAACTTATTTTTACATTATGTTAAGATTGATTACATTAATCATGGTATAAGTCTTCATTATTTTGTGAATTACTGTTTATTGTCACCGTTTTCTAATTCTTTAATCTTTAGATTCTCACTTAATTTTGTTTCCACGTCCTAATTAATGATTTGACACTTACTTTTGTAATATTTAATGGACTCCTTTTTAAGTCTTCTTGTATATATATATATTTTAGTCTATTTTGCTCGTTACTTTTTTTGTCTTTTCGAGTATTGATTATAATGTCAACATTCAATAATTATTATATGTCTTTTCATTCATTGTTATTAATATATTTCTCACCTAGCTAAATTTATTCGTATTTCTAATTTTCTATGTATCTTGATGGGTTATTTTCCCAAAATTATTTTTTTAGTTGTGTTCCTCTGTTGTTTGTATGATTACCAACATTTTTATATTTGGGTTTGAATTCTTACTGAATAGTCTCCTATTTTCTTACGATTGGTAATTAATGGTGTATTTTGAATTCACTTTTCATTTATATTGATCGACTTTATATATTCTTGTTTGATTTATTTATAGACTCGATAAACCAGATTCTTACCTTGTTTTATAATGTTATTATTATTGTTATGTTTCTCATTATTATTATTGATATCATTATTAATATTGATATTGCCGTTGTTATTGTTATTGTTGTTTGCATTATTTTATTATTACTGTTGTTAATAATGAATTACTTTCGTACAAAAAAACAAAAAAAAAATTGTTGAACCAAATTATATTCTGTCTTACATTATTATTTTTACCGGTATTTTAATATTTTATTATTGGTGTTATTATTGGTATTTTTGTTGGAGCCTAAATTTTATATTACACTTGATTGCATCCTTTTTAATATTTAACTTGAGACCAAACCCTTGTTTCTGACACATATGTGCATATTATTATTATATCCATTTATGCCATTATTATTATTATCATTATTATTTTTATTGTTATTGTTATTATTCTTATTATTATTAATATTATTGTTATTGTCATCGTTATATCATTGTTATTTTATTGTTAGTAGTGTTGATATTCTGTTATTATTATTGTTATTGGTATGATTATACTCGTCGTTACTATTACTATTATTATTGCATTATTTTCATGAATGTTTTGAATCCAATTTTGTCATGCATGTATTATCATGATTATCAGTGCTGTTAACATTTTTATTTTATTGTTATTATTTCTATCAGTATGACTATGGCGATTTTTTTTTATTTTATTTACTGTTATTATTATTTTTATGTTATTGTTATTATTATTGTTATTGTTATTATTATTAACATGTGTGTTATTATTATTGTTATTATTATTTTATTATTGCTATTACTATTCGACTATTCATGATGTTATTATTTTTATTATTAATAATTGTTTTTATTATTATTTTTGTTAAAACCCATTAGTTTTGATCTATAGCATATTTTTTAATTATTTAAAAAATTGAAGACGAACTTTATATTCGTTTTGCATTATTTAGTTATATCTATCTCGAGTCCATTCTGTCCTTGATCATGGTGTCTCATTCTTGTCTTCCTGCTCGGTTTGTTGATTGGTGTCATGTGGCCTACATCGACATGTATGTTGCTTGGGACATTATCATCAGAGTAGCGCAGCGGAAGCGTGGTGGGCCCATAACCCACAGGTCCCAGGATTCTCTGGATGTTACTTCTTCTTGCATCATTTAGATCTTGGTTGTCTTCTCACTCGTTATTTTTTTGTCGATTTATTTCCACATCGATCTTATTTATGTCCTTTTATTCTGGCACTTCCATCACTTGAATTTTCTTTCCTAGTTTTCCTGCCTTGTTATTTCTTAAGTTGTTTCTGTTTTGTCCTACCGCCTGTCCTAATGAATTTCGAGGACGAAATTCTTCTTGTAAGGTGGGTAGGATTTGTAACCCCTGTTTCCGATTATACGGATTTCTATGTATTCTTGTATTTCAAATTCCGTATAAATTTCTTCCGATGCATTTATAGCCTTTTTAATCTCCTATTGAAATCCAATTGTTTATTCTAAGCCCAAATTCTAAAATCAAAATCAAATTGAGCCCAAAATATTTCAGCCCAATGTCTTAATTGTTTTAATTAATATTTTGAACCCATTATTAAGCCCAAGCCCACTAACCCAGAACCTATATGCTTGTAGAGATTAATCCTACATCTATCCCTATAGAATTCTTTGCCGTATTCCCCACTCTTCAAGCCCGTTCTCCAACTTCCCTCACTTTGCATGCACAATCCCCACTATCTCTAACTACCATTTAATTAATATTTAATTATTATTATTCTAATACTAAACCCCCACTCTCTCTCCCCGTTACTATCTCTCTCCCTCTCCGTTTTTCCCTAACAGAAACCAAAACAAAACCACAGAACCCCCTCCTCCTTCGACTTCGTCTTCCTCCTTCTCCCCAAACCGAAACCCATGATTAGCAACCCATCGAAGATTCGCCTGCTCCTCACCTCGCCACAGTCGAGCTCGCCCATCCATCCCGTCGTCACCTCCAGTCCCGATCGTCCCCTCGCCTTGCCGCCATTGCCAACTTCAACCAAACCATTCCTCGAGCTCCTTCTTCGCCAGCGACGCAGCCAACCAGCCGAAGCACCATCGAAGCTCGCCAGACCCCGTCGAGACCTCCGAAGCTCCACCACAGCAACCACCGCTCGAGTTCCGTTGCCATTCCCTCGCCGATCACAGCTCCGCCCTCAGAGAACCCAACCCACTTCGTCTTCCCCAGCCGCTCGCACCCCGCTCGCGCAATCGCAGCTCCACTGCACCGTTGCTCCCGCCGCTCGTCTTCTCCACCAGTCGTCGAAGCCCCGACAGTCGTCGCTGCCCGTGCTCCCCAGTCGCGCGCTCCCTCTCTCTCTTTACCACCGAATCGCTCTCGCTCTCTTTTTCTATCTCTCTCTCCCTCTGTGCTGTGGTGAAGAAGAAGAAGAAGAAGAAACAGCAGATAGATTGGATTTGGGTTACTGTTGAGTATTTGGGGATTGTTGCGGTTGTGTTGCAACTGGAGGTGTTCGTTGTCTTGGAACTTTTTGGAGTTGGATCGCTTGATTGCTGTCTTAATTATTGGAGTTGCTGATTTTTGGCGTGGCTGCCATACACATTTCACACGTGTTCTACTGCCCGGGATACTGATCCCGTTATTCTGTCTTCAATTTTATCGTCGTCAACTAACAGGCAAGTCCACTTGAACTCTTTTAATTTTCTAGTTCAAGCTTAATTGACCTCCTGCAAGTAGTTCCATTTTAATTATCTTAATTTGCCTTGTGTCCCGTCCGTTAGGAGTATTGAGGGTTTACACGAGCTAACCCGACATGCTCTTGACCTCCTGTAATTGTCCATTGACTCAAACCTAAGCCCATATAGATATAATCGAAATGAATAAAATGAATGGAATTGTGTACAAAGAAAATGAATGGTAATTGTATATATTGATTGAATGAGACAATCGTGATTGGATTAATGACTTCATAAAGTGGATTGTACACAGAAAATGACATTCTAATCGTTATATGACATTGTAATGTGTTCCATAATTTGTAGTAGCACATTAATTGGCATTTTAAGGAACGTATGTGTGATGGCTTTTTATAAGTTACTGCTGCATTGTCTGCATTGTACTGAGGTTTCGACCCAGTTATAATTGGAGTCGGTTTAAATAATAAAATGAGAATTGTTGTTTTAAATTTATTACTTCATGTTTATTATTTAGCAATGCATCATTTTGCTGCATTCTATCGTCTCCTTGACATTATTATATACACATTTACATGGACATGAATGATTTAATAAGATACTAAACAAGCCGAGGTTTATAAGGGTTGACCTAGTAGTGGGAAATCTCAGAAAATGTACTCGAGGGCCTATATTGAAATGGTATTGAAATGGAAGGAGAAGTAATGAATGTGAATGAATGAATGAAAATGGTAAATGATTGTTATTGAAACCGAGTACACGCTCTGTAGACCCCACCACTATGTCTCAAACGTACACTGTTTTGCGTGCACCGAACCTGTGGTACGGCACACATGGGACACAGAAGTACGTGCACTAGATAGGAGAAATGACACTCTAATGGACATAAATTGACATATATGTATATTTTATTAAGACCATTGTTATTACTGCCATTATTGTCATCGTATATTTGATCTTGATTCATATTCCTTCAAGTAACCTGTTCCTTTACTCTCTGCTTTCACTACTTGCTGTCCGTACTTGCTCTAAGGACAATTTATTATTTCTTTTTAGATAATCAAGCACAGGTGCATAAAGAGAATTTCTAGGAGACATTGATAAGCAGATCTTCTACAATTGGAGCAGAAGTCTATCGAGTTATTTTGGTAAGTCTTTATATTCCAGAATTGGTTATTGAATTTCATTCTCGTTTATGTGATTATTATGCTTTTGCGTGGATATGATTCATTTTCCTATATTGTTGAGTTAATACTGGTACAGCTTATGGATGGTATGAGTTGGCATACTTATACCATTCGCTGGGCCTCAGTTACGTGCCTGTGTTTCCGTATTCCGGGAAGCGGGGCGTGACAGGTTTTTAGTGGTATCAGAGCCCAGGTTAGGCTCTAACTATGTTGGAGTCTAACTGGTTTGGCTAATGTGTTAGTCATGTTTGACTAATATGTCAGTCAAGTTCGGTTCTAGCCAGTCTAACTCAATAATATGCACACCACGTTAATCACATGAACATGAATAACCAACATATGATCTGGATACTCCTCTCATTTGGATTCCTCTTTGATCTCTTCTTATCCAAGTTTTTCAACCCTTGGTTCCTTCCGGCCCTTGCAGTCCTCACTTTCATTGATTCCTCATTGGGTGTAATTTTATTCTTTCGTGTCCTTATTCCCTTGATTCTGGAGTTGTCCATTCTTTTTCCGCTTGATTTGTCGATCGGCATCGGTGGATCTTCAAGGACATGTTAGAGGCTCGTTTAATTCCTACATTACCGTATATTTTTATGATAAAATTATTGTGTAAATTTGCTACACTGCATATTTATTTCTCATTCACATTGCATTATACTTATGCATATATTTTATTCCGTTTTCTCCCTACTTTTATAAATCATTTCCACTACTGCGATTTGGTACTATTGTGTTTGATATTTATAATTTATACATTTATTTTGATATCCTATTGCGTGGCTTTCAACTTCATTTCTTATTTTCTACTATTTTTTTTATATCACGAATTTCAAAATATAGCGTCATACTTAAATTAAATATCCCTTATCCCTATGCACATGGAAGTTCCATCGTCCATTTTATCATTTCGGTGCAACCTAATGTCGAGATGGCAAATATGCAACTCGATGTCAATGGAGGCAAATTGCAACTGGATATCGGCGAGGCAAAATGTGCAGCCGAATATCCGGACGGCAATTTGAAACCTGATGTCGTGAAGGCAAACTTGCAACTTGATGTTAAGGATGCAAGATTTTCTAAGTATTTGCTAATTTATATTTCAAGACAAATTTTACTTATATAATGAAATTAATGGTAAAGAAATATTTTCTTTTATGACATTTTGTTTATACTATTACACTTTATGTTTTCATACAATTTGAACTAGTATAGTTGATTTTATCCTATTTTGTGTTTACAACTTATTTTTACATTATGTTAAGATTGATTACATTAATCATGGTATAAGTCTTCATTATTTTGTGAATTACTGTTTATTGTCACCGTTTTCTAATTCTTTAATCTTTAGATTCTCACTTAATTTTGTTTCCACGTCCTAATTAATGATTTGACACTTACTTTTGTAATATTTAATGGACTCCTTTTTAAGTCTTCTTGTATATATATATATTTTAGTCTATTTTGCTCGTTACTTTTTTTGTCTTTTCGAGTATTGATTATAATGTCAACATTCAATAATTATTATATGTCTTTTCATTCATTGTTATTAATATATTTCTCACCTAGCTAAATTTATTCGTATTTCTAATTTTCTATGTATCTTGATGGGTTATTTTCCCAAAATTATTTTTTTAGTTGTGTTCCTCTGTTGTTTGTATGATTACCAACATTTTTATATTTGGGTTTGAATTCTTACTGAATAGTCTCCTATTTTCTTACGATTGGTAATTAATGGTGTATTTTGAATTCACTTTTCATTTATATTGATCGACTTTATATATTCTTGTTTGATTTATTTATAGACTCGATAAACCAGATTCTTACCTTGTTTTATAATGTTATTATTATTGTTATGTTTCTCATTATTATTATTGATATCATTATTAATATTGATATTGCCGTTGTTATTGTTATTGTTGTTTGCATTATTTTATTATTACTGTTGTTAATAATGAATTACTTTCGTACAAAAAAACAAAAAAAAAATTGTTGAACCAAATTATATTCTGTCTTACATTATTATTTTTACCGGTATTTTAATATTTTATTATTGGTGTTATTATTGGTATTTTTGTTGGAGCCTAAATTTTATATTACACTTGATTGCATCCTTTTTAATATTTAACTTGAGACCAAACCCTTGTTTCTGACACATATGTGCATATTATTATTATATCCATTTATGCCATTATTATTATTATCATTATTATTTTTATTGTTATTGTTATTATTCTTATTATTATTAATATTATTGTTATTGTCATCGTTATATCATTGTTATTTTATTGTTAGTAGTGTTGATATTCTGTTATTATTATTGTTATTGGTATGATTATACTCGTCGTTACTATTACTATTATTATTGCATTATTTTCATGAATGTTTTGAATCCAATTTTGTCATGCATGTATTATCATGATTATCAGTGCTGTTAACATTTTTATTTTATTGTTATTATTTCTATCAGTATGACTATGGCGATTTTTTTTTATTTTATTTACTGTTATTATTATTTTTATGTTATTGTTATTATTATTGTTATTGTTATTATTATTAACATGTGTGTTATTATTATTGTTATTATTATTTTATTATTGCTATTACTATTCGACTATTCATGATGTTATTATTTTTATTATTAATAATTGTTTTTATTATTATTTTTGTTAAAACCCATTAGTTTTGATCTATAGCATATTTTTTAATTATTTAAAAAATTGAAGACGAACTTTATATTCGTTTTGCATTATTTAGTTATATCTATCTCGAGTCCATTCTGTCCTTGATCATGGTGTCTCATTCTTGTCTTCCTGCTCGGTTTGTTGATTGGTGTCATGTGGCCTACATCGACATGTATGTTGCTTGGGACATTATCATCAGAGTAGCGCAGCGGAAGCGTGGTGGGCCCATAACCCACAGGTCCCAGGATTCTCTGGATGTTACTTCTTCTTGCATCATTTAGATCTTGGTTGTCTTCTCACTCGTTATTTTTTTGTCGATTTATTTCCACATCGATCTTATTTATGTCCTTTTATTCTGGCACTTCCATCACTTGAATTTTCTTTCCTAGTTTTCCTGCCTTGTTATTTCTTAAGTTGTTTCTGTTTTGTCCTACCGCCTGTCCTAATGAATTTCGAGGACGAAATTCTTCTTGTAAGGTGGGTAGGATTTGTAACCCCTGTTTCCGATTATACGGATTTCTATGTATTCTTGTATTTCAAATTCCGTATAAATTTCTTCCGATGCATTTATAGCCTTTTTAATCTCCTATTGAAATCCAATTGTTTATTCTAAGCCCAAATTCTAAAATCAAAATCAAATTGAGCCCAAAATATTTCAGCCCAATGTCTTAATTGTTTTAATTAATATTTTGAACCCATTATTAAGCCCAAGCCCACTAACCCAGAACCTATATGCTTGTAGAGATTAATCCTACATCTATCCCTATAGAATTCTTTGCCGTATTCCCCACTCTTCAAGCCCGTTCTCCAACTTCCCTCACTTTGCATGCACAATCCCCACTATCTCTAACTACCATTTAATTAATATTTAATTATTATTATTCTAATACTAAACCCCCACTCTCTCTCCCCGTTACTATCTCTCTCCCTCTCCGTTTTTCCCTAACAGAAACCAAAACAAAACCACAGAACCCCCTCCTCCTTCGACTTCGTCTTCCTCCTTCTCCCCAAACCGAAACCCATGATTAGCAACCCATCGAAGATTCGCCTGCTCCTCACCTCGCCACAGTCGAGCTCGCCCATCCATCCCGTCGTCACCTCCAGTCCCGATCGTCCCCTCGCCTTGCCGCCATTGCCAACTTCAACCAAACCATTCCTCGAGCTCCTTCTTCGCCAGCGACGCAGCCAACCAGCCGAAGCACCATCGAAGCTCGCCAGACCCCGTCGAGACCTCCGAAGCTCCACCACAGCAACCACCGCTCGAGTTCCGTTGCCATTCCCTCGCCGATCACAGCTCCGCCCTCAGAGAACCCAACCCACTTCGTCTTCCCCAGCCGCTCGCACCCCGCTCGCGCAATCGCAGCTCCACTGCACCGTTGCTCCCGCCGCTCGTCTTCTCCACCAGTCGTCGAAGCCCCGACAGTCGTCGCTGCCCGTGCTCCCCAGTCGCGCGCTCCCTCTCTCTCTTTACCACCGAATCGCTCTCGCTCTCTTTTTCTATCTCTCTCTCCCTCTGTGCTGTGGTGAAGAAGAAGAAGAAGAAGAAACAGCAGATAGATTGGATTTGGGTTACTGTTGAGTATTTGGGGATTGTTGCGGTTGTGTTGCAACTGGAGGTGTTCGTTGTCTTGGAACTTTTTGGAGTTGGATCGCTTGATTGCTGTCTTAATTATTGGAGTTGCTGATTTTTGGCGTGGCTGCCATACACATTTCACACGTGTTCTACTGCCCGGGATACTGATCCCGTTATTCTGTCTTCAATTTTATCGTCGTCAACTAACAGGCAAGTCCACTTGAACTCTTTTAATTTTCTAGTTCAAGCTTAATTGACCTCCTGCAAGTAGTTCCATTTTAATTATCTTAATTTGCCTTGTGTCCCGTCCGTTAGGAGTATTGAGGGTTTACACGAGCTAACCCGACATGCTCTTGACCTCCTGTAATTGTCCATTGACTCAAACCTAAGCCCATATAGATATAATCGAAATGAATAAAATGAATGGAATTGTGTACAAAGAAAATGAATGGTAATTGTATATATTGATTGAATGAGACAATCGTGATTGGATTAATGACTTCATAAAGTGGATTGTACACAGAAAATGACATTCTAATCGTTATATGACATTGTAATGTGTTCCATAATTTGTAGTAGCACATTAATTGGCATTTTAAGGAACGTATGTGTGATGGCTTTTTATAAGTTACTGCTGCATTGTCTGCATTGTACTGAGGTTTCGACCCAGTTATAATTGGAGTCGGTTTAAATAATAAAATGAGAATTGTTGTTTTAAATTTATTACTTCATGTTTATTATTTAGCAATGCATCATTTTGCTGCATTCTATCGTCTCCTTGACATTATTATATACACATTTACATGGACATGAATGATTTAATAAGATACTAAACAAGCCGAGGTTTATAAGGGTTGACCTAGTAGTGGGAAATCTCAGAAAATGTACTCGAGGGCCTATATTGAAATGGTATTGAAATGGAAGGAGAAGTAATGAATGTGAATGAATGAATGAAAATGGTAAATGATTGTTATTGAAACCGAGTACACGCTCTGTAGACCCCACCACTATGTCTCAAACGTACACTGTTTTGCGTGCACCGAACCTGTGGTACGGCACACATGGGACACAGAAGTACGTGCACTAGATAGGAGAAATGACACTCTAATGGACATAAATTGACATATATGTATATTTTATTAAGACCATTGTTATTACTGCCATTATTGTCATCGTATATTTGATCTTGATTCATATTCCTTCAAGTAACCTGTTCCTTTACTCTCTGCTTTCACTACTTGCTGTCCGTACTTGCTCTAAGGACAATTTATTATTTCTTTTTAGATAATCAAGCACAGGTGCATAAAGAGAATTTCTAGGAGACATTGATAAGCAGATCTTCTACAATTGGAGCAGAAGTCTATCGAGTTATTTTGGTAAGTCTTTATATTCCAGAATTGGTTATTGAATTTCATTCTCGTTTATGTGATTATTATGCTTTTGCGTGGATATGATTCATTTTCCTATATTGTTGAGTTAATACTGGTACAGCTTATGGATGGTATGAGTTGGCATACTTATACCATTCGCTGGGCCTCAGTTACGTGCCTGTGTTTCCGTATTCCGGGAAGCGGGGCGTGACAGGTTTTTAGTGGTATCAGAGCCCAGGTTAGGCTCTAACTATGTTGGAGTCTAACTGGTTTGGCTAATGTGTTAGTCATGTTTGACTAATATGTCAGTCAAGTTCGGTTCTAGCCAGTCTAACTCAATAATATGCACACCACGTTAATCACATGAACATGAATAACCAACATATGATCTGGATACTCCTCTCATTTGGATTCCTCTTTGATCTCTTCTTATCCAAGTTTTTCAACCCTTGGTTCCTTCCGGCCCTTGCAGTCCTCACTTTCATTGATTCCTCATTGGGTGTAATTTTATTCTTTCGTGTCCTTATTCCCTTGATTCTGGAGTTGTCCATTCTTTTTCCGCTTGATTTGTCGATCGGCATCGGTGGATCTTCAATGACATGTTAGAGGCTCGTTTAATTCCTACATTACCGTATATTTTTATGATAAAATTATTGTGTAAATTTGCTACACTGCATATTTATTTCTCATTCACATTGCATTATACTTATGCATATATTTTATTCCGTTTTCTCCCTACTTTTATAAATCATTTCCACTACTGCGATTTGGTACTATTGTGTTTGATATTTATAATTTATACATTTATTTTGATATCCTATTGCGTGGCTTTCAACTTCATTTCTTATTTTCTACTATTTTTTTTATATCACGAATTTCAAAATATAGCGTCATACTTAAATTAAATATCCCTTATCCCTATGCACATGGAAGTTCCATCGTCCATTTTATCATTTCGGTGCAACCTAATGTCGAGATGGCAAATATGCAACTCGATGTCAATGGAGGCAAATTGCAACTGGATATCGGCGAGGCAAAATGTGCAGCCGAATATCCGGACGGCAATTTGAAACCTGATGTCGTGAAGGCAAACTTGCAACTTGATGTTAAGGATGCAAGATTTTCTAAGTATTTGCTAATTTATATTTCAAGACAAATTTTACTTATATAATGAAATTAATGGTAAAGAAATATTTTCTTTATGACATTTTGTTTATACTATTACACTTTATGTTTTCATACAATTTGAACTAGTATAGTTGATTTTATCCTATTTTGTGTTTACAACTTATTTTTACATTATGTTAAGATTGATTACATTAATCATGGTATAAGTCTTCATTATTTTGTGAATTACTGTTTATTGTCACCGTTTTCTAATTCTTTAATCTTTAGATTCTCACTTAATTTTGTTTCCACGTCCTAATTAATGATTTGACACTTACTTTTGTAATATTTAATGGACTCCTTTTTAAGTCTTCTTGTATATATATATATTTTAGTCTATTTTGCTCGTTACTTTTTTTGTCTTTTCGAGTATTGATTATAATGTCAACATTCAATAATTATTATATGTCTTTTCATTCATTGTTATTAATATATTTCTCACCTAGCTAAATTTATTCGTATTTCTAATTTTCTATGTATCTTGATGGGTTATTTTCCCAAAATTATTTTTTTAGTTGTGTTCCTCTGTTGTTTGTATGATTACCAACATTTTTATATTTGGGTTTGAATTCTTACTGAATAGTCTCCTATTTTCTTACGATTGGTAATTAATGGTGTATTTTGAATTCACTTTTCATTTATATTGATCGACTTTATATATTCTTGTTTGATTTATTTATAGACTCGATAAACCAGATTCTTACCTTGTTTTATAATGTTATTATTATTGTTATGTTTCTCATTATTATTATTGATATCATTATTAATATTGATATTGCCGTTGTTATTGTTATTGTTGTTTGCATTATTTTATTATTACTGTTGTTAATAATGAATTACTTTCGTACAAAAAAACAAAAAAAAAATTGTTGAACCAAATTATATTCTGTCTTACATTATTATTTTTACCGGTATTTTAATATTTTATTATTGGTGTTATTATTGGTATTTTTGTTGGAGCCTAAATTTTATATTACACTTGATTGCATCCTTTTTAATATTTAACTTGAGACCAAACCCTTGTTTCTGACACATATGTGCATATTATTATTATATCCATTTATGCCATTATTATTATTATCATTATTATTTTTATTGTTATTGTTATTATTCTTATTATTATTAATATTATTGTTATTGTCATCGTTATATCATTGTTATTTTATTGTTAGTAGTGTTGATATTCTGTTATTATTATTGTTATTGGTATGATTATACTCGTCGTTACTATTACTATTATTATTGCATTATTTTCATGAATGTTTTGAATCCAATTTTGTCATGCATGTATTATCATGATTATCAGTGCTGTTAACATTTTTATTTTATTGTTATTATTTCTATCAGTATGACTATGGCGATTTTTTTTTATTTTATTTACTGTTATTATTATTTTTATGTTATTGTTATTATTATTGTTATTGTTATTATTATTAACATGTGTGTTATTATTATTGTTATTATTATTTTATTATTGCTATTACTATTCGACTATTCATGATGTTATTATTTTTATTATTAATAATTGTTTTTATTATTATTTTTGTTAAAACCCATTAGTTTTGATCTATAGCATATTTTTTAATTATTTAAAAAATTGAAGACGAACTTTATATTCGTTTTGCATTATTTAGTTATATCTATCTCGAGTCCATTCTGTCCTTGATCATGGTGTCTCATTCTTGTCTTCCTGCTCGGTTTGTTGATTGGTGTCATGTGGCCTACATCGACATGTATGTTGCTTGGGACATTATCATCAGAGTAGCGCAGCGGAAGCGTGGTGGGCCCATAACCCACAGGTCCCAGGATTCTCTGGATGTTACTTCTTCTTGCATCATTTAGATCTTGGTTGTCTTCTCACTCGTTATTTTTTTGTCGATTTATTTCCACATCGATCTTATTTATGTCCTTTTATTCTGGCACTTCCATCACTTGAATTTTCTTTCCTAGTTTTCCTGCCTTGTTATTTCTTAAGTTGTTTCTGTTTTGTCCTACCGCCTGTCCTAATGAATTTCGAGGACGAAATTCTTCTTGTAAGGTGGGTAGGATTTGTAACCCCTGTTTCCGATTATACGGATTTCTATGTATTCTTGTATTTCAAATTCCGTATAAATTTCTTCCGATGCATTTATAGCCTTTTTAATCTCCTATTGAAATCCAATTGTTTATTCTAAGCCCAAATTCTAAAATCAAAATCAAATTGAGCCCAAAATATTTCAGCCCAATGTCTTAATTGTTTTAATTAATATTTTGAACCCATTATTAAGCCCAAGCCCACTAACCCAGAACCTATATGCTTGTAGAGATTAATCCTACATCTATCCCTATAGAATTCTTTGCCGTATTCCCCACTCTTCAAGCCCGTTCTCCAACTTCCCTCACTTTGCATGCACAATCCCCACTATCTCTAACTACCATTTAATTAATATTTAATTATTATTATTCTAATACTAAACCCCCACTCTCTCTCCCCATTACTATCTCTCTCCCTCTCCGTTTTTCCCTAACAGAAACCAAAACAAAACCACAGAACCCCCTCCTCCTTCGACTTCGTCTTCCTCCTTCTCCCCAAACCGAAACCCATGATTAGCAACCCATCGAAGATTCGCCTGCTCCTCACCTCGCCACAGTCGAGCTCGCCCATCCATCCCGTCGTCACCTCCAGTCCCGATCGTCCCCTCGCCTTGCCGCCATTGCCAACTTCAACCAAACCATTCCTCGAGCTCCTTCTTCGCCAGCGACGCAGCCAACCAGCCGAAGCACCATCGAAGCTCGCCAGACCCCGTCGAGACCTCCGAAGCTCCACCACAGCAACCACCGCTCGAGTTCCGTTGCCATTCCCTCGCCGATCACAGCTCCGCCCTCAGAGAACCCAACCCACTTCGTCTTCCCCAGCCGCTCGCACCCCGCTCGCGCAATCGCAGCTCCACTGCACCGTTGCTCCCGCCGCTCGTCTTCTCCACCAGTCGTCGAAGCCCCGACAGTCGTCGCTGCCCGTGCTCCCCAGTCGCGCGCTCCCTCTCTCTCTTTACCACCGAATCTGACTCCCCTCGCCTTCATTCCCTTAGGAGGCGGGAATGTCTTAGAGTCCTGGAGCACCTTCATTCTCATGATTAGTGTATCTTGGAACATCTGTGGTCTTAATTGCCTGTCTAAACAACGGGAGATCTTTGATTTAATTTCTTCTTCTCGTTGCGACCTTATCTCCATCCAAGAATCCAAATTGGAGTCTCCCTCCCTTTCAACCTTGAGAGCCTTAGGTGGATCCACGATCGCCAAGTGGATCTCACTTGACGCTATAGGTTCGAGGGGAGGGATCCTTTTTGGTTTCAAAGAAACGAGTTTCTCGCTTATCGCGGTGCAACGTCTTAACTTCTTTCTTATCGCCCAACTGCAATGGACGACCTTCAATTGTCCCCTCACCGTGATATCGGTGTATGGACCTCTGGAACTAATTTCGTTCGTTACAAAGTTTCTCCAGCGATCTCTGCATCTTTTGCGGTGATTTCAACGTCACACGTTTTGTTTCCGAAAGGTCGAACCCGAGCCTCTCTAATTCCCAATCTTGCATCTTTAATGACTGTATTCATGATTTGCAATTAACCGATTTACCTATATCTGGTAGGTCCTTCACCTGGTCCAACCAACGTAATCCCCCGACTTTTGCCAAACTTGACCGATTCCTAGTCTCGCAAACATGGGTCTCCCGTTTCCAACGATCTTTCTCCCAGGCTCTCCCCAATCCCTCTTCTGATCACGTCCTGATCGTTCTCTACTCCAACTTTTACTTCAATCATCAGCACAAATTTTGCTTTGAAAAGCTCTGGTTACAAGACCATCTTTTTGTCAGTCTGGTGGTGGAATGTCTTGCTTCAGTCACCGGTTCATCCGGGTTGGGTAACATCCTTCTTAAACTCCATGCTATCAAGCATGGTTGCAAAATCTGGCGCTCCGAGAGACAAAGCAATACTAACTTCCTTAAAAACTTCCTTCTTCAATCCATCGAGTCCATCGATAAGATGGAAGAGTTAGGTCCCTTGCCAGAATCCTTTCGATCGGAACGTCGATCTTGCAAGCAAGATTACTCCGAGATCCTCGATCAAGACCATATCAAATGGGCTCAAAGAGCTCGGGTTAAGTGGATGAAAGAGGGAGATGCCAATACGGCGTTCTTTCACAACTTTGCCTCCCATAGGCAACGTTGCAATCGTATCTCCTCTATCTCCGTTCAGGGGGTGGATCTTACCTGCGATGGGGATATCCACCGGGAATTCCATTCTTTTTATAAAAACCTTATTGGATTGCCGAAACATCGTTCTATTGAGCCCGATTGGTTCCAACTTTACGGTAACCAATCTCACGACCTTTCTTCGCTCGAGGCCCCTTTCTCTCTGGAAGAGATTAAATCAGCTGTTTTTGCTTTAAAAAGCGATTCGGCACCGGGGCCCGATGGTTTCCCTGCCTTCTTTTTCCAAAAATTTTGGGATTGGCTTAAGGAAGATCTTTTTAAAATGTTTCAAGACCTTCATCAGGGTTGCTTTTCTTTTGACCGCATCAATTATGCGCACATTGTGCTTATCCCCAAACTAGCGGGAGCGCACTTGTTGACCAACTTCAGGCCTATCAGCTTGATCAATACCTCTTTCAAAATCATAATGAAAGTCCTTTCTACTAGACTGAGTGCGATCATCTCTCCTTTGATCGATTCAGCCCAATCGGGATTCATCAAGGATCATTTTATTCTAGATAGTGTCGCTTCGGCTCAGGAGATCATCTCACATTGTCATAGATCTCAGTCGGAAGGCATTCTTCTCAAACTTGACTTTCAAAAAGCGTACGATAACGTTAATTGAGACTTTCTTCTTGACATTCTTACCTACCGTGGGTTTGGTCCCAAATGGATTGCGTGGATTAAATCCAGCTTGTACTCAGGTACCTCTTCGATATTTATCAATGGTTCAGAAGGTCACAAGTTCAAAATTAAATGTGGCCTCCGTCAAGGAGACCCCCTCCCCTCTATTCTCTTTTCCCTTGTAGCCGACGTTTTTAGCAAGCTCCTTAGGCATGCTTGGAACTCGCATATGATCGAGGGTCTCGGTCATTCTCCCCACTTCGAGGGGGTGCTTAACCTGCAATATGCAGATGACACTATTATTTTCACTAAACCGAACGCCCATTCTCTTCGTAATCTTAAACTACTCCTTTACTGTTTCGAATCGGTCTCGGGACTATCTATCAATTTCCAAAAATTATCGGTCCTCTGGCTGGGAGGTACGTCCAACCGCCAGGTTGAGATCTCCAATTTCTTTAATTGTCCTATTGCTTCCTTTCCGATCTCTTACTTAGGCATCCCCCTTTGATGGGGCAAGTTGCATATATCGGACTGGTTTCCTCTTATTGATAAAGTGGAAGTCAGGCTCAATGTGTAGTCTGGTAAAGTTCTATCCCGAGGTGGTAGATTGATCCTTATTAATTCGGTGCTCTCTGCCATGCCTCTTTATTTGATGTCTTTCTACTATTTTCCCTCCTGGGTGATCAAGAGGATAGATCAAATCAGAAGTAACTTTTTCTGGACTGGATCCTCCTCTTTTAAACCAGGATCCCACCTTTGCCATTGGAATATGATTTGCACTTCCAAAGCGGAAGGAGGGCTTGGTGTTTTGGATCTCAGAAACCATAACATCGCCCTCTTAGGTAAATGGTTGTGGCGTCTTCATAATTTCGATCACTTACCCTGGATTCGGTGCATCAAGGATTATCGGTCCCCTTCCTGTTTTTGGTGGGAGTTCCCCTCGGCAGTTAATCGCCTCGCTTCCCCTTTCTGGAAAGGCATCTGGAAGGCATCAGCTGCTTTTCATTGTAGTATCTCTCGCACCTGTGCTGACGGGTCTAGAGCTCAATTTTGGACGGATCTATGGATCGGTAACATCAAACTCTCCTCTGCATATCCCTCTTTATTTCGCCTGGCTGCCGACCCGTCTGCAACTGTTGCAGAGTCGTTCACTTTGATAGATGATACTTGACATTGGATCATACCCTTCGCGATTGACCTCCCCCCCTCTCTCTCAGATGTTTTTAATGATCTCATCGTTCACCTCAATAACTCCGAATGGAGGACTAGTGAGGGTATTGCTTGGCGCTGGTCTTTAACCGGTTCTTTTTCTGTTAAATCTTTTTATTGTTTTCTTAATTCTAGGGGCGTTCAATCGTCGGTAGCTAATTTTTTCTGGGGATCTGCCGCCCCCTTTAAGGTGAAGATCACTTCGTGGCTGGCGTATTATAACAAATTGCTCACCGTTGAAGTGCTTAACAAAAGGAATTTTGCTTGGGGGCAGCTTTGCCCGCTTTGCGTTCAGCACTCGGAAGATGTTAATCATTTTTTTGTTCAGTGCCCCGTCATTCTCCTTTTGTGGAAGATCTGTACTCTAGCCTGGGATACGGGATCGACCCCTCCCACTTTAACTTCTTGTTGGTCCTCAAAACCGTCGAACGCCTTGTATTGTAGTGCGTGGATCTTGTCGGTTCATATCATCTTTTGGATCATTTGGAAGGAAAGGAACAAGAGGTTGTTCCAGCATTGCTGCTCTTCCTCTGTGGCATTGATTGATGAATTTTTATTTCTATTTAAGCTTTGGGCCTCAGGTCCGAGCTCCAAAGTCAGAGCTTCTCTTGATTATCAAAGATTAAACGACTCTGTTCGTTGTCTTTGCAACCTTCAAGCTTTATTTCCCTAGTTTTATATTTCTTAAGTGCTTAACTCTTATTTTCTTCTCCCTCTTTCTCTCGCAGGTCTGATCTCCCCCTAGGGGAGCTGCTGGCTTCTTTGCCTTTTGCTTTGGTGTTTCAGTTACACCAACTTTTGGAAGCTCTGGGTTTTGGCTTAGATGGCAGCTTATCGTCTTCCTCCCTCTCTTTTTTTCCTCTTTTGGTACGTCTATATGTTATGATGATTTTGGCAGATGGGTTCGTTGGAGACTTTCCTGATCTCTATGTGGTATATTAACTTTTTGTTCTGTTTCTCTGCTTGAGCGGCACTTTGTGGACTTGTCTGTGCTGTGTTTGATCTGATTATCTTCGGTCCTGTTTTTGTTTTGTTATTATTGTTCTTCTCTGATCTCTATGTGACTGATCTTCTTTAACTTGTATGGCTTGCTGTTCTGATTTTGGCTGAGGGTAGTTTGTGGAGCATCTCAATATTTCATTGTGTTGTATTGACACTCTTGCTTTTAAAGCTGCTTTGCAGTCGTGTTGTGACTGTGTCAGCGCAGCTTATTTGCCGGGTTGAGTTTGACACTGTTGTGTGGGTAATTGCTGGTAGTATTCCCCTTTGCTTCTGTTTTTCTTTTGCTTCTCCTTGTGTAGGGATCGAACCTGGGCGGTGAGTTTTCGCAGATGCTATGCTGCCCCTCCTTTTTATGCACATTTGGTATCCATATCAGTTGGTGGTCGTATCAGGCCCGAGCGTCGATTGATGTATTCCTTTCTCAGCTTGCTATTAGCTTCGCCTGCTTCCTCGGATGCTTCTGGTGCCATCAGCCAGCATCGTCCCGTTCTTAATTCTGGCTCATTAATTCTTGTGCATACTTTAGATTCTTAATCGCTTGTTATTGTTCTCCTTTTGTTAGTTTTACTTCTTGTAAAACAGTGTACTGTCTGTAAACTTGTTGTTTATATATATATTTTCGATGTGGCTGGAGTCGCGAGACTCTATCCGTTTTCATCAAAGAAAATATTAAGACATGAATCATGAGATGTTTGTGTATGTCTTGTTAAAATGTACAACTCATCTTTCATGAAATGTACTGTCATGTTATCATTATTATGTTTTCGCCATACAAGTTAAGTTTAACGGTTTAGGAAATATTGCAAATATAGATTTTGCAGGGTTTACTGGATCTCTGTTTGGACAATACTTTGGGTTATCGTTAATGAAACGATGACAAAGGTCATCTTCTTATCCATAAAAATAAATAAATAAATAAATAAAATAAAATAAAATAATAAAAATACTTTGGGCGATTTTCAAAAAAAAATAAAAAATTGAAGGCACAATATTTTTTTTGTTCATAATGGCCGCATGACTATTATTTTTCCTTTTTTATGTAAAAGATGTTTCCGGTCATCTCTAATCTGTAATATTATAATGGAAGAAGGTCTTAGTGTCATTTATCATTTTGTCATTCTACCAACATGTGCAACGCACGTACATAACTAATATAAAGGATGTTTTCGGTTCAAATTATCCTTACATCAGAGTTTTTCTTTTTATTTTTTGAATTTATTAAAACGTGCATCGCACGTGTAAATTACTAGTCTTGTTTAAAGGAAGAACCAATTTTATGATTCTTATTTTTAAACATTTGTAATATTATAATGGGAGAAGACCTTAGGTACTGTTCTTTTTTTCCTCTTATAAGGGATTCACCTCTTATAAGAAGTGGACCACCTCTTATAAGAGAAGAAAAAGAACAGTACCTTAGTGTCATTTATCATTTTGTCATTCAACCAACATGTGTAACGCACGTACAAAACTAATATAAAAGAGGTTTCCGGTTCAAATCCTTCTTATGTCAAAGTTTTTATTTTTATTTTTAAAATTATTAAAACGTGAATTGCACGTGTAAATTACTATTGTTCAATAAAACAAATTAACGCACAGAAAGAAAGAAAAAAAAAAAACCAATAGATCATGCTTGTTCAATGAAGTAATTAAAATTTGATTGTGGAGTGATGTAGATGTTGTTTACCGCACTGTAATCGATCATAATTGCAATTTAATTGTGCTAAGTTGAAGGTGTTTTTCATAAACACATTTAGAGAGCTCCTTTTTCAAATTTATCCATGACAGAATGATAATTGCAGTTTTATAAATGAATTAACCAACCTCTTATTATTCATTTCCTTTTCACTCAAAAATTATTTTCATTGTTTTTATTTCTTTTAACTTAAAGATGGCAAATGTCACTGTGATTATTAAAGAGGTTAATGACACAAGTAAACTCTATACGATCATTCCTGATTATCTGAAACTAGTAGTTTACACGTGCGATGCACGTTTTAATAAATATAGTTTTTTAAAATAAAAATTTAGACCTATTCTTGATTTAAACCTAGAACATCCTTTGTAATAGCTATGCACGTGCGTTGCACGGGTTGGTAGAATGACAAAACATTTATAAATGACACTAAGGCCTTCTCCCATTATAATATTAGAGATATCATTAACCCGAGTAAGATGAACAACTTTTTAGTACTCACGAATCGCACATATATAGAAAAAAAAATATTCCGAATATGATATTCGTTGTAATAATAAGTTATATTCACTAGCGGAAAAAAAAAGGCGCAAATATGTACTAATTTTGTACATGAAAATTGAACCAACAAGAAACATGCATATAGCAAACAGAAGAGCTCTTACAAAACGATTGATATTTTTTGTAGTAATTAACAATTAACCGATGATCGATATGAACTTAATTAAAATGCAGAGTAATTAATCTGCATCTGGTTCAAAATATGTTCAAAGTTGTCGTTGGAGTTGTCGATGGGATGAGTGTGCATTCCCTCGTAAGTGGTTTCTACAATTCCCTCATCTTTTGATAGTCGCTGAACTTGCTTCTTTACGTTGCAGCCTTGATAGGTACACCGGTAGTAACTCCTGCAACACGAAATGAATGTACATGGATTGATTATATCGGTATATATATATATCTATAACTATTATAATGGGAGAGATGGGGTTGGTAAACAAATAAACAATTTTTTATTTTTTTTTGTATGTGTGTCAACACGTGCAGTGCACGTGTTGGTAGTTTTTTTTTTTTTTTTTTTGTCTTTTTCATTCTCCCTCCACGTGCATCGCACGTGCATGATACTAGTATACTTTAAGTATAACAAATTCATATCAACCAAATTATGAACATTACAAAATCTCAACATAAAGCAACATTTTGTAAATAGTAGACCTAATTTCTAGAACTACTTTTATATATATAATTATATATATATAGGGAAAGGATCGGTTGAGCACTCCTCTAGTGCTCACCGCGTGAACACTAGGTCTTCGGACGTTCATATCGAAAATCCGAACCGTTCACATTGATCTATACATCTAAATTAGACTAAATATGTAAAATCAAATCATTTGAAATTCATTTGCCCATTCATTGAAGTGTAACAAAATTGTATGGCTGAAAATCATTGTTTTTATAGTCACATGATGGATGGGCAAATGAATTTCAAATGATTTGATTTTACATATTTAAACTAATTTAGATGTGTAGAACAATGTGAACGGTTCGGATTTTCGATATGAACGCCCAAAGGTCTAGTGTTCCCGCGGTGAATACTAGAGGAGTGCTCAACCGATCCTTTTCCTGTATATATATATATATCAAAAACAAAATAAATATAACTCTTCTTAAGAACCCTAGCTAAATCTTAATTAATTAAACATCAAAACATGGGGAAAGAACATTAATTAAGCAGTCAAACTCTTAACTTAAATTTATTTAAAAATACAGATGAATTAAAAAAAGAACCATCTTCTAGAAGCCTTGAAAGCATCTACATAAATATTATCCACGTTTCAGAAATACTGTTCTTAATCTTGGTCAGAAGTTGGTGTCTGTCCTAATCTTCTATACATATTGAAGAAATTAATTAATTATGTCTTTGAAATTTTTAGTAAATAGACAAACAAACTGTCTATATCTTTGTGTTATGTAGTGTCTTAGGAATATTTTTGGGTATAATGTCTAATCTCTAACAATAATAATATTATAATGAGAGAAGGCCTTAGCGTCATTTGTAAATGTTTTGTCATTCTACCAACATGTGCAACGCACGTACATAACTAATATAAAAGAGGTTTCCGGTTCAAATTCTCCCTAGGTTAGAGTTTTTATTTTTATTTTTTGAAATTATTAAAACGTGCATAGCACATGTAAATTACTAGTGATATATAAAAATAAAAAAAAAACCTATAATGTGAATATATGTATATTTTGTTATTGTGGATTTATATGTATTCCTTTTATTTGTTTTTCTGCATTCGGGCATTTTCCTTGATCATAAATATTTATATATATAAACTGAGATCGCTCACTTCTTGAATTTCTATTCTGCTTCCTTCCCCATCTCTTATCTTGGTATTCCCTTATGTTGGGATAATATTCATAGATAAGACTAACTGCCTATGATTGATAAGGTGCAATCCAGACTCAATGCTTGGTCTGATCGGAATATATATAGAGGTGGTGGTTTGATTCTTATTAATGTTGTCATTTCTTCTATCCCTCTGTACATGATGTCCTTCTTTTATGTGTCATTATTGGTTATCAAGCGGATGATCGGATTAGGAGGATTTTTTTTCCTGGTCGGGTTCTTCAGTTTTGAGGGTTGGTAAACACCTATGGAAGTGACATCTTTTATGCAAATCTAAGCGTGAAGGTGGTGTTGGTATTCTTAAACTCAGACATCAGAATATTGCCTTTCTTGAAAAATGGTTATGGAAGGCTCTTAAGCAAATGAGTTGGCTTGGACCCGTCTCGTGCTCCACAACTCCCATAAACGCCATAGATTTGGGAGCTTAACCCCTCCATCTCGTCTCATGCCTCCTCATTTTGGAAAGAAGTTTGGAAGGTGGTTTCCTCTTTCAAATGTGGAATTTCTAGAATTTGTGGTGATGGTACCACTGTCCGAATCTGGTCCGACTTATGGAGCGGTGCTACCTCTATCACCTTAAATTTCTTTGATCTTTATAATCTTGCTTCCAGCCCTCTTACTTTGGTGGCAGATTATTACCTTGGTAGCCATAACGATGAAAAAGAGTGGCATATCATCTTCCGAAGAACTTTACCGGGTATAGGGGTTATCTTAACATTCTCCTTCTATTAAGATCCTATCAATGGTACCCTGCAGATGATTTTCTATGGCGATGGTCATTCTTAGGTTCTTATACAGTGAAATCATGTTATAACTTCCTTAATTCTGGAGGTATTCACTCTCCTTTTTACTATGCTATCTTGAAGTGTATTGCGTTGCTCAAAGCCGGCCGTATTCTCACTTGGCTTTCTATTAACAATAAAATCCTCACCGTGGACAATCTCAACAAAAGGAATTTAGCGATTTGTTAAAAATGCGTCTTCTGTCTGACTTGCCATATATTTAATTATTAATTGCTCTTTCATTCGTCCTCTTTGTATCATCTCTAAGCAAGCAAGTATGGCATGTGCAAGGTATGTTGGGTTCCGAGTCGTCCTGGTGGGATGACTGACGCTCACTTCGCATTAAGAAATTTTGGTCCGATCTAATAAAAATTTTGGTTGCATTGCATCCATTATATCACCGTAATGCAAATATACCGTATGTCACCAAAAATTAATAAAACCGAACTATTCCAAAACATTGCATCCATTATATCAAGTTTACATCAACCACTCAAAGCATATACATAATTTTGAATATAAGAGATAAACCTATAAACTCACTCATTAGAATTTGCTATATCAATAATATATATATACGACTGTTACATATTATCACACAGTAACATCTATATAATAAAACACGAAGAAAGCTATCAAGTGTCTCTCCTTCAATTCCTCCCAAAATTAAAGACCCAGATCTAACCTTACAAAATACATTTTTCCTCCCAAAAATTTTCACCCAAACTCAAATTCAAATTTCCCCAAAATAACTCCTTTATTTATTTAATTATTTCTCTCTCTTTATATATATACACACTTATGGAAACATGGATTTTTATTACAGCTAATTATTGTTATACTATTCAAATTTGGGCTACATAATTGTAGATTTACCGTTTACAAGGCTTTTCATATGATGTATAGTTTTGAAGACGTGCCGTAGGAACGTGCCCACGGGCAAATCTAGTATATACATATTCTTTAAAGAAATATATATACCCTAGGCCCTAATGATCCTTTGATTCTCACTCATGCATGCAATAACAAAAATGATCACAACAACATAAACCATCTACTAATATTCATCTTGAAAGTTAGTTGGAACAATATTAGGGTTTGATTTTTGCCTACGTACGTACCTTGGAAAGCTGTTGTTCTTAACAGCCTTCTGCCCATACTTCCTCCACCTATACCCATCGTCAAGGATGTCGACTTGGCTCCTCGTTTGGAACGCATAACGTGGCCTTCTCACCTTCTTCTTCTGCTCACTAACCTTGATCTTCTTTCCACCACCACCACCATCCGCAACCGCAACCGCAACCGCCTCCTCATTGGTCGACGTCCCTGCATCGGCTTCTTGCTTGCCTAGTGAGGGTGAGGATGAAGAAGCCCTAGCAACATTGACATCCCACTCCTCCTTGAAGAAAATATTGCCAAAGAATTGGGTGTTGAAATTATTGTTCCAAGGAGTTGATGTTGATTGCTGCGGGTGAAATAGTAAGGAATAGTTATTCTCCATTAATTGTGATTAGAATTTGAAAAGGAGAAGAGGATGATGGATTAAGCTAGAAGAAGAAGAGGGGAGAAGGTGATGGGAGTTGAATGGAATATAAAGGACTGGGCAACTTTTTCATATTGAACCTAAAACAAACAAAAAAAACCCAAACCTCACCTCTAGAGCTGCTATCTGGTCCTATCAGGTCGAGTCCTCCACTACACGGACTCGGACCTCGTACCTTACGGGTTCAAAAATTGAATCCGGATCCGGACTTGTGAGAACGGATCCGGATCCGGGTCGGTTCTATTTTGAGCGGACCCGGATCCAAACCCGAAAGTACATCTGGTCTTATTTTAGGACCCGGACCCATATAGATCGGTTGGTTTCGGTCCAATGCCGGGTTCGGATTGGGTCCGGTCAGATCCAGGTATCGGGTAAATGTGAATAGTTTTTTCTTTGGGGTTCATTCTGAAAAACTGATCTAAAGGTGGGGGCGGCGAAATGCATGCATGCCAAATTAAGGGTCTATAGTAATATTAGTCCAAGTCTAGGTACAGTAGAAATGTGATACTGTATACAATGGTGCATGAAATTGATTGGTGGATGGAAGAGTAGTTGTTGTAAACGTCACGTAATCTCAAAAATAAGTTAGAAAAATTAAAGCAGAGGAGCAGTACACCTTGTGGTTATGTATGAGTTGGAGGTTTGTTATTTGATTGGAGAGTATATATTTCACATTTAGTGGTAGCCACACGTGTCATGTGTGTCAACATGTATACATGTATATCCTTCTCTTTATTAAGGTCATTTTCCACATTTATCCATACAATGATAGTTCATGTTTATTGATAAAGTAACTCATGGTTTTACTACATCTAAACTTAATTTATATATGTACTTGACTATCTGATATAATTGTACATAAATTACTACCAAAGAAATTATTCAGTATTTGCAGTAAAATGCATTATTGCATGCATCATGACTAAGCTTTAGGCATGATGTCTGTGCCATCTTTAATCTAAATATGGCCAAAAAGTAAATAGCTTTCTTTTTTTTCTTTTCTTAATAAAGAGCTACGTCGTAGTCTGACTTTAAACTGATCGAATATCTCTCTTTATCCATCCTAAACTTCTTATCATTTGAATTACAAGGCAGTGGTAAATAAGATTCTATTTTGTCGATCATTTCCTCACACGAAGTAGTGTTAAGAAATGTTACTTATGTTCCTCATATGACTAGTAGGACGGTCGAAAAGTTACATATCCCTTGTCCATCATTTTAGCTTCTTATTATGTCACCATTTATGAATTTGGTTGGATTCCACTAGTAGTACTAAACTGGGCCAGCCCTGAGTTTCCGGGGATCCTAGACGAACTTCTGATATGGGGACCCTAATAGCATATATATTTTTTTACGCACAAAATACGTACCTAGCTATATTTACAAGGGAAGTTCAAATTTGGGATCCCTAAAATTGTAAAATCTCCGAGGATCTAAGGCGGCCGTCTAACCCGCCTCTAGGACAGGGCCGGCCCTGGTACTAGATGAAGCTAGCTTTAATAAGTAGGGCAAGCATATTCTTCTTATGCATATCAAGTATAACATGGAAAGAATTATGTTAATTTGCTCCTAATTAAGCTAGCAGTATAAGCACCAAAGCCAAGGGTCATCATGACTTGCACTTGGACCACATGCTCCTCCTCTACATGTATATTCGGCAAGGTGGTCCTCTGTATCTTGTATGCATTGTTAATTTCATGCATGTATGTAAGTACAACTTATGAAGCCTACCAAAATTGCCAACTCTAGTGTGAAAGGAATTGTCTATTTCAACAACAAACTCTTGAAACCATCATCATCTAAATCTTATTCCATCAAAATGGACAAATTTAACAAAATTTTATGACCGACTTGACTTAATTATGACATAACATCAGCTTTCTCTAATTGTTTGATCTTAAAAGTTCAAAATTATGATGAGCAAAGAGTTTACCATAGTTCTAAAAAAAACTGTTTAGAAGAAAGAGAAAGATGATAAATTTGTTATAAAAATGTAATCCAAATGTTAAGGCATATGTAAACCAAGAGCAAAAAGGAAAGCCTTTCCCATTTATTTTACACTAGTAGTTTACATGTGCGAAGCACGTCTTAATAAATATAGTTTTTTTAAAAGTAAAAATTCAGACGTAGTCTGGATTTGATCTAAAACCTCATTTACAATAGTTATGCACGTGCATTGCATTGGTTCGTAGATGGACAAATTACACTAAGGCCTTCTTCCATTATAGTAGTAGAGATTAATAAATATAGTTTTTTAAAAGTAAAAATTCAGACGTAGTCTAGATTTGATCTGAAATCTCATTTACAATAGTTTTGCACATGCGTTACACGGATTGGTAGATGGACAAATTATACTAATACCTTCTTCCATTATAGTAGTAGAGATATATGCAAGTAATGTTTATTGATGGCATTGAAAGCGATTAAGTCTGAAAATTCTAAACTTGTTGATTTCCACAGTGATCGAGGTGACCCAAGAAATTAGCTAACCTGTCTTATTCTCTACCTTCCCTAGCTCTTCATATGGACAAAAAACATCACATATATATAGTCAAAAAAAGTGACTGAGATTCTAAAGTACTGGTTATATATATACAATTAGTTAACTCTCCATAATCTATATAATAAATTACAAGTAAATTTGTAAAAAAAAAACTATTAAGCGACTCTCTTTTAATTAAAACAAAATTAATAGTTGACGTTCACCCTCCCAAAAAATATTTTTTCTTCCCCCCGAAGCAAAAACCATCATCACTTTATTATTATCTCTCTTCTCTCTATATTTTTTCAGAACCCCCCCCCCCCCCCCCCCCCCGCGAAATATATATTTTTGAATTTCAAGTCTGTAAATTTTGGATTTTTCAAATTTTTATGCTTTTTTAATTATCTATGTAGAAAATTTCATTGAGTTTACTGATTGATTTCAAATGCAATAGAAGATTTAAATGAATATTCGCTTGAGAAAATTTCAACATCTAAAATTACACTGAAAGTAGAAAGTACTTCTAAAAAATTGAAGCTCATCATTTTGCACCCTCAAAGTTCTAAGAATTTGGATTTTACACCCCCATTTATAATTATTCAAGCATGGACTTTTATTTAGAACTAATTGTTGTCGTACTATTCAAACTTAAGCTACATAAACTTCATGATAGAAATTTCATATTCATGCATCGGAAATGCTGGAAAGTAAATGTATACAGTATCATACATGAACATTATTCTAATGTATATCTTAGAAAAAATATAAACATCTAATAGTAGAATACAATGAGAACACCAAAGTTAATCATCAAATATTTTTCATCATTTATATATAGAGCAAGTTCTTCATCAGAACTAAACAACAATATCTGTATGACTTCTCACTGCTTCTTGCAATGGATAACATCACTATATATGGTCATGTAAGTTTTCTTTTTTGTATGACATATACAACTCTTTCATATTAGATCAATTAATTTTTTCTTTTGTATTCTTGATATTATAAAACTCCACCATTTCCTGTCCCAAGCCAGGAATCCGACCATAAATCGGGTAAGGAGGAGGGTTGCGTTAGGCAGTTCACAGTCAGCACAAAACCTTGTCAAATCTTATGAACATGAATCTTAATAATATACGCACAAATATTAGGACATTCCCTTAAAGCGATGCGTTATGCCCACCTCCGGATGCTTCGCAAAATGTGCAAGGGGCGCCACACCGGCGCCCGGGTGTGGTGAAAAATGGGCGTGGGTACCCGTACCAATCTGGACATGTGCGGGTAAAGAAGCTAGTCCAGAAATTCAAAAGAGATATAGTAGGTGTTAATAAGAAATTCTCCGAAAATAGAATAATACAAATTTAGCTTGTATTAGGGGAAAACATAACTAATATCATTCGTGCTTGTGCACCCCAAGTAGGATTAGATACACAAGTTAAAAATAAATTTTAAGAAGATATGGATGAGATAATTTAAGGAGTACTCTAGGTGAGAAACTATTTATAGAAAGAGATATCAATGGACATGTAGGAAAAAATAACATGAGATATGAGAGGATGCATAGAGAACATGGATTTGAAAATAAGAACGATGGTGGAGAGGCTCTATTAGATTTGCGGCTTCGTATGATCTTGTATTAGCAAATACTAATTTTAAAAAAGGAAGGAACATTTGATAACCATTAAAAGTGGGGCAATAAGAGCTAGTCAGATTGATTTTTTTATCACTAGAAAGGTGGATCGCTTGACATGTGAAGATTGTAAAGTTATACCGAGAGAGTGTTTAACCTCATAACATAGATTAATGGTATTGGATGTTAAGATTGGTAAACACATATGTGCAATGAAGGAGACTATGAACCCAAGAATTAAGTGGTGAAACTTGAAGAGAGATAAACTAGAAGTTTTTAGAGATAAAGTTATTAAAGAAGCATCATGGAATTGGGAAGGGGTGAAAAATATGATGTGGACTAAAATGACTACATACATAAGAGAATTTTCAAATGAGGTACTTGAAAAATCTAAAGGTAGAAGGTTGCAAAATAAAGAAATATGGTGGTGGCAAGAAGAACACCAAAATATTGTGAGAGAAAAAAGATCAACCTTCAAAATATGGCAAAAGAACAGAAATGAAGAAGATTTGGAGAGATATATAACCGTTAGAAAAGAAATTAAGAAAGCGGTAAGAGATGCAAAAGAAAAATCTTATGATGATTTATACAGTAAATTAGAAAAAAAATGAGAAAATAACATTTATAAGTTTGCTAAACAAAGGGATAGAAAAATAAAAAATCTGGATACAATTAGGTGTATTAAGAGCGAGAATTCAAGAGTCTTAGTAAAAGATGAGGAAATTAAGGAAAGATGGCAAAATTACATTGAGAAGTTATTAAATGAAAAAGTTGTAGGCAACTTAAATATACAGGACTTGGGGAAGAGTCGAGAGCATATGTTTTTCCATATAATTAGGACCTCGGAGGTTTGAAATGCTCTAAAAATGATGAATATAGGAAAAGATTTAGGACCGGGTGATATACCCACTTAAAGTTTGAAAGTGTTTTGGGGATGTAGGAGTAGGTTGACTAACAAAATTATTTAATAAAATTTTGAGGACTAAGAAGATTCCTGATGAATGGAGAAATAGTATTTTAGTACATATATATAAAAATAAAGAAGATATATAAAGTAGCTCAAACTACCGAGGAATTAAATTAATGAGTCATACGATGAAAATTTGTGGGAGAGTAACCGAACATAGACTGAGACTAGAAACTACAGTGTCTGAGAATCAGTTTGAGTTTATGCCTGGGAGGTCAACAATGAAAGCAGTTTATGTAAGCTCTGATACCACTTGTCGGAGAAATCCTACTCCCAACTCGTAGTGCTAATAGCAGAAGTGCATTACAAGCAATAGAAACTCCCAAAAAATAGATGAACCAAGAACAAGCCACCACAATATATGGATCACAAGAACACAACTAATATGCAGAGATAACCAATACTTCTTATTCCCAAAGAAATACAAAGATTACAAGAAAGATTACAACTCTCAATCTCTCTCTCTCTCTCTCACCTTTGAAACACTCGCCACAATCTCTCTTGAAGTTGAATAATGATCAGCACCACCTAAACCTTTGAGTTTACGGCTATATATATAGCCCCCAAACAAACCCTAAAAGATAAACACAAATATAGCAAATTGGGCCTTTCTCCCGTAAGCCCAAAAGAAACAATCAGCGTCGATGTCGGTCGACTGCCCCCCAGGCCGGTCGACCGCATCGTGCAAAATCAATCCAGAGGGCTGACCGGCCGACCGCATCCCTAGTGTCGGTCGACTGTCCCCACCTCTGTTGAGCGCCTGCACTCGAAGAACTCCCCAGTCAACTGGGTCGGTTGACCGCACGGGATGGCGAGTGCTCACGAAACTAGTGCTCAACCGAAGGGCCCTTGTAGAACCCCGTATTTTCAAATATTATTTTAAATATTTAAAAATGAATTTAAATTGATTTTTGGAAATTTAATTAATATTTCCTAAAAGATTTATCTTTTTCACACGTGCAAAACACGTGCAGATACTTTTATGAGAAGTTTGAAAGATTAGTTTTCGTCATGAAAAATCATTATTTAATATTTGGGATTTATTCAGTATTTTCCAGATTTTTCTGAAATTAATTGAAACTATTTACAAATTTTGAGAAAAGAAGGACCTTTTTGCAAATTTGACATTTTTAAGGGTTAAAGTTAAAAATGTGATTTCTGGACGTTTTGAACAGCATTGGTTGAGATTTAGAATTATATTTTCCTCTAAATCCTAATTTAAATGAATTTTGATTGAATTTCCAAGACTATACCTATATATGTGAAGTTGTATTTTGGAAGAGATTATTTTGCAAAAGTAGGGTAAAACCCTAAACTCTTTATCCCGGGTATTTAAGGGATTTTTCCAGCCGTCATTGTGGAGAATATACAGAATTTTGAGATTGGTTTTGGAGGAGCAAGAGAATTTTGGATCTAGCAAAGAGGAAAGCTTTTTCGTGGCTATTCTCAATTCAAGGTGAGTGATATAAAAATTATTTTGGTCTTTGATTCATGTGAGTGACATTGTGTGTTTTGTTTTTGTTTTGTGAATGATATAAATTTGTCTTGTTGTTGATCTATGTGTGCGAGTGTCAATGATGTATTGATTTGATGTTGTGAATGATATAGATCTTGTATTGTGGTATGATTCATGTGAATAATTGATGTTATTGTACCATGTTGTGAAATCTACGAATGAATAGTAGATCTTGTTTATAAAATTTTGTTGCTAAAGAGCATGTTAAGATTTGAGTATGGTCGGATGTTGTGCATCTGGATCTTATATTTGTAAATCAAATTTTGATTTAGAATTGTGAAAGAAATTTCAGTTTTGAGAAACCCTAATGAAAGAATTAGTAACCTAGAACATGAGAACTTGAGTTTTGACATATTTGATGTTTTGAATAATATAACCATAATGAGGATTCGTTGAGATTTGTCATTTGTCCTGAATACGAACTATTTTCATAAACGATGAATCTTTAGAAAACCCCAGTTTTGATTTTGTATTCAGATCTAAATTGAGAAAAACTGTAGGCCGACAGTCGACTGGTCTACTGTACAGTCGACTGGTACGAGCCTGCTACTGTATTTTAGAATCCTTGAAAAGTCGTTCTGGACAGTCGACCTAGCTCGTAGGCAGTCGACTGGTTCACTGAGAAAATTATTTTGTAAAATTATTTCAGTCCCTTCGGGACAGTCGACCTATAATCCCTTTAAGTCGACTTATATACTTAGAATATTTTGTGAAATTATTGGAAATTACCTCGGGTAAGTCGACCGGTTCTCTTTTAAGTCGACTGCTATGACTTAGTTTATTTTTTGTAAAATTTTGGATAATTGTGCTCTGGACAGTCGACTTACCATAGTATAAGTCGACTGGTACTGAAGGATCTTTGTAAACGTGAGCGTTATTTCGAATGATTGGTTTTCAGATAATTCAGTCTATACTTGACATTCAGTTCAGTATTTGATTTAAGATATTCAGTTGAGCCACTTTTGTTTAGTGGAACTTTGGTTTAGACTTTTGAGTTGAGTCTCTAGAGGTGTGTGACCCTAGTATACCGGTATTGAGTTATTTTGTTGAGGCCCGTAGAGGCATTTCAGTTATTTAGTTTTGAATTTAGGCCGGTAGGGTACACAACTCTAGAAGATTCGTTAAGTAATTAAATAACCCAAAAATAATAAGGACAGGCACTAGTGGTGATATGATGAACGGGAACATGAGTCAAGAACCTCAGTATGGCTTCCGGTGTGGGATTTAATCTCCGGAATTATCACAGTAGATTATTAGTGGTGTGGGATATGTCTCCGGAATTATCACAGTATATTACTTGTGGTGTGGGACAATCTCCGGAATTATTACGGTAACTACTTGTGGTGTGGGATTGATCTCCGGAATTATCGGAGTCGAGGCGAAGCACATGTGGTATTCGTGTGGTGATGTGTCAATGTTTCGGTGTGGGATTGATCTCCGGAATTATTCAGGTGAAATATCTTGGGTGTGGGATCTATCTCCGAAATTATCGGACATGAGATATTATCCATAGTTTATCTTTATCTCGTAGTAGTCATCGTGCTAGGATTAGTTGCATAACGGGAGATTGAACCCTACGAAGTGAAGACGTTAAGGGCTTGCACCGAACCTATGTAGAATGGGATGCATAGACTTCGACAAGTACGCATTAGAGAGTCTGCATATAGCACCTGTGTTTCTTGGCTTGGTTTCATGCACGTGGTTTCCTGTTTTCTACACCTGACACTTAGTTTAGTTCCACCTGATGTTTTTATGTTCTTGTCATTTCTTACTTCCCATATTCTTATTTAATATATGTTGTTTCAGAATTTGTGAGGTATGTTCATTTATGTTGTTGTTTGTTTTTATGTCACTCACACCATTTATGGCTGACCCCTTTAGTTTTGGGGGTTAGGGATCATCTCTAGCCTCATATGTTGCAGGTTGTTGCTTAGAGTTGGAGATTGGATGCTTGAGTGGTTTTTGAGAAAAGTGACTTAATAAGAGTTTTGTGTAAAATTTGTAAAAGCAAATTTGAGATAGTTTTGTGTTGTAAATAAAAAGAAAACATTGTTTGAGTTGTTTTGAAATTCCGCTGTGATTTGTAAAAGTTTGTTGTAATAAAAGTTGAAAAATTTAGTAGTGTTGGTTGTGTTTAATATTATATTGAAGTGGATCGCTGGGAATGTGCCACGTATTTTCTAAGATATCTTATTAGAAATTCAGGGTGCTATAGAAATTGGTATCAGAGCATGCTTCAATAGTAATACTAAACATGACATAAAATAATCTAGGTGTGGACACTAGAGTGTGAGTACCTAGGTGTGGACATTAAAGAGTGAGTATCACATAGAACTGAATATGATGTTTTACCTTTGGGATACAAGTGAAGTTTTGCCAAAGGATATTGATGTGAGTTTGAATTGTGTGTGATGCTCTAACTTTTCCCTCGTTTTGCCGTATTCAGAATAGTTGCACCCAGGGGCAGGAATGGTGGTAACAATGAGGATGGATCTGGTAGTTCTCGAGGAACGAGAATTGACCTTAAGGCTGAATTCGCCAAGGTGTATCAGACCCTGAATGCACTGATGGCATTCAACTTGGCGCAGACTCAGAATCAACAGCCAAATCATGGAGCTGGACAGGGATTGGTTAATGCCGACCCTATCAAGCAGATCGAATCTTTTAAGAGAATGAGGTCGCCAGTCTTTGAGGGGCAATCTGATCCAACCGCAGCTGATGATTGGATTCGGAAGATGCAGACGATCTTCGAGGTATCGGAGACTCCGGCAGCCAGCAAAGTGAAGTTGGCCACGATGCAGCTAGAAAAGGACGCTGGTGTCTGGTGGGAGTCAGTGAAAAGGACTTTGGAAAACCAGCCAATGACTTGGGAAGCTTTTCTGGAGGAGTTCAGAGATCGCTTCTTTCCCCTAGATGTTCAGGAGAAGAAGGCGACCGAATTCTTGAACCTTCAGCAGGGCAACATGACCGTGCGGGAGTATGAGACCAAGTTTGCTCAGCTTTCAAGATATGCACCAGAGTTGGTCGTTGATGAGGCAAAGAAGGCCAAAAAGTTTGAGCAGGGCTTGAGGCCAAACTTGAGGTCGAGGATGATCCCGTTGGGTATCAGACGGTTCGACAAGCTGGTCAGGAGAGCAGCTATGACTGAGGAGGATATGGACCAGTTCCAGAAGAGGCAAGATACATGGAACCGGAACAAGAGGCCAGCATCAGGTCAGAGTGGGAAGGGATTCCCCGCGAAGCAGGCCAAGTTCAGTGATCCGGTGCAGAAGACACCTGCAACTCAGGGGGTGACTTGTTATTACTGCAAGGAGGCAGGACATTACAGGTCAGCGTGTCCGAAGTTGGCGAAGCAGATTTGTTCCCAGTGTGGGCAGGCAGGACATTCTCAGCCCCATTGTCCACAATTGAGGAAGGATGGTTCTGGTGGAAGCAAATTTCAGAAGAGGCAGGGGCGAGTATTTGCATTAACCGAGGAGGACGCAGGTAACTCGGAAGATGTAATACAGGGTATGCAAGAATTCTGATTTTTATTTTGAATCAATGTAATAAGTAAAACCTTTATTTGAGAACAATTTAAGATTGAGTATCATTCTTATTGTAACAGGAATTGTTTTAATTAATGGAATAAAAGCAAAGGTTTTATTTGATACTGGTTCATCGCATACTTTTGTATCGCCAAAATTTGCAAAGATCTTAGGTGTGGAACCGAAGTTATTCCCAGGTAGGGTTTTGTCGGTGGCAACGCCGTCAGGTGAAGAGTTGGTTGCGGATCGATATTACGAGGGCTGTGATATCGAGATTGGTGGGAGGTTGTTCGGCATTGATTTGATCGAGCTGAAAGTCTTGGGAGTGGATGTCATCGTGGGCATTGATTGGATCGCAATATATGATGCCACAATTGAATGCAAGCAGAAGGAGGTGTTGGTGAAAGCACCAGGTGGACCTGCAGTGACTTTCCAAGGGAAGTAGAAGATTTCGAAGGTGGCTGCAATGGTATCCAAGATGGCTATTCCAGATGAAGTCAAGGGCATTCCGGTTGTCAGAGATTTTCCTCAGGTGTTCTTGGATGATTTTCCAGGATTACCGCCACAGAGAGATGTGGAGTTTTGCATCAATGTTCAGCCGGGGAGTGCGCCGATTTCCAAGGCTCCGTACAGGATGGCACCTGTAGAGCAGGATGAAGTGAAGAAGCAGATTGAGGAGCTGTTGAGCAAAGGGCTTATCAGGCCGAGTTCTTCTCCGTGGGGAGCGCCAGTGTTGTTGGTCAAGAAGAAGGATGGGTCAATGAGGATGTGCATTGACTATCGGGAGTTGAATAGGGTGACTATTCAGAACAAGTATTCACTGCCGCGGATTGATGATTTGTTCGACAGGCTTCGAGGAGCAGCGGTATTTTCGAAGATTGATTTGAGGTCGGGGTATCATCAGGTTCGAGTCAAGGAGGAAGATGTGAGTAAGACAGCTTTCAGGACTCGTCATGGACTCTATGTGTTTTTGGTGATGCCATTCGGGTTGACGAATACGCCAGCAGTTTTCATGGATATGATGAATCGGGTTTTAAGGCCATTTATTGACTCCTTCGTGGTGGTTTTCATCGACGACATTTTGGTGTATTCGAAGTCGGAGGAGGAGCATTCTATGCACTTGACAGCAGTATTACAGAAATTGCAGGAGCATAGCTTGTATGCCAAGTAGTCGAAGTGTGAGTTTTGGAAATCTGAGGTAGCTTTCCTTGGTCATATCCTTTCTAAGGAGGGAGTGGCCACTGATCCTCAGAAAGTTGAAGCAGTAAAGGATTGGCCCAGGCCAACGTCTGTGAAGGAAGTCAGAAGTTTCTTGGGTTTAGCAGGTTACTACAGGAGATTTATCCAGGGTTATTCTCAGATTGCAGTTCCTTTGACAGGTTTGACCCGGAAGAATGTGGCATTTGTGTGGACCGATAAGTGCGAGGAGAGTTTCCTTGAGTTAAAGGAAAGGTTGACTACTGCACCTATCTTAGCTTTGCCGCAAGCTGGAAAGGATTATGATATCTACAGTGATGCATCTCTCAGAGGTTTGGGTTGTGTCTTGATGCAAGAAGGCAAGGTTATTGCTTATGGTTCGAGGCAATTGCGTCCGCATGAGAAGAATTATCCGATGCATGATTTGGAGCTAGCAGCTATCATTTATGCCTTGAAGCAGTGGAGGCATTATGTTTATGGTGAGAAGGTCAATATGTACACTGACCACAAGTGCCTGAAGTACATTTATCAACAGAAGGATCTAAATCTTCGGCAGAGAAGGTGGTTGGAGATATTGGAAGACATTCGTCCCGAGATCAAGTATCATCCGGGCAAGGCGAATGTGGTGGCTGATGGACTTAGCAGGAAGAGTAGTTTTTCAAGTTTGATCACTACTCGAAGTGAGTTGGCAGCAGAGATTGAGCATGCAGGTATCGAGGTGGTACTGCAGGGTTTAGGGGCGTCTTTGGCTCAGTTGAGGCTGCAGCCATCCTTGAGAGAGAGGATTGTGGAAGGTCAGAGATCAGACTCAGAGATTCAGAAGATGTTGCCTTACTTGAGTAAATTGATTGGAAATTTGTCCTAACTAGGCTAATTGATTGGAAATTTTTCTCCAATGTTTGAGTGTACAATTGCTATATTATGCGTAGGTATTTATAGAGTAGGTAATTCTAGTTTAATTGGGGAAGTAGACGTAGTATTAGTTGTTGTTAGTTGTTATTCGATGTTAGTAATAGCGCACAAAGCGAACAAAAATTTGTGGAACTTTGCGAGTACGTCGAGCTCGCCATACACAAGCCAACGCAATTCGTAGAAGTTTGTTTGGATTCACGGTTTCAAGTGTACGGCCGTGTATCGCTTTCAATTCATTCCCGTGAGTGAAAGCGATATATCGACGTATTTTGCAAACCGTGAGCCGAAACTCACCTCTACAAATTTTGTTAGCTCATGTGTTTTGCCGCCGTCCCACTCCCAAAGTATATGAATTTATTGATCTCGTTTGTGCGGATTTGTACTGTATATCAAACAACAAACTCAGTTCAAGAGTGAGGGAAATGCGAGCGAGACACGGCCTTATCTTGCAAACCGTGGATCGGAACTTACTTGTAGAAGTTCCGTTACCTTGTGTGCGGCAAGCCGAACCCAATTGACGAGTTTTGTATTTATATGACGTCGTTTTCAACGTTTTGTCACTTATTTTTGTTTCGTAGGTATATATATCGCAATCGTTTGTTAACAAGCTAATTTATATATAATGTGTATATTAATTGACCAATAATATATTTTTACCCTAGATGAACAACGATACGGAGAGTTCTGCTTGTAATACCCCGCAAAATAGCATATGGCTATTTTGCACTGTAACCCGTACATTAACTGAGTATTGCACACGATTACATTTTTCTCCTAGAAATTATCAGTTAAATTGAGAGATTTCAGACATACGGGCTGTTCTGAATCCGATGAAGTAAGCTCGGGATATCTTCTCAATTAAACTGTAGTTTCGTCCCGATTGTTTCGACCAGACAATTGTCGGGGGGAAGCTGTAATTTCTACGAAGCCTATATTTTATAGATTTTAATATATGGGTTACTTTCAATTAAGGCTAGTGCTTGGATTAAATATGAATTGTATTTGTACACTAGGGTTAGAATAGGAATTTGGTGACCTAGGGTTCCTTGACCTAACCTAGGGTTAGGAACCCTAGTATCACATCATGGCTTGGATCTTGATGAGATCCAATGGTGTGATTAATTCACCATGTGAGAGTTGACCATGAAGAAAGGAAGTTTCCTAGGAGCTTCAAGGAAGTTTCCAAGAAGCTCCTAGCTTGGATGTGTTGGCACCCATCCCACCCTTCATCCCTTCACCCATTCTACTCTCCATCTCAACCATACACCTCACCACCATCCACCCCACACCCACCCCTCCTTAGCCGGCCCATATAAACCCCACCCCCATCTCACTTCACTCCATTTTTTCAAGCTCCATCTATTCTCCTCCTTAGCTTTCTCCATTCCTCCTTGTTCAAAAAAAATAATAAATATATATTATATAGGAAAGGAAGAAGTCTACTAGAATAGAAGGAGTAGTAGAGAAGGAGAAGAAGAAGTGTAGGCCAAGGTACACAAGCACAAGGAGCAAAGACAAGCAAGCAAACAAAGCTAGGAGTCAAGCTACAAGGAGATTTTGCAAACTTCAAGTGAGTGATCTTTTGAACTCTTTGGTGTTTATTTTGTTTTGGTAGAAATGGGTGTGTAGTAGTGATAGTTATGATTTGGTTACCATGATTGAGTATGAGTAGTGCTAGGAAAAGATAAATTGTATGGTAGAGAATTATTCTTTTGAAGTTTGATTGAGTAGCATGATTGTGAGGGTATATTGGGGAATTTTTTACGCCCAAACGGTTTGGAATCTTGGGCTAAAATTCTGGGGTATTGTTCTTCTATGTATGTAGAGTATCCATGATTTTTTTCGTAATATTTGGATGCATTTTAGTAGCCCGAACAGTGGGTCCAAGTCTGGACAGTAAGCAGCCAGAATGGCTGCTGGCTGTGGTGATTTTTGTGCGTCTTTCCGATTTTATATCTCGGAATTGACAGGGCATTTTGAGTTGAAAATTTTTGTGGACGCTGTTGTATGTGTCTAAAACCATATTCTTAAACTTCGTATTTTTCCGAGGTCGTTTGATGCCCCGGAAAAATTGTAGAACGCGACTGGTCCGTAGGTGTCGGCTGAAGCTGACTGCGCTTTGTGCTGAAGTTCAAAAAGCCATAACTTCGTGTACGTTTATTATTTTGCTACGAAATTTTGGGAATAGCTTGGGATATGAGTCTATTTGATGAATCTCAAATTTTAGAATTTTTAGAAGTCATTTGATGAGGTTTCAAAGGTAAATTAGTGAGGGGCAGTAAACACCCTGCTGGAAATGAACAGCTGAAATGTAGCTATGTTTGAGGAGTTGTAGATCGTTGTGTGAAATGAATTTGAATATGATTTTTGGACACGATGAAATGGTATATGTGTAGATAGAGAATCTCAAATTTCATGATCGTTGGACTTAGGGATGATTTACTATTGAATTTTAAAGTAAGGTACGTTCAGCCTAGTACGAGTTGTCTAGTTCGTGGAGATAGACATTCCTAGGCTTATCTGTTAAGAATTTGGGCGACTGGCCAACTGGAGAATTGCAGTAGGGAATCATAACTCTCTAACCCAATTAGGATTTGTAATTCCAGGTTGTAGGCTATAACTTTCCAAGGTGGACAGATTCGGCCTTGTCAATGAAATGTTGCTAGAAAAATCAACCCTTCCCTTGTGATGCACCCAATAGAAATTGGTGTTTGTGAGAACATTAAGAATTGAATCTGAGGACGTATCCAAATAGGAAGTTAAGGTAGACAATCCCACCTTCCTATGGGACCCGGAATTGAGTGATTTCGATAACTAAGCGAACTCTTATGACATTGGACAAATACAGCAAGTGTGAAAAGGAACGTACTACTAAGAGTATATGAGGGATATTGGATGTCGAAATGATTGAATTTGAGAAAATAGTCAACTGGAAAGTTATAGACTAGGGTCCTACCTTTCCAGAATGGGAGATACCAAGCAATTCTGACTTGTGTGCTGGAAATTATGGACATGATGAGTTTAGCAATCTATTGTCTAGACTGACTTCAAGCTTGAGTTAACCCGGGGACTTGAGTCCTTTAAAAGAAAATTGAGGGAATCATCGACTAGGGGATGGCAACGGATCTCCTCACCTTCTAGGAAATTCTGAGCGTATTGGTTTTCGATGAGTGTAGCTGGGATCACAGCTACTGGTATTTCTTGATTGTTCCATCGGACAATTGATGAGGAACCCTCTGCCTACCGCAATATGGTGATCGTGAGCTATCAGATTTAAAAGATGGATTTTTAGCATTTTATTCGGAACTTAGGCAAGTTCCTGTGCATGTACTCATGGTGGACATGAGTGAGTTGGGATATAGCTCTGTTGGATTGTATTGGGTGTCTCGATGCCTGAGTCTGTCAAAAGTCCAGAAAGGATAATTATGTGCATACTTACCTTCACTAAATTGTATTACACCATCAGGGCACCGTTAGACCACTCGCTGAGGGTCACGAGCCGGGATTATTTTGGGTCGCTGACCTACGAAGGTATTGGGAATCAGTGGATGTGATTCCGGGATGGTTGTTACCTTGACAGACCAGTCAGGCTCGACTTTATTAATTGACACCGAGTATGATTGAGTAACAACTTGTTTCCGTGAACTGCATTGATTAGTTTTTCTTTTATTGTTTCGCTTGAAGACCGAATTGGTGTTAGGGGTGATTCCCTATAATCCAACTTGTTCTGAGAGTTAGCACTAAGTGGTGATACTGGTTGTCTCTTCCTGTCATTAGGGATACGCACTGCGGTGCGTATCTTGCACTGTTAATTCCTGAAGTACCATGGTAAGAACGGGATGCTGATATTCTGGCGGATCGGGGGTATTTTAGGACCTCCGAGGTCGTCATGTTCTATGTTGGTGGACACGAACGGATCAAAAAGGATCTTTGCGCAATGGATATACTTGCGGTATATCTGTAAGTTCGTCACAGCTTTCGAGGATGGTTCGACGCAGTAATTATTGGTGACTTCGGGGTAGCGCCCCGCATTATTTCTTTTATTTTATTTCCACCTCCTCAACCATGTCATACTATCATGAACAGGAAGTAGACCAAATTAGAATGCATTGCATAGCGAGGGTTCTAATCCCTAAACATGGAGACAACGGCTTGATTTGGAAAGTATGTAGTATGGGATGCATACATTTCCAAAGTCTCGCTCGCATTAGACTAAGTATGTTGGCTTGACCTGGGTCACATGTAGTATGGGATGCATGTGCATCCAGAGTCTTGCTGACATTAGATCAAGTGCATCTGTTCTATACTCTGTATTGTTGCATTAGACTCAGGTCATGACATATACGAACACTAGGAAATCAGGATGCACGTTGAAATTTCCATTCAAGATGAATTTGTGAGTGTGATCGTTTGAAGATCGTTGTTTCCTTATCAGCATTGCGTCAGTAGAATTACTGACGTACCCCACCTTTTAGGTACATGGATATCAGGTCACGAGTATAGGAGAGCACAAGATCAGCAGGGCATCCAAGTAGTGGCAGTATGCACGTCTACCCTTCGAGCGGGTGCAGAATTATCAGGGTCGCGTAGCAGAAGGCTCAAGCCGAGGGGCAAGTCCCAGAGGGGGCAGATAGACCACTCAACGGAGTTTCGGCAGCTACCAAGGGATTGCCGATCTGAAAGACAGCCAATGGCTTCACAAGAAGTGTTTAAGTATTCTTGTAGTCAGTTGTAATAAAATTATGTAATTTGTATTCCTTGTTCAAGGACAATTTGATATTTGTAATTATTGATGTAACAACTCTGATGGTAATAAAAATGTTTAAATTTCCACGTTATTTACTGTGTTGAGATGCATTTGAAGGCAATGATCTTGGTGATGTCACGGATGTCCGATAACGGGAATCCGGGGC
This sequence comes from Hemerocallis citrina, assembly GCA_017893485.1. Taxonomy (NCBI): domain Eukaryota; kingdom Viridiplantae; phylum Streptophyta; class Magnoliopsida; order Asparagales; family Asphodelaceae; genus Hemerocallis; species Hemerocallis citrina. The sequence goes on from CM030361.1 coordinate 309,260,070, forward strand.
GTTACACTGCTGCCGGGGATAATTTTGTGCGGGCAGAACCAATCATTGATTCCATGCCGATAGTCGAAGACCATCTGAAACCAAAGTTAGGTATGACATTCCCCACTTTAGTTGAGGCCGAAAAATTTTATTCTGCATATGCTCGTTGTGGGGGTTTTGCAATGCGTAAGGGTGGGAATAAATTAAAGGGGGGAATGGAAGTAGATAAGTCATATCTCTGTAATAAAGCTGGGTCGTCGCCGGGTCAACATAGTGATGGTAGACGTGGAATAACCAGTTGAACGGGTTGCAAGGCTTGCGTTCGTATAAAATTGAACGAAACAAGTGATACGTGGGTGGTGTATTCATTTCACGAAGAACACAATCACAAATTCACCTCACCCGGTAGAAGGCACCTTTTGCCCCGGAACAGGTTCGTGTCAAATACGGACAAAAGGATTATAGACCAAATGAACCAAGCTAATATCCAAACATGTCGACAAATGCTCTTCTTCGAAAGTGCTAGTGGTGGTCATGATCAAGTAGGATTCACAGAAAAATATGTTAGAAATTTAGTTAGAGACTCGCAAGAAGCATTGAAAGGACACGATTTTACAATGCTAATTGATTTTTTCGAATCTAAGAAACAGACGGATCCTTCATTTTTTTATGACATTTAAGTCGATCCCGAAGGGCGGTTGTCACATTGTATGTGGGTAGATGGTATTTGTAGGATGAATTACGAAGAATTTGGCGATGTAGTTTGCTTTGATGCCACGTACAATACGAACCGTTACGGAATGTTATTTGTTCCGTTTGTTGGTGTGAATCATCATTGGCAATCGACTTTCTTAGGAGGTGGGTTCATTCCAAATGAGACGGCCTCTTCGTTTGAATGGTTCTTTGAAAAGTGGTTAGGGGTTATGAATCGTGCTCCATCCGGTATTGTCACCGATCAAGACCGTGGGATCGCCGCCACAGTTAAGAAAGTTTTCCCCCAGACTCAGCATCGTTTTTGTATTTGGTACATTCTGGATAAGTTACCCCAGGAGGTTCGTCTTGGTTTCGATGTCGACAAGTTTAGGGAGTCCTTGAAGAATGTAATCTACAATTCGGAATATATACATGAATTTGTAGAAAAGTGGAATATTTTGATTTCGCAATACGGATTAGAGAGTAACAAATGGTTGAACGATATATTCGATATCCGTGAAAGTTGGGCACCCATCTACGCTAAAGAATCATTTTGGGCCGGCATGTTGAGTAGCCAACGGTTTGAGTCGGCACATTCTGCTCTGAAGCATCATACAGAAAAAAAGTATTCCCTGCACGAATTTTCCGTCATCTTCGACCGTTTTTTGGGAAGGCAAAGACACGATGAATTGAAAGAAAATTATCGTAACCGTGAGAAGAGACCGAAGTTGAAGAGCGAATGGGCTTTGGAGGCACAAATGGCAAAAACATATACTTTGAAAATATTTTACAAATTCCAAGATGAAGTCGCAAAAAGCTTCATGTACAATGTGACATTTGTTGTCGATCTTGAGACACCGGATAGTTCAACCTTCCATGTGATACTCTGTGGAGAATCAGAACCGGCTCGCCTTCTTCAATTATCCAAAATCAATGGAATTATTACATGTGCATGTCACTTGTTCGAATTTGTTGCCATTCCTTGCAGGCATATTTTAGCTGTACTTCGTTTCTCCCATCACACATCCGTCCCGGATGTATATATTAAAAGAAGATGGATTAGGGATGTGATGAGAAGAAGTTACACATCAGTTCCAACCGAACCCAATACCGAGAATTTTGCTTCTCGATATTGTGAGTTGAGCTACCATGCAAAACAAATTGTCGATCTCGGTTGTTTCTCCAATGAGAGTTACAAATACACGTTGGAGAATTTGCAGAAGATCATTGACGAGGTTTCTCGGCTACAACCAGGATCAAGTGAACAACCGGAACAGGCCTCACAACCACATGATAGTGTCGAAGCTGGAGGTAGTTCACAACCGCATCCAAGTGCACAACCTCATGATCAAGGGAGTGGGCACATACCTACACGCATTAGTGACCCACAGCAGTGCACGACAAAAGGAATGCCTCACGCCAAAAGATTGAGGCCGATTAGAGAGCAACTCCGCCAAAAAAAATCGAGAAGGTGCCGAATATGCGGCATTGTCCAAATGAATCATGATTCAATAAATTGTCCAACTTTATTTGAGGGGTATGACTCGTAACTTTTATGTTTGTCACTCGTTTAAATTTATTATACATTATTTATGGCAATTGAGTTTCTTACTAACTAAACCTAATCTTTCAATGAAGGCAAGAAGTAATTCCTTCCGAAGAAGACAGTTCTGAGTCGAGATATGACGATCCACTATGAATTGTAATTTTTAAAATGTAATTGTTTGGTATATTTAAAACTCTTCATGCCACTTGGTTAATTACCTTTGATTGGTAACTGTAAATGTACTTCTCGAGACATAAGTGTTGTTTGTTTGTGTCGTTTGTTAATACTGTTGTGGTACACAAATATTGGTTTGTTACTCAAATGTATCAGCTGTAGTTGTATCTGTATTTGTAATTTTTTTTTTAAACGACAACGGCCTTGGTTATTTCATGAATTTGGTTTTTCATTCAATATAACTAGTTTAAAAGGAGTTGATAACCTTAGGTTGTTGTTTACAGCAACGGCCTAGGTGATAATCCAAAAATTTAAGGTTTGGGGGCCTGGTTGGGTGCTCTCTGACTTGGAGAACACAAAGGGATCAACAAGTCAGAGAGCAATCTAATTTTTGATAAATAACTAAAGCCGTTGTCTCAGACAACGACCTAGGTTATAGTCAAAAATTTGTGATTTTGGGGGTACTCTCTGACTTGGAGAACACAAAAGGATCAACAAGTCAGAGAGCAATCTAATTTTTGATAAATAACTAAAGCCGTTGTCTCAGACAACGGCCTAGGTTATAGTCAAAAATTTGTGATTTTGAGGATGCTCTCTGACTTGGAGAACACAAAAGGATCAACAAGTCAGAGAGCAATCTAATTTTTGATAAATAACTAAAGCCGTTGTCTCAGACAACGGCCTAGGTTGTAGTCAAAAATTTGTGATTTTGGGGGTGCTCTCTGACTTGGAGAACACAAAAGGATCAACAAGTCAGAGAGCAATCTCATTTTTGATAAATACCTAAAGCCGTTGTCTAAGACAACGGCCTAGGTTATAGTCAAAAATTTGTGATTTTGGGGGTGCTCTCTGACTTGGAGAACACAAAAGGATCAACAAGTCAGAGAGCAATCTCATTTTTGATAAATACCTAAAGCCGTTGTCTAAGACAACGACCTAGATTATAGTAAAAAATTTGGGATTTTGGGGGTGCTCTCTTCACTCTTTACGTACAGTCTCTGTGGAAATTTATACAAAAGATAGATGATCTACACTTGTATATCTTTCCGCTATATTTTTTTTAAGTGCCGATTACTACCACCTTTCAAACCAATATATAATCATGGTGGTTAAATATGTAAAAAAATGATAAAAAATAATTCATAATCATCCATTTTTTGGTTTTTACAATTTTCTCTTCACTCTTTGGTACAGTCTCCCTCGAACTATATACAAAAGACAGATGATATTCGCGTATCTATTGTTTATAATTTTTTTATTACGTTACAATTTTTTTCCTCTCTCTAACCAATATAAAATTATTAAGGTAATATGCTTGAAAATAATTCTGAGTTATATAAAGGAGTAAGTTTACATGTATAAGGTTAGGGTTAAGGTGAAGGTTATGAATTTTTTGATATATGGGTTTACATGTGTGGATGTACATATTGTTTTTTCAATATATAGGCTACACGTGGGGATCTACATGTTGTTTAGCTTGGTGCTTGTTCCCATTTAGGTGTATGTTGAAAGTCTGCTGGCATGTGATTTTGTTGAGCTTAACAACAAGGAAGAAACATACAAAACAACAGCCTTGTTGAGTCATAATGGCAAAACATGGAAAGTTGGGTTAATTAGAGTAGGGCAGAATCACATGTGTGCATTGGTGGAGAGAAGTGGAGAGAATTCACAGGTTCTAATAAGCTAGAAGTAGGATATATGTTAGTGTTCCATTACAAAGGGAATATATTCCATTTTTTCCTGTTAATTTTATTACGTTTGTGATTTTTTTTAGTATGATATATAATCTATTTGATTATGCTAATACAATGCCTACATATCCAAAAAATATATATCGGGTTGGTTTACAAGTATAAGGTCAAGGTTAAGGTTAGGGTTGTGCTAACCCTACGTTAACCCTAACCCTAACCCTGAACCCTACTCTGCTAACCTTACAATAACCCTAACCTGACGTTAACCTTAACCCTAACCTACATATAACTTTTATTAATTTCCCGTTTGGTTATATACAGAATATGTATATTTTTTTTGCTTTTTGGAACTTAATGCCTGTCTACTCCCAACAACCACAAATTAATGATAAATCAAAACCAGACTTTACCACAAATGTTTCTCTTGCAATAACCTGAACCCTATAATAACCCTAACCAAACCCCTAACCCCCGCTAACCCTAATCCTTCCCGTAACCCCCTTTAACACTAATTACCAAACTTGTATATTGTATAGGTATATTTGTTTGTTTGCCCATTACTTCCACCATTCAAAGTGTCTCGAAGAACTGCACACAATTACTTCACGACGAGATTCCACATCCCAAATTTCCACAGAAGCAACAGTTTACATGTAGTGTTTGAGAGTAATATATGAAATTTTTTGGAATACTCTTCACATTGGTTTATACATGTGGTCAAATATACATGTGGCTTTCTGTTACGGTTTCCCAATACATGATGGTCCCTATTTAGGCCATTTTTTTGCCGAAAATAATCAGATCCAGTTCTTTTTGGCCAAGTATTTTGATCTGATTACTCTCCGCCCAATAGCGAACCGAATCTTTTTTATTTTTGATTTCTTCTTGCCCATCATAATTATTGGATATTTTTGATATCCACATGTGACTTTTTCAATTTTGGCCTTAGACTACATGTGGGGATGTACACATGGTTTTTCCCATATTTAGGGTACATGTGGTGATGTAGTTTAGGTTTTTTCCATATTGAAGTGTCTGCAATAATTATCCTTCTTGGTCTCTAACTGCATCTTCTTCCCTTCTGTCACTATTAACAGAGGATCTGCACCACTCTGTACATGTGAGAATCAAAAAAAAAATTGTCTGCTCTTTCATTGTACATGTGGATTTTTCCAAGTATGGTCCACATGTGGGGAGCTACATGTGGTTTTTCTTTACATGTGGGGTTTTACCTTATTGGTTTTTTCAATGATGAACTTGTGGAAATTTATACAAAAGATAGATAATCCACACTTGTATATTGTATAGGTATATTTGTTTATTTGCCGATTACTACCACCTTTCAAAGTGACTCGAAGAACTGCACACAATTACTTCACGACGAGATTCCACATCCCAAATTTTCACAGAAGCAACAGTTTACATGTAGTGTTTGAGAGTAATCTATGAACTTTTTTGGAATGCTCGTCACATTGCCAAAAAAAAAATTCAGATCCAGTTCTTGTTGGCCAAGTAGTTTGATCTGATTACTCTCCGCTCAAACAACGAACCGACACTTTTTAATTTTTGATTTCTTCTTGTCCATCATAATTACCTGGTTACATGTGGTTTTTTCCCCATATATTGTGATGAAATTTAGGTTTTTCCGATATTGAACATGTGGTTTTTTCCAAGTATGGTCCACATGTGGGAAGCTACATGTGGTTATCCTTTACATGCGGGTTTTTACCTTATTGGTTTTTTCCATAATGAACTTGTTCTACTACATGTGATCACACCTCTTCTTCCCAGTTGCATGTATGGTGAATGTCTTCAGGAACGTCTTCATTGTAAACAATGTAAAACGATTTTGTACATGATATTTTATTATTCAAAAAATTAATAATATATAACCAAAAAAACCAAAAAATATAATATATTCTTTAGTTACGTGCCTAAAAATGGAATTGAATAATCAATATAAATAAGAAAATATTCATATGAACGTCTATTTTGTAGAGTTCAGAAGGCAGTGCACGTAAAGAGTGGAGAGACACATGTCATTAATGATAGAACTTAAATATCCATAAACTCTCTACTGGAAACTTATTACCTATCTACTCCCAACTAAAAATAATCCAACCCTAACCCCTACAATGAAGTCAAACCAAACCACTAACCTTACAATAACCCTAACCCTACCCTTAACCCCCTTTAGCACTAACCCTAGCCCTAGCCCTAACCCTAACGAATCAAATAGCAAAGTGTTTTTAAAAATATTTTCTGAGTTGTTATGTACATATTAAAATGACGTGATTATGTAGTGGTTAGTTAGGTGTTACCAAATTATAAAAAAAAAATTTAATACTGTTATACAAGCCAAGTTCTCATCTGTCTTTTGTATACAGTTCCACAGAAATTGTTCATCAAGGGTGAAAAGAAAATTGGAAAATGCAAACAACCAACTAATTTTTGGCCTACAAACTAAGGCCATTGTTCGAGACAACGGCCTAGGGTATGAACATTATATTGAGGGGTAATCTTTGACCAGTTGCTATTTTTAAAAACCAACAAGTCGAGAGCATTACACAATCTCTATTTTTTTCACCTACAACTTAGGCCGTTGTCTCCAACAACGGCCTTGGGTATTTATAAAGTGGAGCTGCTGTCTGACTTATTGGTTATTTTTAAAGCCAACAAGTCAGAGAGCAAGACAATTTTTCTATTTTTTTCACCTACAACTTAAGCTGTTGTCCCCAACAACGGCCTTGGGTATTTATAAAGTGGAGCTGGTCTCTGACTTGTTGGCTATTTTTAAAGCCAACAAGTCAGAGAGCAAGACAATTTTTCTATTTTTTTCACCTACAACTTAGGCCGTTGTTCCCAACAACGGCCTTGGGTATTTATAAAGTGGAGCTGCTCTCTGACTTGTTGACTATTTTTAAAGCCAACAAGTCAGAGAGCAAGTCAATTTTTCTAATTTTTTCACCTACAACTTAGGCCGTTGTCTCCAACAACGGCCTAGGGTATATATATAAACTGCAGTTGCTCTCTGACTTGTTGGCTATTTTTAAAGCCAACAAGTCAGAGAGCACAACAAATTTTGTATTTTTTTCACCTACAACTTAGGCCGTTGCCTCCAACAACGGCTTAGGGTATATCTATAAACTGGAGCTGCTCTCTGACTTGTTGGCTATTTTTAAAGCCAACAAGTTAGAGAGCACAACAAATTTTGTATTTTTTTCACCTACAACTTAGGCCGTTGTCTCCAACAACAGCCTAGGGTATATCTATAAACTGGAGCTGCTCTCTGACTTGTTGGCTATTTTTAAAGCCAACAAGTCAGAGAGCACAACAAATTTTGTATATTTTCCTACTACAACTTAGGCCGTTGTCTCCAACAACGGCCTTAGGTATATGTTTAAACTGGGTATATCCAAAAACTGGAACAAGTATAATTTTCTATAACCTAGGCCGTTGTTTGGGGCCACGGCTTAGGTTTTAAAAAAAAAACCTACATTCATACAGAGCAGCTGAAGCTGCTACACTTGTACACATCACCAAATTCCAAACACTTTGCCATCACCTACATTCTCCGACTAAATACATATATACAACCACCAAAATTACCCACAATAATTGACTGAGAAATTAATAACAACAACATCAACTACACTTACGCTTAAGAACCACATTATCCAATAATTAGTTACAACATGTTAAAACCCACAAAATCAGTAAAAGAAAATTACAACCTCCAAAATGCATTGGCTAAGCACCGGGCGTGTAATGCTGTGGTGCTCGCCTCTTCTGACTAGGGTTTCGGCGCCGCATCGTGATTGGCGAGTCGGGGATTTGTTCAGATCCACCCTTCTCTTGTTGTACGTCTCCGATAACCCTCTCCCCACTCTCTTCATCCTGCGCTTCTTCGTGAGATGGATGTGAAGTTGAACCATGTTGTTCTCTGATCTCACGTTCCCGTTGCCCCAGCAATGAACTTGGCCTACCCCTCACACTTTTACGTCGACCCCCCCTCGGTCCGTGTAATGATCGATCCAAACGTTCGACACATCCCAAAGCATCCATATTGCTACGGCATCCAAGGAGCATCCTCCGAGCGAAACTCTTCATAGGCGTGCCCACATTACTTTTTAGTACCTCCGCGCATTCTTTTGCCATGTCCATCGTGTTATCAATCTAAATCAGAAAAAACCAACAAAAATAATTACACAAATTAAATAATTGAAAGAATTCATGAACTTCACGTATGAAGAAGATTATAATAAATATGAAGATTGAAGTTACCACTGTACGTATAGCTGTGGCCTTCGGTTGGAACATGGGTTGTGAACTGGAATATGCGGGTAATGGTTCAATCTCCCTCTCCTCAATTTCTCGTTGGATACCAGCAGGTAGTACTGTATCGGGAGAGATGTACAAACGTGTATATTGTCGGAACCAAGTCATGTACTTTCCTTGCAGTCTTCCATCGTACACTGGAACATTGACGAGTACAAGTGCAAACCGTCGCTCGTTCCATTCTGCAACGTGAACACGATGGTAATCTGCCCAATCATGAGTAGGCATGCGGCCAGTACCCCTAACGGCGTGTAACTCATGATCGTATAGGTTTGCGCAGCTTGGGAGACTATCTTATTGAAGATTGAACTGTCGAAGGACTCTTTCCAGTCGTGGATGCTCGACTATACCGAAGTTGATGAGGGGAGCTGTCGTCAGCCACAACTGCGACCCGGTGGTGCATATTGGCGGTAGTCTTCCCACATGCTCAGGTGTATACGGTGCCCAAATCACGAACTCTTCACGTAGTTGGTCGAGCTCGTCTCTGTAGTACGTTATTACACCCTTGGGGTTGTCTTTGTAACTCCTTGTACCAGCCCAATATACCCCTAATGGTTCTAACATAGCAGGATCTTCAGGTTAGGCCATCCAACCATCCTTGGGTCTCCTAATGCGGGGACGACCCAAGTGCAGTCGTGTAACGCCCCAAATCCCAAATCCACTGAATTCGAGATGTTCTACAGGATCTTTTCACTTTCTTTAGTACACTTTTACAGGGAAATTAAAACTTTTCATCATACATCAGAGATTACATTGAAATTACACTTTTCTTTTGCACAGCGGAAGTAAAATTTACAACAATTGAAATAAAGTACAACAACATGATATAATCTTTAAGCATCCATCCTTCTTTAATCTTTAACATGACATTTACCTGCATATAAGACTGTGGGTACGTCAGTTTATTCAACCAACGAACATTATACACGGCCATCCTCTCTATGCCGGAAATAGTATAACTTAACTTTCCATATTTAGCAAACACAAACTTGTCACATTCAAACTAAAGGGACTACCCTATTGATGTCGTGTTGTGATTGTGCACTTAATCCTTAATGCATTTATTTATGTTATATGACACTAATGCGCACTTGTTCGGATTCTATGCATCCCATACTACATAGGTCCGAGGGCAAGCCCTTATTCGTTCTTCATCTTTATAGGGTTCAATCCCCCGTTATGACTTAGTCTACTACTGTAATTACGGTAGTGTCTTAGATGTCCTATGATCTATGAGCCCATGTCCAGGCAGCCTGGAGGAGAATCCCACGCACTGTCACGACGCATCGAGCAGGCAACCTATGGACAATTCAGTCTCCGCCATGAAACAATGGCACCACCCATAGCCACTCGAACATCCCACGAGCGTCGCCACCGGGACGATAATTCTGGAGTAGCGCCCACGCCATGTCTTGACGCATCAAGCAGGCAGCCTGTGGATCGCTCTCACACCGCTATCCGATGGCCCCCATACCCATGTTTTTCTTCTACTTTCATCACGTCTCCACTATGTACTAATCCTTAGTTTTATAAAAATCATGAACAAAATGATCTCTAGAGTTAGCCTCTCCATCAACCGGACTTATTCATTTGTTTCATCATGACCAACCTTGGTCTAATCTCATCTCAATTCATTTTCTTTTTCAATGCCGGGGAGACTTAGCTACTCTAGTTCGAATTTCATTTCACAATTTTCAACTTGAGTACTTACAACTCATAAGATTCATATTCATAGCCAAACAAATTTCTTTTTTTTTCATCAACATGATTTCTAATTCCATAATCATACATGAACTCATGCACTTCATAATTTCATATTTGAAATTCATATTACTAATAAACATTCATACTTCATACTTTGCACAATATTCTCAAGTGAGAATTAATAATATCATGTCACACAACAAGGTTCTTTTTGCCAATTACTTTCTAATAAATCCATTTCAATTTATCTTTATAAACTAAAATTTTCATAAGTGTATCTTAGAACCATAGCTCTAATTGTGCCTTTTGTTCACAAACCATATTGTATTTCATTCAAATAATACCCAACTCAATCTTATAAAATTCCTTGCATTTTTATGATAATTACCATATTTTTTCCACATTTTTTGGACATCAAAAACTCTCAAAAAAAAATATTTTTTATAAGTGCCGAAGGGAGGAATCGAACCCAGGCACAACGGAAAGAGAGCCAAGAGCACCCGCCGCATGGCCGAACTGTGCTAGCGATATGAAGGGGGCGAATTAAGTGTATATAGCTTTCGGTCGAAAGCTATATGCTTTCAACAAATGTGTGAAAAAATATTGTCAACACAGGGGTTCGAACCGCTCACTCCAGAGAAGCAAACCGCAGTCAGTGACCGCCTGAGCTAGTAGCTCGGGCTGTCACACTACCCAATAAAAACCCTTATGTTTCATATTCGCACTGTTTAAAAGAACAACTCGATGTTCAAATTAACTAGTTTCATATTGCCTTTATAAAAACTACTGAAAAATTCCAGATTAAATCTCCTTTACCTGATCTTCATAACAGCAAGTATAAAATAATTTTTTGTACTAAAAACATAATTTTTTCCACACAATTTAATAAATCGTTCATTTAGACTACCATACTTTTATTTTCGACATTGAATAATCAATTGGTCTTCTAATCCCTTTTTATTCACAAATTTCTTATGATAATTCACTGCTATAAATTTTTTATTCACAACACATACATTTTGGTTTTATCCATCCCCATATCAACATAAAGATTTATTTAGCATATGAATAGGTAAACTCAAAACTACTAATTTTTGAGTAGTTCTACTTTGGTGATAACAAAGTAGTTCCATTAGTTCATCTATGTCACAACATATACTACTACTCATTAATTAACATAATTACAACTCAATCATTCAAGAAAACTCTCTATTCAAATTAAAGTGTGCCTTTATCTTAATCAATTTCATGCTTCAACCATACAATTTACAAGCATTCTAATTAGAAATTTTCATGCATCATGCTAGCAATATTCCACCATCATTCATTCAAATTAATAATCATGGAGAATTCTACATACAATTTAATTTCATGCTAGAATTTCACACACAAGTTAATCACACATTTCAATCCATTCATACACTAACTTTTCAATTTAAGTGTGTTCTTATTAGTATTTTTCATGCATAGTGTTGATAATTAAGACTAGCATAGATTCCTACATTAGAAATATGAAAGTTTTACCCACCTTGTATGGAGAGGAAATACAAAAAACAACCAAGTCCTTGTAGATGAAAGCACCTCCTCCTAGACAAAGCGCGCACAAGCTCCACACCAAGCCTCCTAGCACAAACCGAATGCTTCCTCAATGATGCCGGCCTCTCCTTCTCCAAGCAATCCCACACAACTCTCTATTTTTTTATAACTCACACTATTACTACAATAATACTATAGCTTGGAAATATAATTTGCATATGAAAATTAGCCATGAGAGGGGGGGTATTTATACTAAAAGATAAGTGAAATGGAGGGCTAAGATTGCTTTGGTGGTTGTAGAATGAAGGGTCTAGATTAAGGTAGAAGTTATGAAAACTACCCACATCCATGAAACTACCTCCATGATCACCATGACAAAAATCAAATCTCCCTCCAAAAAAGAAGCAATCCGGCCTAGAAAGAGAGTGTGCATTGCACGTGTACGTGTAGTGCACGTGCATGCAACTAGGCCAAATTTGTACCTTTTTAATTTGTACAAAATAAAATAATGATAATTTAGTCTTCTACATGACAAGTTTTAATAAAAGAGATTTATTCATGGGCTTTGTTTTTGGGCCAAAATAGTTTATTAAAATAAATAAAATAGAAATACATTTGGGCTTTAAGAAAAGGCCTTTTTAATTAAATCAAAATAAGGCTTTAAAGAAAGGCTTTTAGTACAAAACAATTGGAGAACAAATTTATATATATATATTTATACACATCATAATAAAAATAATTCAACCCAAAATATTGCACGTGCATACTACGTGCAAAATAAATAATTTTCCATTAATTGAAAAATCAGGGTATTACAAGTCGCTCCCAGGACCAAATCTGTAACAAAACCATCGGTCCGGTCATTTCTGATACTTCAAGCACTACATTACACAATGCCCTGTGTAGCGTTGCCAACGCACAGCTTTCCCAGCTGTACCGGCCAGCTATGCCTAGGTCGGCGAGGAATCGTAGGTACATGAGGTGCACCGTATCGCCCGATGAGTTAGGAAATAGAACCCCTCCGATCACCGTTAGAATGTAGGCTCTGGTGTAGGACTGTACATAGTCGTCGGGCGATTCATTGGTCAGCGTCTCATCAAAATGTTCCTTCAACCAAGATATTCGGATGATTGTCCTTGGAAAATGTCACCATCGTCCGCATCCGCCTCATCAAACTCTGTACCGAGCAGTTCGTTGCACATCTCTATTTTATCAAAGTTAATATTGCCCGTCACGGCCAACCCATCTATTGGAAGACCGGATATCATCGCTATATCCTGTAGCGTCACCGTCATCTCACCGACAGGTAGATGGAACGTGTGCGACTTTGGCCTCCAGCGCTCCACGAGTGCCGAGAGAAGTGCTCGGTCGAGTTTAACATTCCCCATCATGCTGATTCCATAGAAACCGGCCGCTACAAGGTACTCGTGGGTGCGTGGATGCACCTTCATGGTCTCGTGGGTGCGGAAATTACACCCACGCGTCGTCCCACCCCACACTTCCGTGGATCTGTGGCGATCTTGCAAGGTCAGTTCGTCGGGATTTATTGGTCCTGGACCACGACGTCCTGTCATCGAAGAGGATGCACCAACCTACACGAATCAAAAAACATAATTATTATTATTCTCAAATCAATATCACTAAATACAAAATTAGGGACAATACAAATTATTAGTTCTCACATTCTCTGTGGAATGTTCCCCCCGTGCTTCATGAGATGTCCTTCCCCTTCCGGTTCTCCTCGTTCTAACCATTTCTCTGTAACAAAGTTTGTATATATGAAACTAATTAATCGGCGAAAATTAGCAAACACAAACCAACGAGATGAAAAAATTTCAAGAGTTCGCTTATACGCGTCAAAACAACACAAACGAGATGTAAAAATTCCTAAATTTCGTCGTCAACTAGGGCACACCAAACACAAGCCAACGCAACTTGTAGAAGTCAGTTCCGACCCACTGTTTGAAATATACGCCCGTGTATCACTTTAACTCTTTAAAATAGAGCGGGAAGCGATACATTGACGTATCTCGCAAACCGTGGGTCAGAACTCGCAAATACAAGTTCCGTTGCGTTGTGAATGGTTAGCCCAACCTACATGCACCGTTTCGTATTTTTTCAACTTCGTTTAAGCATTTTTGTATTGAGACCGAACTAAAAAAAATTCGAGGTTGATTGAAGTTTTTTCATATACGCGTCCAAACAACATAAACGAGATGCAAAAATTTCAAAATTTGGCCGTTGAGTCGGGCTCCCCGCCCACAAGCCAATGCAACTTGTACATGGGAGTTCCGACCCACGGTTTGAAAGATACGACCATGTATCGTTTACACTATTAAAAAGTGAGCGGAAAGCGATACATAGACGTATCTCGCAAACCGCGAGTCAGAACTCGCATGTACAGGTTGGTATGACTTGTGAGTGGCCAGACCAACTTACTCGCAAAGTTTCGCTTTATTTGGACTTCGTTTAAGCTATTTTCACCTCATAACGTATTCCACAAGTTCCGAGGTCGATTAAAGGTTATTTTATATATGCGTCAAAACAACAAAAATGATAAACTTATTTCCTAAATTTGAGCGTCAACTCTGGCACACCAAACACGAGCCGCCGGAACTTGCAGAGGTGAGTTTTGACTTTCGGTTTGAAAGATACGGCCGTGTATCACTTTATATCCGTTGTATGAAATTGAAATGATAAACGGACGTATCTCACAAATCGTGAGACGGAAATCGCCTCTACAAGTTCCGTTACCTTCTACGCGGCGAGTCCGACCTACTCGTACAAATTGAATTTTTTCATCTCGTTTTTTTTCATCTCCTATATTCCACCACTACAACTACCACTACTTCTACGAAAATGTCAACAAAATGTACACAACATACATGATCAGAGCTAATTATATACTCTCTAAATTATAGACTACACTACTGCGCATAATACCAAAAAACCAACTTCAAAATTGGAAAAAAAATCAATAAATTCAAAGAGTTCATTATAGTAGATTGGGATTAAGAAAATACCTGGTCCAAAGAGAGAGTGATAGAGATTTGGCGAAGATCTGAGAAGTCGCTGCACGCTGTTGTAGACAAAGGAAGACAATTTGTGCTAGGATTTAGATGATTTGGGAATTTGGATGTGAAGTTAGGGTTTGCTGTATTCGAGAGAGGAAGAGAGAGATAGGGAGCTTTCCACAAGGGGCGGAGATCGAGAAGGCAATGAAATCGATGCCAAAGGGGTTGGGAGAGTGAACTAGGGTTTGGGGATGGGTTTTGGGAGCTCGAGAGAAAGACAAATTGTGTTTGTGACGAAGTGAGGGAGATGAAGCCCTGAGTGTGTACAAGTGTTTGGAAAAACACTTGTACATACTTAGGCCGTTGTTGAGAACAACGGCCAAGGTATGTTTTTTGTTAAAAAAACAACCTAGGCCGTTGTCTCAAACAACGGCCTAAGCACTTCTTTGGACAAAAAAAATCCACGCCAAAAAAATACTAAGTCCCAAACGTTTTTTAGCGTGAATTGACAAAATTACCCCTCCGCTTTTCACTTCGTTAGTGGAAGACTTTAGTGGGATTCGATCACAGCCGCTGATCATGATCAAGGGTGATCGGACGGCCTATATGGCTGTTTTCCAACCCGTTGAAAACGAACCCGTTTTCAACTAAGCAAAACCCTATATATATATATATATATATATATATATATATATATATATATATATATATATATATATATATATATATATATATATATATATAGTCTATTAAGAGCTGGGAAGCTGAGATTCTTATCGAGAGCTGAGATTCTCAGCCGTTCGATTGCGATCCGATGGTCAAGATTTGATCCGACTATCAACTAATATGTTGAAGGGCAAAACAGTCATTTCTCAGCTCTCTTTTTCTCATCTGAGCTACTCTCTCCCGTTCTCTCTCTTTCTCTCCTTGACGAATCCGAATAAATTCCCCTGCCCAGGTAAAAAACCCTAGCTTCGAATACTTGGCCCATCTCACCCGTTCTCTCTCTCTCTTCGATGTGTCGCTCATCTCTCCCGTTCTCTCTCTCTATTCGATGCGATGCCCATCTCAGTTCCTGAGCATTTCGATGCTAGGGTTTTTGATTTTGGTCTATTTTAATGGCAAATGGAGTGTTGGGGTTTTGAAGGGTTTGGCTGCTATCGAAACCCACCTGATCGAATCTCTCTTTCTCTTTGATGCGTCGCTCATCTCTCCCGTTCTCTCTCTCTCTTTCGATGCTAGGGTTTTTGGTTTTTGATTTTGGTCCATTGAGGGGTTTGGCTGCTATCGAAACCCACTCATTTGAAACCCTAACTCCACCTTTCTTCTCCACCCCGACATCTTCGAATCAGATATAATTTTATGAACATTTTTTTACCCAATTTTTTTTTCAAATCCCTTATTTTGTAAATTAATTGCTTGCTTTGAAAATTAATTTGTCAGGTAATGTTTGCATCTCAAGAATAGTTTGCGGAACAAGATGATCGGCTACAATATGTTAGGGAAGTATTCGAATCCCATTTATCCATTTTGGGGTTTGGTCTTTCTATATTTTAGGTTTAACTGTTGATAGGTCGATTGGTGGTGGTTCACGATGTGAAACAAATTAGTATCATTCTATTTTATGTTTGGTTTATTGTTAACCATGACTTTATTATGCTATAGTAGTATACTAGTCTGTTATATTCATGT